>JAQNCB010000005.1:26824906-26836472 GCA_030068295.1 Euristhmus nudiceps | reverse complement strand
TACTTGTAGATGCTGAGGTAAGTTAGCTTTAAATGTCGTTACTTGTAGATGCTGAGGTAAGTTAGCTTTAAATGTCGATACTTATAGATGCTGAGGTAAGTTCGGTTTAAATGTCGATACTTGTGGATGCTGAGGTAAGTTCGGTTTAAATGTCAATACTTGTAGATGCTGAGGTAAGCTAGCTTTAAATGTCGATACTTATAGATGCTGAGGTAAGTTTGTTTTAAATGTCGATACTTGTAGATGCTGAGGTAAGTTAGCTTAAACTCTTGTAGATGCTGAGGTAAGTTAGCTTTAAATGTCAATAGTTGTAGATGCTGAGGTAAGTTAGCTTTAAATGTCTACTTGTAGATGCTGAGGTAAGTTGGCTTTAAATGTCGTTACTTGTAGATGCTGAGGTAAGTTAGCTTAAACTCTACTTGTAGATGCTGAGGTTAGTGAGCTTTAAATGTCAATACTTGTAGATGCTGAGGTAAGTTAGCTTTAAATGTCGATGCTTGTAGATGCTGAGGTAAGTTAGCTTTAAATGTCGATACTTGGAGATGCTGAGGTAAGTTAGCTTTAAATGTCGATACTTGTAGATGCTGAGGTAAGTTAGCTTTAAATATATGCATTTATAGATGCTGAGGTAAATTATTTTTAAATGTAGATACTTTTTAACTTTCTATATAAGGGCATATATTTATTTTAGTCACATACAATTTTGATGTTTTTACTTGAGACTGCAAACAATTTCAGCGTTACAATCATGACTTGTTTTGAAAAGCTGTGGCTGTAAGCTAGTTCTTGCTCTTAAAAAGTGTACCCTTTTACTGTGGCCCCTGGGGGCCCTAGTTACTTTTTATGCTACTTAGAATGGACCCCACATATCCCACATAACCTACCATTTGTACTAAATCCAACCAAACCCAAAGAAAATACAATTAAGGACATTTGACAAGCAACTACCAGTGGCATTTTCTAAAAAGTGCTGTAGCATGGTCGGGGATTGGATGGGTGTCTCTTCACAGCCGTAATTAACCACTCCAGTCTCCTCTGATTAGCTGCACACAAAGGAGATTCATGTGCAGCGAGGGGAGATGGCTGCAGCGGATCCGGAGTCTGCTTTTCCTCTTCTCAGTTAGAGAGAGAAAGGAAGTGAAGCTCTAGCGGCACGTTAGCATGCCAGTCATGATGAGTTTCTAAACAGGCTAAATGCGTACCCTCATTAGGATGGAACAGAAAAGCGATGACAAACAGAAACCTTAGTTCACCTTTGAAGAAAGTAAGGAAGATCCAGTGGAAGCCTTGTGTGTGATGGAGTCTTACAAGATAATATTTTTCTGTAATTTATTTCAATTTAGTGATTTTTTTATTTATTTATTTTTTTTAATTTTTAAAAGTGTCTGTATATAAAAGTACAGCAGGAATCATGCATCTACAGGAGATTGTTTCCAAGATCTACCTCTGACAGTCAAAACTTTAGATAGAAGCAAATCCCATATTAAACATACTTGATATACTTTTGATCAGGTTCTACTCTTGGAAAAAATAACATAGGTGAGAATGTAAGAGCGAATGGTTGTTTAAGCATCTGTTAGCCATGCAGTGGTCTGATGAACAATAAGTGCTGTAGATAATGGATGGAGTCTCGTTCTCTTGTATGAGAGGGATTTTCGTGTTTTTGCATAACCTTCAATAAATTGAGCAATGAGAATTTGCCCTTTGGTGCCATTATTAATGAAAATTTAACAAAAAGCACTGAGGTACCATTGTGACTAACAGGTACACCAAAACAGGTGCTAACTGATGAGTCAGAAATCTAGACAACATGAATAGGGTATGTCATGGCGCGGATAGGGGTGCTGCCCGGTGGCCCTTGTCATTAGCGCGCCTCCTCCCCTACCAGCTGCATTGCATTCCAGCACGCTTAAAAGCTGGGCTTGTTTAAGACGCCGGTCGTCGGATTCTACTGGGTTTTTCTGTATGTATACGGAGCTCTGTCAGTCTGTGTATGCCGCTTCTTTAAGATATTGAACTGTGGGTGTGTTTGGGTGTTCCTGCCTTTTTATACGTTTTTAAAGTCGGTTTACTTTCGTTTAATGTTATCCTGTCGGTCTGTGCCACGGAGAGTGTGTACGGTGTGTGGTATGCCTAGTATTTGTACTGACCTGTTGGAAATTCGATTCAGAGTGGTGTGAAATTTCCAACTTATGACTTACTTTTTGAAGTATTTTTACTTTCTAAGTTACGAAGTATGCCAGACCTGGTGTAAACCGTGAATAATTCAAAGCAAGGTCCAACTGTAGATTTATATTGATATTTCTTTGTGTTCCATTTCATGGATGAAATTCTGTAAATTCAGTTTGGGGACATAAGAGTAGACTGCATTTAATTAAAAAAAAATTAAAAAGGTTCAGACCACACTCGTTTTGAGTTTATATTCAGATATCTTGGGACACTGCCATATTTACTGCTTTATACCCCAGCCATTTGTCCTCTAGCGCTCTCTTTACCGTTCAGCCAACTTCGATATTTGGTCACTCAGAATCTTTCCTTGTACTGAATTTCCTTGAAAGGTGATACCATTTAATGTTATTCCACAGCATGCTGCTCCAACCCAACCAACAATTTTCGTTTTAAGCCAATAGTTATCCATTGGTGACAGTGGATTTTTTTTTTTTTCCCTGCCAAACAACAATAGTGACTCAACCACAACTACAAGTCCTTGAAGATAGTGTTTAAGCTATCATTTTGTCCATATTGCAGAGAATAAAAGACAAAGTATAACCCAGAGCACAGCTTCATGCTCGAGTGGTTTGTAGGTGTTTGGTATAATGTTATGCACCTTCAAGAAAAAAACTACAATCTTTTTTCTTTTAAATACCAAAAATTTAAAAACGAGTTAAAGCTTAAAACTTGGTTGTGTTTTCAAGGCATGAGAAGTTTATGCTGAGGAAAATCTCCTCAGAACGGATTTAACTTGGACAAGGGGCGAAGACCACCCTGGCTGAGGATTAATTTCTGATGTCCTGCAGCTAGTGCTAATAATAAATCTTTCAGTCGCAGTTTGTCAGTCACAGGAGCGGCTTGTCGGTTCGTATATAAATCTTACAGTTGGAATTTGTTCTTTTCCAAGCACCAGTGTAGTTTCAAAAGTGAGAGGCATTTGTAATGTTTTTGAAAGTTTGTACACAATGAAAGATGATTTCTTAGCACGAATTCTTAGCACGAACTGAATGGATGTGAAGAAATGCGAAAGGCCCTGTGGCATGTTCAGATCCGTGTATCCATCATCCCCTATCCTGCTGGTCCATGACTGGCCAGTTGTCTGTTTATGCAGATGTATAAGACAAAGTGCTGCTGCTGTTATGCTCTGATGATTGAGTTGTGTTTTGCCGTGGTGTATGACTGCTGTCTGACTGATGGCTGAAGTAATCCTTTACAGTGCAGCCTGATGTATTTTGACAGGAAATCAATCACACGAGGGGTATTTGGTCTGGTCTGTTGTGTCTGTTGTTTGGTCTCCAGCTCTCTGAATGGCACTCAAGTGCACTGGTTGGGTTTTGGTCCAAACTTTGGTTTTTGAGTTATAAATTGTGTTGGTGGCTATCTTGGCAGGCCTTCCTGTTGGCTTGTACTGTGCAAGAATATACCAGAAATGGATCAAAAAGATGATATCTTCCTTCAGAATTGGTGTTGCAAAGCTTCAAAGCAAAACTTTGAGATGGTGTCATGAAATGCACACTGGCATGTATGAACTGCATGCCCAGCGCCCGGAACTGGGTCTTGATCTCCAGTAGCAACGAAATTTATGGTTGGTTTATGTATATTTGGTTATGCATCTTCCTGCACATGATTCATCATCACTTCATGTTCCCTTTATGGCGTGTCCTCCGTCGAGTGCTTCTGTCTTGGGAGGAAGAATCCTACTGAGCAGTTTCGAGAAGCTTGATTTGTCCATTTATTGTACATTTTTATCTGGTCTGGGTCCAAATCCAGATTTTAAAAATCTAATTTTAAAAGACCTTTTATGTATCTTCTTTGTTTGAGGGGCCGGTGGCGTAGCGGTTAGAGTGCTGGGCTCATGATCAGGAGGTCGTGGGTTCGAATCTCGGTGAGACCCCCTCCGTGCGAGGACCCCTGGGCAAGGTCTGAACCACAAGTGTGCCTCTGTCCACCCAGCAGTATAAATGGGTACCAGTAAAAATACCGGGAAGGTAACCTGCGATGGACCAGCGTCCCATCCCGGAGGAGTTGAACTCCTAGTCGCTTCAGTTGCCTAGTTGCTACAGAAACCGGGATAAGCACCGCCCTGATGAGCCACTGGGCTCGGGTGGAAAAGCTTTGTTTGAGAGACATTTTTTTTGGCAGAGTGGTTTAACTCTGTGTCATGACTCTGCACGGTTTCGCCACTAGGGGAGCTGTCCTGGGTTTTTGGCAGTGTGTTCTTTCATGTGTCTCTGAAGGCTGATGGGCATGGCGCGTCTGATGGCCGGCTCACACCTGTCACGAATCAAAGACCCATATTTATGTTCCTGTTGACCAGCTTCAAGAGTATTGTTGGGTGTATTTCGTCTTATTCTCGCCAGGGATTTTGTTCCATGCTTTTTGCCACGGATTTTGTTTTACTAGTTGTTGCTTTTCTGTCTGCCTTCCTGGATTCATCATCAATAAAGAGCTTGCCTTGTTTTCACTCTACGCCGTCTCCTGCTTGTTCTGTGTTTGGATTCTATTAAGTCTGCCGGGAAATCATAACACTCTGGGCTCTTCAGTGCTGGATTGCCTCACTTATTTCATCTAATAAACAGTTTATAAATTAAACCAATTTAGGTTAAAAGAGTTTACTAAACAGTCCAGTAAATAGTACCAAAAACCTGAACCGAGCCCAGTGTTATATATCAGGCAAGGTTCAGGTGATGAGCAGACAGAACACCAAAATACCAAGTTAAAGGCTGAATGTTAGTTTCCACTGATTGTGCATGTAGAGAGTCCTAATCTTTACATGGCTTTCAGATTTTCTATCATTATTTAGTTTTATGTGTGTAAGTGGATTCACTGTTGTTCTTTGGTTGTACTTTGTGCGAACCCAGGCACTCGACAAACCCTAGTTTGTAAAGAAACAGTTGAACTATCAATTTTAATTTACTGAGTGCAGAATGCATCCCGCACCCTGTTAACCCGCTCTGAATAATCCACTTTAATGTTGTCCTGCTGCGTTTTCAAATGCCACAACGCGATCAATAGATAAACATAATTCAAATCGATACCGCCGTCTGGTTGCCAGTGATATGTGGCCTAACAAAACACTCATTCTTGCTTTACAACCAAGCAATTAGTGCGTGAATGATTAGCAAGGAGCCACACAGTATGAGCTGCACATATCAATTTGTCAAACTGTAGCAATATAGTTTCTACTCGTACTGTTTTTTTTTTTTTTTTGTGGGTGTGTTTATTTCTTGTCAGAATGATATATTTATTCGGATTACAGTTTCTAGGCAGTAGTGTTTTTTTTGACAGTGATGGCATAATCATGGCCTGCCCACTATGTGTATGTGTATTTTATCAGGGCTTCTCTGATCAGATGTCTGATCCGTATGTGATACACGCACTGTTTTAAGGAAGGGGGTATCTGGTTGCTTAGAGACTCATAATACAGGCTCAGCATGTTACCTGCCACCTCTCATGAACATGACATTATGACACAAAGCAGCTGAATTAATCTGCTCGACCCAGGGAGCTCAGATTCGTTTACACTCACCGATGACCCGCTGAGAAAGAGCAGAACGCCTGGCCTGCCTAATGCTTTGTTGAGATTCACTGTTTTCACAGTCGTGCACAAAATGTGTTTTATCCCCATTAATTTATGCCGACTTTAATGTGGACATTCTTATTCTATTGTCACGGATACTGTTATTTAGAGAACAGCACAGAGTATAAATTCTGGTTGCCTGCATGAGTTTGTAGAACTGAAGAAGCTCCCTGTCTCCCTCTGGGTGAGGGCAGAGTACACCCTGTACAGATCGTCAGGCCATCTCAGGGCAGAAACATGTTGACGGCTATGCAGCCACTCTTGATGAAAGTCAACAATGGTTCTTTTACATCCCTCTCACCACAGACAGTGAGAGACATGGCCGGCCTGGGACTGGTAATCCAGCACCTTACCACTGGGACACCACTGCCCTTGCTCCTGTACAGCACTAAGTTTAAGTAGAAAGTTTATATCATTGTTTTTTTTTTTACTGCCTCAGGAATTCCATTTATTTGTGCATGTGATCCACAATGAAAAAAAATTTACACAAGTGGACTCAAAGTGAATACCTCTCACAAGCTGAAAAAATAATGGTACAAATTACAAAGCACACCCTGCAGTGCATAGTGTAATAACACACTTCCCAAATAACCTTCCTATCTCACAATGTTAAACAATCATTTAAAAAGAATTTGATCCGGATCATTTCCAAACTCTAATGGACACTTGTTTCTACAAAGCCCTGCCTGCGGTAGAAATTTCATGACAATCCACCCATAACCTTTTACATAAACGTGCTAACAAACTTGCAAATGAGTCCCGCTAACAAACACACACAAAAATCCCGCAAACAAACAAGTTCTGCAAGTAAACACACAAAACTAACCTTCTAGTGTGAGAAAATTATCATTTTAATTTTTTCCCTTTCGGCTGAAAAACGTGCCCTTTTGATCATTTCTAGCTACAAACTGTGCCATCCTAAATGCAAAAAGCTAATTTATGTTACTTGTGTAGTTTTCTAATGCTAGCTTAGTCACCATTTTTTTCGCTTGACAGAATATAAGGGTGTCTTCACGTCCGTCCATCCATTCATTCTTTCTTTTTATGGAGCCTATTTAATCGTGAAAAAGTTAAGGGAAAGGCCGCAAGATCACTACCAACTCCGCTTTGGGACTCGGGTTGACTCGGGTCTGAAATCTTGTAAGCTGATTGGTCGAGACGAATTTCCCAGCATCCGCGTAACAGAAGAACAAAAAGAAGAGGTGGAAGTCAAGCAGCAAAGTGAGTAGAGCGGAAGGAAAATTACGTTTTAAATAAAGTTCTAAAAACACATTTCTTACATGTTATTTAAAATCAATTCAAAATAAGATTTTTTTCCCCTTGATTTCCTTATTTTTTTATTTTTCGATGAATATTTTTGAAAAAGCCGTAGACACTGAAGTGCGAAGTAGCGAGTGATGACTGTATTGGTATTCCGAGTTAATATATCAAATTATTTTTATGCACTTTAATTGTTATAATAGAAAACAGGCATAACATCACCCATGAGCCATATTGCTATGAAATACAAATGATAAACAATAATTGTTTCCCTTTCAGTTAATTAGTGTTTGTTGAAATTCAGCCCAAAAGAGCAATACCCTTCATGGTCACTCACACCTGCTATCCCTCCTCAGTTTTGATGAATCATTTCATAATGATTAATTATATCCTGCCAGGCATTTTGGCAAATCTGGATTCAGTATCAGAAGTGTTCTCGGTGGTCGATACAGCAAGTGTTTGTGTGTGTGAGAGAGCGAGAGAGAGAGGGAGAGAGAGAGAGAGGGCTGAAAATTGAGAATCACCAGTAGGCAAAACCTGTCGTTATCCCCTCCGGTGACTTGCTCGGATGAGTCATGTTGGCCTGTAACCTCCTTCAAGGAGCACCGCAGGTCTCAAACCCCTTGATGGCAGCTTTGAAAAAAGGACAGGCATTAAGGTTGTCTTTAAAACATGGATTTGTTTGGTTTGAGTTGTTCGAAGCAAAATTTGGCCATTTGCCCAAAGTTTAATACACAGATTTATTACTCTGACCTGTATGCTTAATTAAGCCGCTAAATTAGTTTCCTATTGAGGCTGTAAGCAAACAGCCATGTTTTGTAGTGATTTTAATTATATAGTTGAATGCCCTGTCCAGAACCCTGGCTACGGCTGCTCTCATTAATTACGTCTGTGTTAAGGAGTATATCCACTGTCTGTTCTTAGATCTTAAGAACTGTGAAAAAAGCAGTGCTGTTCTCGGATGATGATGATAATTAATTTCGAATAAGGCCACTTGTATTTTGTGCTTGTCCAGTTCATTAGTAACCTCTAACATGGCATGGACACTGGCAGCGATGAGACATAACAACGCAGTAAGAAGTAAGAGTCATTCATTTCCAACGACATCTGACTGTCAGGAGTGAGAGGAGATGGCGTGGTTAAAAGCTGTGAGCAAATTACTTGCAGAGCGATGTACAAACTAGAAGGAATGAGAGATGATGGTGGGATCCCTCCTCCCCACCCGCACCAATACCACCACACTGAAACATGATGCTTTTGGAATCCAGATATTTTGTCTTGCTGTATTATTGTCCCATGATGGTGATGTTTGCTGTGCTGTTGCCAGTTCAGCCAATTATTTTCCTAGATTTGTTTTTTTTTTTTTTTTTTTTTCCAAGAAACGAGTCTAGCAACCTTTTGACTGTACAATCCTTTGCTTGGTTATGAAAGTTGTGAAATCAAGGTTACTCAACTCTCCAACCTAGCCAGGTTGTGCATTTGCAAGTTGTTCTTTTCTAACCACCAAACACTGGTTCGCATTGTTGACCAGTGACCAGGTACTGACCACCTTTTTTTCCCCTTAATAACCAATCATTGGTCACCAGTGTTCACCGATAAACACCCGGTGATCACCATTATATCCGACAATCACTGCCCATCATTGTTAACCAACGAGCAACCATTAGTCATCACTGTTAACCAATGACCAACCACTTTTTATCATTATTTCAAATGACCAAACACCTATTACTACTGTCAACCAACACCCAAACACTGGTCACCATTTCTCCTCCTCAATACCTTCTAATTACCATTATTTTCAGTTACCTATTACTGAGCACCATTACTAACCAGTAACCAATCATTAATACCCACTCTTGATCAATAACCAAACACTGATCATCATTATGACTAATCACCTATCACTCTTCGCCTCCTTCACTAGTCACCAATAGTTGCTAATCACCACTGTATTATTTTCAATGACCAATCACCATTGTTGACCAACAACCAATCTTTGGTCACCACTGCTATCCAGCAACCAACCACTGATCACCATTGTTTTCAATGGCCAATCACTGATTGCTGCTGTTCCCCATCACCAAACAGTGGTCACTATTGTTCCTTATCATTATTTTCATTGACCAATAATGGTAAACCAAGAATTAACCACCACTGTCTACCAAAAACAGAATTAATAATGTAAGTTTTTTCATCACTATTATTTCCAGTGACCAATCATTGATTATTAATGCCTGCCAAAACCAATCATTGATAAGTGTTATTTCTAATGAACGATCAGTGATCACTATTGTTTATAATTAGCAATCACTGGTTACCATCGCTTTCCACCAGTAGCCAGCAATCATCATTACTTCCAATCATCAGTCACTGCAATATCCATGGATTCACCAGTAATCACTAACTTTTTTTTTGCCAAATAAATCACAGATCTTCCCATCGCTGTTTGGCCATTGTTTCTGAGAACCAATCGGAGAAATTCCTTTTGTTCCTTTCGATGTTCAGTTCTCTTTTATATAAAAAAATTAACCATAATGTAAAAGTTTGTTTGGTTTCTATTCTAATAAAACATTAACAAATAGAAACCTTTGTATGGTGGAGCTGGGTTTAGGCTTCTTGATAAGGAAATGAGCCTTCAGTATGATTTTTCGTCGCTAATATGTTTAATTGAATAATTAATTCTGTCATAGCACTCCCCTAATGTGTTCTCCGTCTCTAAAACCATATTGAACGTAGACAGTACACCACAGTAGAGGTGTTTCTAAACGTTGTACTCGTCTGGGCAATTTGGTACTTGATTAAATTAGTGGATCGCTGCTGGTTTTTTTTTTTTTTTTTTTTTTTTTTTTTTTTTTTCCTGACGCGTCTTTATTGCTTGTTTTCTATAAATACCATACGGATGATTTAAAAAGCAAGCTGGATTTGTAATGCGTCTGCATCACCATGCTTCTGTGGCGCTTCTCCCTCCCGATATTTCCTTTCCAACACTGCACTTCATGAAACTGCCAGATTAGGCACACTTTGTTTGTAAGCCACTTCAGTGTGTTTGTCTGAGAGTAAGAGGGAAATAGAGAGAGGAATAAGGGAGAAAGAATGAAAGAAAGAAAGGAGAGCGGGTCGATCAGAAGGTCAGCATCTTGATGTGCTGCTGTTATAAAGAAAAACAACTTCATTCTTGGCTTCACTACTGCAAGCTGTACGACTTTACGGCTCCTATAACCACAGAGGCCACGCCTTGATTTATTGCCTATTGTCAAGTAAGGGATAAAAGGTACAACAAGCAAATTATCCCTTCGTGGTTTCTTCCTCTCAAATCATGCCCACAGCATATCCTCGACAAACCTTCTCATTATTAATATGCTACAGCAGGTAACGTTCTCAAAAAAAAAATCATTGATTCATACTCGACAACACTCGTCGATTTACTGGTCCATCTATGTTCCAACCTTCACTTTTGGTCAGGAGATTTGGGTAGTGAACAAAAAAAACAACAAGATTGCGGATACAAGCAGCCGAAATTAGTTTCCCAGGGATGGAATCTGCATTGAAAGGAGTGAGCTGAGGTGGTTCGGATATCTGATTAGGATGCTTCATGGTCATTCAGATGATAAACAATGTCAGCCAGGTATGCCAGCTTTGCATACCACTCATCAGCAAGCAGTTTTGCATAATCGGACCTCTCATCTGTCAGAAACACTTTGAGTTCCTCACGCAGTTCATGAACACGGGCCAGGACCTTGCCACAGGACAACCACCGCTATACTGCCTCACGCCAGAGACTCTCCTTTTACTTTCTTTTGACCTCCACTCATACACCGCTAAACAAAGTAATTACCTTCCTGTTGCCACCTACTGATATGGAAGAGTATTACATGATTACTCTTCTGATCACTGAACAGCACAGACACTCAGCAACGGCCGATTATTTGTGGATTCATTTTCAAAAAATATTTCTTACACCAATTATGTGAAATTGGATAATTTTCCACGGCACACCAGACACTTTGACCACTACTGTGCCGCAGTACAGTGGTTGATAAACACTGCTTTAAGACATATGTAGCAAGATTGGATGTGCTTCGAGCTTATTTCGGGAGGTGAGAGCGAATAAGCGAGGTTGTGTATTTGTTTTAGGGTGTACATACAGATGACAGATTTTGATTTATTTTAAGCTTGTACCATAAAAAAAACTGGGATATTATCCTGTTTATCACACAACGACTTTGTAAATAAATAGTTTATAATAAGTAAATTATTTTATTGCTGAGTTTGTTTTTATTTATGTAAAACTTGTGTATTATATTATTGATCGTTGTATTTTTTTTTTATATATATATATATATATACACACACACACACACACACACACACACACACATACACACACACACACACAGTGGTACCGTGAGAGACGAGTTTAATTCATTCCGGGGGTATGCTTGTAACTCAAAAAACTCGTATCTCAAATCAATTTTCCCCATAGAAAATAACTGAAAACCATTTAATCCGTTC
>JAQNCB010000005.1:26804573-26814779 GCA_030068295.1 Euristhmus nudiceps | reverse complement strand
AAAATACTGGGAAGGGAACCTGCGATGGACCAGCGTCCCATCCGGGAGGAGTTGAACTCCTAGTCGCTTCACGCTACAGAGATCGGGGATAAGCACCGGCACTGATGAGCCTCTGGGCTCGGGTGGAAAAGCCCACAGAGACTTAGCTTTTATTACTTTCCTATTCTCTCTGTCTTTTTTTTTCTTCTTTGAGATTCCCCCCAATTTTCTCCCGAATTTATTCGTATCCAATTCCCACCCATCAGGTGTTGTCTTCCCTGTCACACGACCACCACCGACCAGGGTGGGGTGAAAGCATGCACACGCCCCCTCCGTGACATGCAATGCTAAAACTGCGGGACGATTTAATACACTCGGAGGGAAAGCGCTATTCGGCCTCTCATATAAATGAGCTCACAGATGCCCATGATTGGCTGGCGATCCCTGTGACTGACAGGGAAGTCACCGTATGCCGTCCCTCAGTCCCATGAGATCTCGGCCAATTAGCTCCCGTTGGCTCCCGGAACAGACTACTGTGCATTAACCCGGATTCGATACTGCGATCTCTGGGTTAATAGTCGGCCACCTTGTCGAGGCGCCACTCGGGAGCCCCCATTCTCTCTTTTGCTCTCACCTACAAAGTGGCTCGGAAGCCAAGGAATATAGGAATGAGGTTCCATCTGTCTGTCTGTCTGTTACACTTGTGGACATTTACTTGCCGTGTGCTGAAGCTGGAGCTTTCAAACTTGGTATGCTCGCTCACGACTACGAATGCGAGGAGGAGTTTGTGTGTGAGTGACCTTGACCTACTTTTCAAGGTCATTGAGGCAAAACCGTATAGTAGCTTTCTGTACATTTACTTGCTACAAGCTGAAATTTTCCTTTTGACAAGAGCATCTGGACCCCTGTGGTCTCTATTTAATTTATGTATTGATATTTTTCTCTGTGTGTGATCCTCTGGTGGTGTCACTTCACGGTTTGTCGTTTTACAATCAGGCGCTATTTTGGTGGGGAAAATGATTCGATTAACATTTTGCTCTCATAACTTGCACTGCAGAAATTATTTAAAGATAATAAATAAATAACTGATTTAAGAAGATACAGATTATAATCAGGGTAATGATCTGCCAGTGTAATGAGATGATAACACTGGGGAAGATTTTCTTTAAATATGAAAAAAAAAAAATCTAAGCCTTAAAAAAAAAAATGGGAGAAATACTAAAATAATTGGTCGAACATTTATTCCAAGTACGATATTAACTCAAATAAGTTAAAAACTCACTTATTCACTTGATTAACCACTTAATCCTCCTATTAAGATCATGGGGAGGCTGTGTCTATCTCAGCCAATACTGTGCAAAGGATGGGTACATCCTGAGCACATCACAGGACACCACACCACCATTCACACTCACATCTACACCTTTGGGAAATTTCAAACAACCAACTAGCCTCGTGTGCATGTCTTTGGACTCGATGAGGAAAGCAGAGTACCCTGAAGGAAAGCCATGCAAGCACAGAGAGGACGCTTCCCTAAGCCTGGGAATCGAACCCAGAACCTTCTTGCTGTGAAGTGGATATGCTAATTCAAACTGACCCCATCCGCACCAAAAATACAAAATGATGGCTGTTGGAAGCAACTGCTGAGTTTATTTAGCAGTTTTTGTAGGGTCACCAACCCAGGAAGGGTGAAAGCTGTTCACGGGGTAAACGTGGCTCACTTTCATTTATTTAAATAAATTCAATCTTCAGCCTTGTGTTGGCAGAGTGGCTCAGTGGCTGGCGCTTTCTCCTCCAAGTGAGAAGGTTCCCGGTTTGAATCTCAGCCCAGAGTTTGCATTTTTTCCTGACGTTGGGTTTCCTCTAGGTTGTCTGATTTCCTCCCATAGTTCATCTCCTTGCAATAGACTGGCGACCTTTTCAGGCTGTACCCCGCCTCTTGCTGTTTCAGAAAGATTTCACACCTTCTGACTGATCTGAATCACCACATCACCAGCGCTATGTTACGAGGCTTAATATCAGACCTGCAAACAAATTATTTATTGGTTTATTTTCTTACTAATTGCCATCGTATTTTCCTTGTTTACACCCACACTAGATTAAAAAAAAAGCCTCCATCCCAATCTGCTTCTTCTCTGTCCCCTCTCGTGTATTACATCTGAGCCGCCATTCTGTTGTTTGGTCCTGCTGTTTGGTTTGACCCCCTGCATCTCTTAGACGGCTGCCATGAAAAAGCCTGACAGCTGGGGTGGGAGAGTGAGACACCCCTGTGGTCCTGTCTGTGCTGCACTTTCATTTTTTTCCCCACTTAACAGGCTGACGGGGCGGACAGCAAACACTCTGGTATGTAATGAAAAGGGGATACCTCTGGCACAAAAGCATGGCTAATGCTAAACAATATGAGGCTTTGATTCTGGCTTCATTGGATCTTAGGAATATTTAAAAACAGATGACTAAGGCTTCTTCTCCACTAATCGTCTTGATTTTGGATTGGCTGTCCTTTAAAGACATGGCTTTCATATTTTTATGATGCTCTGTCTGTGGGTCTGTGTCATGGCGCAGCTGAGGAGCTCAGTGTTTTTCTGTTTTGTCTTGCCCTTTTCTGTGCTTATGGGCTCTCTCTCTTTTATTTTGAAGTGTTGTTTTGTTTTTTTCAGCTTCCTGGTTCGTCCCCGATTCCGAGATCTGGTGATCGCTGGCTCTGCCCCTGATCATTCCCAGCTGCTTATTCTTTACTTGTGTATATAATCGCTGTGTGTGTCCATGTTCATTGTCAGCACGTCTGCTTTGTACCTGCGTCGTTGACTCTGTTAGTATCGTTATTCTGTCGGTTGGTTTGCTCGCCTGCCTAGCTATTTCTCCCCTCACCGCTGGTGAGTGTTTTTGGTTTTGATTTTTGAGCTGTGCTCGTGTTTACCAGCCTCACTGAGTGCTGTTTTGTTTTGGTTATCTTTTTTTCTTTCTCCTTTTTGCGCTTCGTGTTTTTGTGTGGACTTATTGGAAGCTTAATAAACTTCTTTCTGGAGTCGAGCGTTTGGGTCCTGGCCCGTCATTCATTTCCTGACAGGTCTGTGTGCACGTATCCGCCCGTCTGTCCAAACGTCTATCTTCTGAATCCCTCACTGAATTCTGACCAAACATCTACCAATTACTAGCTACTAAATATCCATGAACTGGTAAAGTTTTGAAGGTCACAGGACAAAGGTTGATGTCACATGAGGTCAATTTTGAAAAATCTTTTAGGTTCTCTATGTAGGCTGAATATGTGAACAGATTTTGAACACACTTTTATCAATTACTCACTACGAAAGATCTATGAACTGGTAAACTTTTGAAGGTCATAGGGTAAGCGTCAAGGTCACATGTATGAGATCTGAATGTCTGGACTAATTTTGATTAAACCTTTTGCCAATTACTTGTTCAATCGATATTGCCATAGTCCAGTGCGGAACGTTGAGTTGAGCAGTTTAAGCAACACTAAATTGTCAACCTTAATTTACAAGATTACAAGGTACAAGAACCAAAATAAATAAATACACAGTTAGCAGCGGAAATGTTGGTGAAAATGGTGACCTGGTTCAAGAAGGCGACAATCATTCAAGTAGCCACTCTTTACAACCGTGGTGAGCAGAAAATCATCTCCGATCCCATGAATAAGAATGAGTCTACACTGGAAACAGGTTTACCAAAACTGGACAGATAAAAACTAGCTGAAGTGATTATTATTCTTTTTTTTTCACTATTCTATCTAAATATAAGCACGGAATCCCACCATCTCATGGTCCAACAACTACAGGATGGTCAAAATCACTGCCATTCCTTTTATTAGATGATTTCATGCATTACACTGCTGAGTGATAACTGGCTGATGGGATGATTGCAAAAGCGAGCATGAAAAAATGGCTGAGTGAGCATTTCAGGAGCCTGTCTGTGTGTGTATTCATAAATCTAGTACATGTTGGAAGAATTCCAGCCGAGATGACAGAATGTCATTTGTGGTTGATGTCGTAACGCATCGATTACTCAGTAGTAGAGGTCTTGCCTTTTATTCAGCGTCGCTCTACCTATAGAGCAATGAATCACTCGGCCTATACAGTCACAAAGGCCCATTGCTGATGGAGTTGGTATTTTTGTATGTGCCTGAAGGTCTTTCCGGGAATGTGGATCGAAAAACTGTGAGAAGTAAGGGAAACTTGTACTTTTAAAAGCACAGATATTTATTATTATGTAAAATCTAACTAAGGCCAGGTGTGGTTCTTGAACAGGGATACCTCACTTTTCGTGGTTAATGGGGGGTCGAGACCCTCCACGAACACTAAAAATTCCGTGAAGTAGGATCGACACCCCCCCGACTGACATATATGTGAATGTATATGTGTATATAAAATCGATAAATACATGTTCAACGCTATAAATGCTTATAATAACAATTAAACATTAATAAACAACGCATAAGATGTAAATAAAATGTAAATAATATAAAATACATACATGTAATTGTACATAGATGATAATAAAGTGTAAGAAATGCCTTGACTTCCACCTTTTCTGTCACACGAATGCTGTTATTTCAGAGCTGAATCCCAAACGGAGTCCCCAACCGGAGTCGGTAGTGGATTGCCGCCTTTCCTTTAACTATTTCCCTATTTAATAGTTAGAGTTAAGGGAAAGGCCGCAAGGTCACTACCGACTCCGTTTGGGACGCGGCTCTTGGAATTCTCGCAAGCTGATTGGTCGAGACGAATTTCCCAGCAGATGAAGAGGCTGGGATCCAAATCCGAGTCGGTAGCGACCCCTCGTGGCATTTTCATGAACTTTTTTTCTATATTTTTTCTTATTTTTATTTTTCGATTAATTTTTTTTTTTTAAATCCGCGATGCACTGAAGCCGCGGAACCTGAAGCACAATAGAGCGAGAGATGACTGTGTACTGACAGTGATACAGTTACTGGAATGATACTAATCTGAACATGCAAGTATTTTGGTGTCACTCTCAGAAAATAAAGTGAAAGATTGTACCTTGGTTGAGTAGTAGTTACCATGTTCGCCTCACAGCAAAATGGTCCTGGGTCTTGGTTCCTGAGTTGTACCTTGGCGGATAGAAATGGTGCAGATTGCTGCACTATTTCTGAGGGTGCTCTTGTTGGATGTTCTGATGTCTAAAAGCCACAGTCCATCCACCTTGAATCCTAATCCATTTACGTCAAATTAACTCCATGACTGGCCTTGATCATCAACAGGTATCAGTCAGAACCTTATTATCCCTCACTGCCTTCTGCCCTCTAGAGATCTCAGTAGATCCAAATTAGCCCAAAGCTTCACCTAGTAGTCTGAGGTGGTGCAGACTTTTCAAGGCTCGGTGTGCTCAACAATCTTGATGCAGCAGTTTGAAAGATAACAGAAATTCCAGCTTCATCTACCAAAACAAGAAATAAATCATCTCCCGATCAGCACGAATGCAAAGATGCAGTTATGGCATAATGCGGAAATTATCATCATCATCTTCGGTGTAAATGTCCAGTTGACATGACGTTTTTGTTGGGACGCATTATCAGCCTGTCATGTCTGCTGAAGCTCAGACAGAAGACCACATCGATTTTTCAAAACTGCAATTATGGTACAGCAATTTACATTCGTTGTTGTTCTGACAGTGACGTGACAGTTAATTTCTCGGTGTATGTGCAGGTCTATGAATTGGGTTTGGACAATCAGTGGGCTACGATCCAAAGCAATATTGAAAGAAACTTCAAAAGTACCTTTTGATTTTTGTGTTCTTTCATTGGTATGCAAATGGGAAGGATGGACTGGCCAAGATTCCAGATTTGAATCCACTTGAACAAATATGGGATTCCATTGGTCACATAAACACTTCCTCCAATGACAGTCTCAAAGGTATCGCTACAAACTGGTTGGAACATAGTGCTACTAAAAAAATTACAAAAAGGTCTGGAAAACAATTGCATCAAGAGTGCCCGCTATTATAAATTCAAAGAGGCCAAACTAAATGTGCATACCTGATCCACATTCTATTGTATGTCTGCTTTCAATGTTTAATAATCATAAGATCAAAGCTATTGACATAGCATCAGCTTTCAACTAATCACTGTGGTTGAAGAGTAGAAAGGTAGAAGATGATGAAACCAGGCGTGTGTCCAAGTTTGAATATGATTTCAGACTAGATCATAGCAGAGATCTGTTGATGGACATGAGCTTCCTCTCCGTTCCAGAACTAACAGGTTCAGTTGAGCCTCCACATTCGTTTTTGTTTTTTTTGTTTTTTGGTGGTGGGGGGGGGGGGGGTGGTGGGTTTAATAATAAGAATCGGTACATTGTTTATTAGTGTTCCTTGATACTCAGAGTTATTATTTTGTACATGTATTGTGATGATTGATTTTAGTGTAGCCTGAAGAGTATTCAAGCTGAAAATGGAATTTGTAGCCTGTGCCTGGTTGTTAAACTGAATTGCAGTTGTAGGCACTTTCTTTGCCAATAAAAATAATGATTAAAATTTTACTGCAATTTTTACAGAAAGACTATTAGTCAAATACTTTTTTTTAAAGTATAAACAGTACATTTTTTATTCATATTTGAACAGATACAATTCCAGAGTGTCTTACTTCATCATTAACTGACTTTGAGTTAAGATGTTCTCGTCAGTTGTCCTATTTTGAGTATTTACAGATCAAATTTACAGACCAAAATTTGTCTAGTGGGTCAGTGGTGTTTACATCAGTCACAACAAAGTACAGAATGGACAGAATATCAGAAATGGCACATTACAGAAGACCTTGGTTTTAGAGGAAGTACAAGAATAATTTGAGAGGCAATTCACAAAGTGTAAGGTACCTCTTCCATGCAGCATGGATAATGTAGCAAGTACCGTAGGTGCTTTATAGTTACTGGTTATAACTATCCATATGAGTGTATGTCTTAAGTAGGTTCTATACATTGCCATATTTACCAAAAATTTGAGACCTTGCCCTGACCTTCTCCTTTGACCTTGACATTGCAAAATCAGGTCATCTCTTGGACTCAGGTAGTGTGGAGTCCCCACCAAGTTTGGAGAAATTCCATGCATGGGTGTGGTCAGGATCTTGTTCAGAGCAAAAAGTCAAACAAGCAAACACATCGACGCTGGCAATTACAATGTTTGCCAAAACTCGGATTTGGGATGGAGATGATTACAAACTCACATGCATAGTATGTGACTTATATAATGATTATTGCAAAGTAGCCTGTAGTATTCAATATGAGGGGAGTTCCAAAGATGCCCAAAGCAGCGCCCTTTTTCGAGTTTATCAGTCAAAAAAAATGAAGGTGCTCACAGTATAACGATCATTATCCTGATTTGATCTGATCATATTGCGATATTACTCTCATATTTCAGATAATTTTGTTCCGATGTGTACCGATTGTTACCTGGTGCGATTCCGATCTTTTTAATCAGATGTTCTAGCAATCTATCCCGATGTTACTCCAATTGGTACCAATGTTCTCCGATTGTTACCCAGTGTGATCCCAATGTTTGATCCAACGCTACTGTGAACTATTTTGACGTCACTCCAATTTGAACCGATGTCGTTCTGATATGTCCGATATTGTATCAAACATTGAACCTTTATCGTGTGCCCAGAATACCCCAATATTGCTCCAACATTTTCCAGATTTTATTTCAATGATCCATCAAATCATTAGCATTTTGTACTGACGGTGCTCTGGGAGTGTTGGGGGTGGGGCGGGGACACCAAATTTTTCAACAGTCCCAAAATATTTCCCTCTTCATTGTATCTTTTCCCGAAATTCTACAACATCCTCCAATGTTCTCTGCTGTTGATTAATGCTTTTTGATGTGCACCTCTGTTGTCAGATCTCCTG
The DNA here is from genome assembly GCA_030068295.1 of Euristhmus nudiceps. Classification (NCBI taxonomy): domain Eukaryota; kingdom Metazoa; phylum Chordata; class Actinopteri; order Siluriformes; family Plotosidae; genus Euristhmus; species Euristhmus nudiceps. The sequence goes on along the minus strand of JAQNCB010000005.1, from coordinate 26,806,926 downwards.
GGAATATGGCCTGGGTAAATCGGGATCATGATCGGTGTTGTGAGCACACCTTAAGGAGGTGTTGGGGAAACCGTTTCATGGCAGGGTATGTCGAGCATGAACAGATGGCATCAGAAAAAAGTACAATTGGTCACAATTCAAAACACAAGAGCAGTTATAAACTGGTACTTTCCAAAAAAGAATCTCTATGAAGCAATATCAACAAAAAGTCATGAGACAATGAGCTGGATATGTATAACTCGGTGGGAAGCCCACAAAATTTGGCACCAGTAAAATGGTTTGTTCAGTCAACATTCACCATATTGGACAGATTTATGTTTGGACGAAGTCAGTGGATGCTTTCAACCCACAATGGCAACTGTTCAGTATTATTAGATCCCATGTTTGCTTTGCGTGGTTGTTAACCAGCCAGTAAATATGAGGCAGTTTTACAGAAGAGCTTCTCCCTCATATTCCAGGAAGATAATATTTCCATACCTCCATACTACATTTATTCATGCCTGCTGTGCTAAACACCAACATGCAGTGCCACCCATGACGTCACGGCTGCCTTAGTGAGCAGATGGGACATTCTAGAGCACAGACACCGTGAAGTGGCTCCTGGTAATACTAGGTTATATTACTTCCATAATACTAAAATTCATGTAAAATACCCTGATTTTTAAAAAAGTAATTTCTCCTAAAAACTCTGGCGGTCTTATAAAGATAAAGACAAGTAAATCTATACTGCGTCGGCTTGTTTAAAATCAGAACCATGCCATATGGATGGTATTAAACATGAGTGACAGAAGGAATCATGTTTGTAGCATTTAATCTCCAGCTTATACTCCCTCGCTTATGCTTTTATCGATTGCCTTTTTCTCTGCATGTCTGTCAGTCAGTCATGTCCAGACAAGCACACATTGCTTCTATATGAACTCGAATCTGACAGGTTTGTTGCAGTGCTTGTCCACTGTTATGAAGGCTGCATTACTCTCCGGAGAAAGTGTCTCCATATCCGTGAGGTTTTGGCCCACGCCACTTATTTACTGGTTCATGCTAATGGGAATGCTATTGCAAATAATCACTCTTTACAAACATGGTATACAGAAATGCATCATAGAAAGATCAACATGTCCCACCATGTGGCGGATATTTAATTAAAAAAAAAATGATTGCCATGACCAATATCTTGTCGACCCTTGTATAACCCTTAATGTAAAGCTAATCTGGTCCAGAGGCTTTCAGTTATTATCCTTCATTATTCAAATCATTATTGCATAAGCCATGTGCCACAGCCATGGTATAACTGTGTCGCCAAGTTTGGAATCCTATATGAACTCCTGCAGACTCTCCACTCACTCCGTTTATCCAGGTTCTATTCGGCTGCCCTTTAATGGGCCGCTGTAAAGGTCCAGTCCTTCTCTAATTACATAGCAGCCAGAGAGCAGCCCTCGATACGCATCTCACTGTCAAAGCACTGACCTGCTAATCCAACTCACTTTCATACTTGCAGGTTGCCAGCCAGTACGTTATGAGATTTTAGATTCCCTCATGACCTGCGAGAAATGATGGGCAGATGTGTGGAAGTCAACAAATGCCTTAAATTGAGGTTTTAGAACACAGAGAATTTTATTTTCTGATACATCTATTTATCACTGCTTGGCAGACATGAACACTGGATCAATTTTTTTATTGGGTACTGTTGGTTCAGGTCAGTCAGAACTCTGTTGGAAGGTTAAAAATTAAATGGGAACGTTGGTATTTTCAACATCTTTTGGGGTTCGAGTCGATGTACAAATAGCAGAACGGTCTAGTGTTGAGTCAGATTACAACGACTATCCACTGGAACCCGACAGGGCAAACAACTGCGTGAAATGGAACCACTTGACACTACTGAACGGCACATGTTCGTATGATTTTCATGTTATGCAACAGTTAGTCCATGAAAGAGAGTCGTATATATGTGCTGATAGGTGATGTTGTTGTTCAGCAAACTACATGTGAGCTGCATATTCACTGCATTGTGAGAAATCCATTCATTCATTTTATGCCTAAGCCGCTTAATCGTAATTAGGGTCACAATGAGGCTGGTGCCCATCTCAGCCAACTCTGGGCGAGGGTGGGGTACACCCTGAACAGCTCGCCGGGCTATCGCAGGACCAACACTCACACAACCTTTCACACTCACACCCAGGGATGATTTGGAACAAACAATTAGCCGACTGCAAGTTTTTGGACAGTGGGAGGAAACCGGAGTACCCGGAGGAAACCCATGTAAGCACGGGGAGAACATCCAAACTCCACACAGAAACACCCAGGCTGGGAATCGAACCCAGGCCTTCTTGCTGTGAGACGGACGTGCTAACCGCTA
>JAQNCB010000005.1:26657545-26668756 GCA_030068295.1 Euristhmus nudiceps | reverse complement strand
ACTTGAGATTTAAGCATTTCACTGCCAGTAATTGCTTCATGTAATTCTTGCTCGTGACAAATAAAACTCTTGAATCTTGATAACACTACACTTCCCGTCATGCAACAGGCCTCCCCGTAAGCCCCGCCCCCGCCGTGTTTGAGTGGCAGGTTGTTTGTTTCAGCGTCGCCAGCTGCCGGACTGTTCCAATCCCCGCCGGAGTGGAAAGACGGGGGGAGGCACACAGTCCTCTCTTTTCTCCCTTTCCCGTTTTTTTTTTAACCTCGTTGTGCTTTGCTTTTTTAATTTCAACCTTGCTTCTCTCTTTCTCGGTCTCTTTTCCCCTAATCTTTTCCCTTTTCAGTGCATAACTTTTCCTTTTCCTCTTCCACCCTCCTTTCCGCTCCGTTTATTCAAGGCTCTTATTATTAAACCTGCTCCATTCGGCTTGCAGCTCGAGTTATTTATTTATTTATTTCTGCCTTTTTTTATATATATATATACCTCTACATAGAGATATATATACATGTACATACCTACAGAAATAGAGTAGTGGTGTATAGGTTTTAGCTGTGCCCCAAATGAGAAGACGCAAAAGATGGAACTGCACATTTTAGAGCACAGCCTGAAAGTAGCCAGTATAGCAAAGGAAGGCATCCAGGTTTGCACTCATGGATTAATTAAGCTTGCTTTTCTGCCCTCAAAAACAAGGTGAGTAGCTGTGTGTGTGTGTGTGTGTGTGTGGTGGAGCTGACACAGTCCCAGTCCAAAGACATAGGGATTGTTTGAATAATCACATTCTGAGCTCCTTTAAAGGCCGGTATGCTAAATAGTTAGCTCTATATCTGTCTAATGTGTGTTTGTGTGTGAAATAATGTCTACACTTTTACCTTAAACTTCTTCCTCATCATTGTATTGTCAAGAAATAACCGAATTCACTCCAGCATAGAAAGCGTGTGTGTTTTGCATCATCATCATCATCATCATTATCACCTTTAATTTTGGGATATTTTCCCTCTTCAGTGTTATTCATGAAGTTGCATGTTAAAGGGGAGGGTGCGTGTGGACGTGCAGCGCGTGCTGTTTTTTTTGTCCTCCGTTACAAAAAAAATAAACCCATTTACAATGAATCGCACTGCTACTTTCATTTCATTTGAGCACTCTTTCCATCTGATGCTTTTGGTTACTGTGTCATCATGAGTTTTATTTTTCTTCTGAAAGATTAGGCACTGGATTATTCCCTGCACCATGTCCCCCTCTTCCTGCTGCAGCACTTTTTTTTTTTTTTTTTTTTGCATGGCTGCCAGAAAGCTGTAAACAACTGCAGTGAAAAAAGAAAAAAAAAAGATCTAGCAGATTTTTTTAAATTGCATGCATCCAGAGGTGTTCAGTGCATCTTTTTTTGTTTCATTTTTCCCGACTTCTCCTCTCTTCTCTTCCTGTGCTGATAATCGGTGGTGCAATATATTGCGATGAATCAATACAATATTTATCGTCTGCACCGTTTTATCAAACAACATCTGAGATTCTAGAATAGCTTGTGTCATTTAATTTTTCAGAATAATTTAAGTGCTTAGAAAATGGTTTCACCAGATGGAGTATTAAAAAAGTGAGAGAGAAAAAATACACCAATCTTGTCAAAATATCTTGACCGGAAGTGAAGTTAAAGCATTTTAAAGTCGTTAATTTCACAATATTAGATGATGCATTCGATTAAAACAAAGGAATTGTGACCGAATATGTGCTATTATTATACTTCTGAATGCTGTATCTCCTTTAATATTTTTTAAAAAAGCTCTGAAAATGTGGTCGATGTTTGCATTTTTTTTCCACTCTGGACGCCTGCGTATCCAACATGGTGGCTCCCAGCGACAGTGTTGCAGAGATATCAATGACTTCCAAATTTTGTTTCATTGGAGAAAACACCCTAAAAAGGTACAAAATTTATCTTTCCCAGTACAGTGATCCAGCATTAACGGTGCAGTTTTGTTGCGCGATGCAGGTTACCAGGTCCACGAGTGCAAATGATGCGCCGTGAAACGAGCTGTCCAGAATAAACGTCTGTAACCATACAATGTTCCTTCTTTTTCTTTTTCCTATTCCTTACAACTGTCAGATATACTCTGTCATTCCTGAAGAAGTCTTTTCATAATCCGGTGTCATGAAAAAAGTGTTGATCTTTTTTTATTATTATTATTATTTCCCGCCAGTTTGGATGTTTGTGCGACAAGAACAACAAGACATCACAGGTTTATAAATATCATTCGTCACCAAAGACGAAGTGGATATCTCTGAATATTCCCCCTGACGTTCTGTCTTCTGCGGTGAATTCGAGTATACACTACACGGAAACAGAAGCAAAGTAAAATCAGATTTTTTTTTTTTCTGGGGGGATCTCCATTTTTCATTGATTCACTCATTATCCCATGTTTCCCGGGTGGATAATAAACAATTATATTACACAAGTTGATAGGGCGATATGATTGGAGTGGATCGTGCTGGAATCAAAATAACAAATTGTCACGCAGAATTGTTCATGTTAAATTTTAAAATGGAAAAATAAACCATAATCTTGTCGTCCTTGTGTTTTTCGTACTACAAACCAAACACCTTCAGTGCAGATTGTTTCCTTTTGTTTCTGAAGGAGTGTGTTTAGCCGGCTGCAAGCTAAACTGATCTGCCTGAGGGATCGTGAGGAAACTTGCATTAAAATTGAATTTCGGTTTGTGTTTTTGTGACTTTTCGTCCTGAAACACCTTTCCAGAGAGCAGTTTAAAAAACATCAGAACAAACACCGTTAGCAAAACAACTATTAGCCGAGCTGTTCAGGAAGAACCCCACCTTTGCCCAGAGTCGGCTGTGATTGGCTCCAGCTTCCCCCTGGCGCGATACAGGAAAATGCTGAGATCCTGGGATGATGTGGAGCTTTTCTACGGCCCAGAGCTCACCTGAGTTCAACTCACCTGCCTCAGTGTCATGCTTAAAATACGCAAATATATTAGTTTAAACTATAAAAGTCCTATTTCAGTTTGTTTGATTGAGTCAAACTGCAGATCACCGAACCTGCCTCCCTGTCATGGGTAAATGTAAACTATAAAGATCTTATTTTAATTTTCTTTTCATTGTTTGTTTCTGCACAGTATCACCACGTTTCTGTAATGGCTTTCAAGAGACGAGGTGCTGTCAGACAGCTCTTAAGGAACCAGAAAATGCCTGTGCTGGGAGCTCATCTGTGTCCGTCATGATTAAATAAATAAATAACTAAACAATAAAAATTATCAAATGAAAAACTATCGTTTGTTTTTTAATGTGGTAGCATATACTACTACAATTATACTTCAGGCTCATGGGATTCGCTTTTGGCGGTGAATGGGGGGTCGAGACCCTATGCGAGCACCGAATTTCCCAGAAGTAGGGTCGACACCAACAACCAACTGATGTATATGTGTATATAATATCAATAAATACATATTCAACACTATAAATGCTTATAATAATATTATTAAACATTCACAAACAATGCCTAAGATTTAAATAAAATACATGCGTGTAATTGTACATAGATGTAAATAAAGTGCAAGAAATGTGTTTGGGAGCCGAGTTCCAAACCGGATTTGGTGGTGATCTTGCGGCCTTTCCCTTAACATTTTCCATATTTAATAGTGAAAAAGTTAAAGGAAAGGCCGCAAGTCACTACCGACTCCGGTTTGGGACAAGGCCTCTGAAATCTCGCAAGCTGATTGGTCAAGATAAATTTCCCAGCATTCGTGTAACCCAAGAAAAAAGAGGCTTGGATCCGACTCTGAGTCAGTAGCGACCCCTCGCGGCATTTTTCCTGAACTTTCCCCCCTATTTTTCCTTAATTTCCTTATTTTTTTATTTTTCGATGAATATTTTTTAAAAAGTCCGCAATGCACTGAAGCCACAGAACCTGAAGCGCGATATAGTGAGGGATGACTGTAATTCGCTTATCCTATGGCAGTGATGCAATACCAAGAATTATTTGTTCTGTGATGAAAATCTTTTCCTGTGTCATCATTTGTTGAGAAAGGTATTGGATTGTTGGTATTTTGATGAGCCGAGGTCATCAGGCAGCGTGTGGAAACCGAAGTGATGAGATTTAGCGTTTATCCGGTGATGAGACGTTGAGATTGAGGCTTTCAGGTTGATAGTGCATCACTTTAGGTCACTGTCCTTTTTTGTTTGCGCCTCAGTCTTATCAGCACGTGATGGATCCCCTACGGCCAGAGCTCGTAGTGCTTTACAACCCTGCTGCACAAATTTCCAAGATAAATAATACACAATAGCTGTAGTGCTTTTTATGTATTTATTTGATTTTAATTTCATTCCTGTTATGGGGACAATAAAACAATATAAAACTCTCCGTTCTTGATTTACTCTTGTCTCTTATTAGCAATGAGATGCAGAAGACTCATGTTTCGAAGGTATAAAATTTGCGAATTTTTCTTCTGTCACAGGAAAAGGCTTTGAAAAATAAGCTCGAGCAAGAAGTGAGACTTGTTTTCGAATTCCTTCGGCCAGAAAATGCAGCTTGTGGTCTTGATTCTTGCTGTGAACAGTGTGTCTTCAGAGTCGTCCATTGTGTCGGGTCGTTGTTGTTTTTTTTTGCTCCGCAGGCTCTGGGGTGTGTTCGAGTGGCTTTCTGGTGTATGGCATAATAACATGGATGGAACCTCACTTCCTTTGAAAGGCTCGTTCCTACTGTTTATTAAGACGGACTAATTCCACATAGCAGCTTTGGCAGAGTGTGGCAGTGTGTGTTTGCTTGATGGTTTGCTTTCTGCATTCTCTGCAAAGTGTCTCGCGGTGGTGTCGAATGCGGCTAGTGACAACCCGACGTGTGAGGAGGGTGTGGGTAGAGTCGCATACTGTTCAGAATGCTGGCGAGGGCTCTTGTGCCATTTGTGGCCTTACTGGCGTAGCTGGCATCGTCAAAAAAGAAATTCAGCCGTGACATTGGTGACGAAAGAAGTTGAGCGTGGAAAATAGACCCTGATCTTATCGTATACGACAATGTTTTTTTTATTATTATTATTATTATTGCTTTGGACTTGTGCATACATACAATGCATTGGAGTATGGTGGATTTTTACCAACACATTCCATTTGTGGTTGGTTGTCATGCCAGTGTACAAGGTGGTTATCTCAAGCTAGCTAATCTCTGTAATGGCTAATGGAGTCCACCAATATTTAGCTCCTAATCTATGCCTGAACAAAGTCTAGTAGCTTTGATGGCGCCATCAGCACCAATTGTGATGATTCTGGAAGCCTGTATGTTTGAGTAGATGAGGTGAAAGCGTTGGACACACGAAAGCACCATTGAATCGCCCTGTTAAGTAAAGGATTTCGGGATTTCCGACCTTATTCGCACTCGTACGGTCTTCTCAACACCTCTTTACTTGACAGTTGAACTTCTGGAATGTCGGAAAATGAACCGAGACCATATTGTTGTTAGAACACACTGTGGGAAGGGCGGGAGAAAAAACTTAACTCAGAAGATCACATCCTTGTTTTTCTTTAAAGGGGCGTTGTCATGGTTGGTTGACGAAACCAGCCTAAATAACTTCAATAAGGTTTGCAAAGAAGGCAATCATTTATACTGACAGAAATTTTGTTTACGAAGGTTTCGAGATGGATTTAGGTTCATACAACACATTTGATCGGAGTTTGCTTTAATCTTTAATACCGGTCTGGCCCAACTAGAATTCAAAAAGTCTTTGTTGCAATCCATTAAAATCTGCTTCTGGTCAGGTTCTTTTTGAAATATTTTGAAGTTAAAAGGCTGTTAGACAAAAATAGGCTATTATTTTGGATATCCATTGTATATTTCTGCGACTTTGTTGTCTTGTAAATAGAGGTTAAAAAAAAAACTGTGACACCACCCCTTTAAGGTGCTGAAAGGATAAAACCTATTTAATTAGGTGTTGGATTATCACATGCAGTGTATTTCAGTCAAGAGCATGTTGTCAAGCGTGTGAGTCATGCAGGACAAGCTTTGCTGCTCCAGTTATCAGGTTCATTGCCTCGGAAACGTTTTCAAACTTGAGAAATCGACTACAAGTGTTGTTGATGTATAAGCGTCCATAGGCGCAGTAGACTGTAAACACTTTTTCTTGACACAGTGCTCCCCTGGGCGATCTTTAAAAAGCCCTAGTTGTTTGACGTGAGAGCTTCCCGACGGCTAACAAAACTCCTTTGAGAAATTCTGCCCTATTTTCGCAGCATCTGATAAGATCTGGCTCTCCAGAATGACCAGACCTGATACCCCAGGCTCCAGCGCTTTTCCGAGGGCGAAGCTAATATGGAGAGCTGAAAATAAGCGCTCCCCTCACCGTTGTATCTTGGTCTGACGTGTTTGATGGGTTCTGTTTGCGTAGGTCAAGTCATGCAGCAAATATATTCAAATACTCTGTTTCCAGCAGGGTAATACCTATTTACTCAATGTGGACTGACCTGCGGCTTGTTAGGACTCCAGATGTACTGCAGTGACATTACTAGCATTACTGTTATTGATTCTTTTGAGGACCTCTATGACTAGACGTTGCCCCATAGCTCTAATTTGGAGTTCTGTCCTATGAGAAACATCAAGAACCACATGGTCGGATGGATGTTTAACAACAGCTACTGTTATATAATTGTCACAGAGACGTGTTCCCATGTTCTGTGAGCCGTGTCTGCTGTCTGCTACCATTTTAGCACCAGTTTCCAAGTTGCTGACTAATTTTGTGGTTTAACGGCTGAGCAAAGGCGAATAGTTCCTGAATTTTGCACTATTCCTCCATTGCTCTTCGCAGAACAGATCTTGGTTCAGATTTGTTTTGGGTTGCAGCCCTGTCATCTGGGATTATAGATTGTGTAGTGTGTCTGCAGTTTGTGTCATGTAAAACAAACTACTGAAGTAGTGTTGGTTCTCAGCTTCAGAGCGACTTTGACGCACTCAGCAAGTTTTCCTTTGATGTAAGTTTCTGTCCTCCCATCTTACCATTCCGGAATATTGGCGATGCTTTTCAGAAATTCTACACTTGATTTGCGTCCAAGTATAAACACATGGCTGGACATTGATCTCCCTTTCCTTCCCTACAGATGCAAGTTCTTCAGTCTGACCGAAACCCCTGAGGATTACACCATCATAGTTGACGAAGATGGCTTTAAAGGTATGTTCAGAGCTTTTTTTGAGTTTCATGGTCTGTATGGAAAGCCCACCCCACACAAACACAACACACTGGCAATGTTTGACCACAAATTGCTTCATCAGCCTCTTCCTTTCCATTACGGGGTTAACCGAGGCCAAGCTGTCGGCCCGTTTGGTTTTGTGGTTGACTGAGTGAATGTGTGTCATTTCACCCGGGTTGCCAGGGTCACCATGGATACCGGTGGCTGTGGGTTGTCAAGCAGGTGCAGGTGTCAAATCAAAAAGTTATGACCCACATCCTGTAAAATAAATGCTGTTTGTTGGCGTGGAGATGAGCAAAGCCATAATTTCCTGGGCGGCACTTCTAGGTGTTTTATTGACCTCGTTCATTCAAAAGGTAAAAGGTATGCAACTCCAATCCTTTGGTATACTTCAGCAACTCCTGTGCTTCTCCCTCAGAACTGCCCGAGTCGGAATATCTCAGTGTCGCGGATGCAACATGGTTAGCTCTGAACGTGGTGTCGGGGGGCGGTAGCGCCACCAGCTCTCAGCCAATCGGCGTGACCAAAATCGCCAAGTCCGTCATTGCCCCGCTGGCTGACCACAACATCTCCGTCTTCATGCTGTCCACCTACCAGACAGACTTCATCCTGGTGAGTTAAATCTAAAGTTCCAGAGCTGCAATATTTCCTACACGTACCTTTCTCTTGCTTGTGAAATCTCTTGGTTGGCATTTTGAGGGTTGATCGAATGTTTTACAAGCTATGGACAAATTTATAGTCTTGACATTTGGAGTTAGCAGTGCTGGCGAGTTCAGGAGCACGAACTGAAGCTGGATAATTCGCAATGTGCAATGATTCAACAAATGGTTTTAGATCATGTGGCTGGCTATTTCGAAATCTTGGCCAAGTTTCGTACACATCCTACAATCTGGTGTGATGTCCAAGTATCGAGCATAAAATTACACTGCTAGGCCAAAAAAAACAATATTGCACGAATATTTTCATTGAGAGCATTTCTCCTTGATCACAGCATACAATCTCCATGACACTGTTGGTCCGGTCAAGGCTCAGCAACATTAATGTGGCAATAAAATGAAGGTGCTGATGAGCTGAATGTACTCAATGAGCAGGTCATAACATCAATGGACATTTTCTTCCCCGATGGCACGGATTGAAAATGGGGACTCAAATAATGAGTGGTTCACGGTGCCTCAGGAATCATTTACACACATGTATTGGCGCCCCAGAGTCCTGATCTTAACCCTATTAAAAGTTTTCTGGATGTGCTGGAGAAGACTTTATGGAGTGGTTCTGTTTTTCCCTCATCGATTCAAGACGTTGGTGAGAAATGAACCCGACACTGGATGGAAAGAAATGTTATGTTGCTTAAATTTGTTAAAACAATAGTATGATGATTACATGCTGGAAGCAAGGCTAAAAGCGGAACATCATGTTTGTGTGTGCGATTACAGTTGAACCTCACTCGTACGGACTAAAAGTGGGGGTGGGCGTGGTGTCCAGAAGAGTGAATAGTCCGTTAGAGTGAAGTGGTTTTTTTTGTTTGTTTGTTTGTTTGTTTGTTTCCCGGGGGGGTGCTGTTGTACTCCATACTGAATACTGTACAAGTAAAATCACCTCAAAGTTCTGTAAAAGCACAGTAGTACTGAACATTTAACACCCAAATAATACATTTATATTGTACCTGTACAGTAAATACATGGAATACATATTGTAATATATAACACAGTAATTCATTTAACGTAGTGCTAGCGCAGAGTGCTCGCAAACTATCCTTAAAAAAATATATTTTTTTAAATAATCGGGTTGTCCGCACGACCCGAAATCCAGTCCATCGGGATTTGGTTAAGTGAGGTTCAACTGTATTCTGATTTTTATTTTTTTTTTTTATTATTATTGTTTTTGATTTTTTTTATTATCTGATTTTCCTTTATTTTATTATTATTTTTTTTCTTCTTGGCGGTGTATTTACTTTTGACTTTAACAACTGTACCTATCTTTAAGCTGTGATTAACTGGGAAGCCCCTGGGAAGGGAAGTTCCACAGTAGCAAGACATCGTCAAAGCTGCACTCAAGTCGTATAATGCCTATTGTTCTCACTATTATCTCTGCCTGTTGCAACTCCCCAGCTTTGGAGATGACACACATTTCAGTCAGGAGCACAAATTAGCGGAGGTGTGTTAAATTTATTGGAATGCAGTGCTGCCGAGCCTTCGTGTTGTTCTTGCCAGAAATTGAGTACATGACAAATAAGTTTGGCACTGATTAAAGTAGATATTATGTAACAGGTCGGTTATTAAATATTTGTTTAGAGTGTGAATTTAATCTGTCATTCCGTAAACCCGACTTGCAAATTTTAAGTTCTATGCAGGGCTGTATGTTCGCACTGAACAGTTCTGCTTGCACAGGGTATTTTACAGTAGAATAGACATCCAGTCCAGGATGAAAGGAACACTGGAACGCAAAAGAAGCGCTTCATTGTCGAGGTCAGCGTTTTGAGCCGAACCATTGCGATGTTTTCTCCAGAATATTGGCTGGCTGGGTCAGTCTCCAGTCCCGGATGGCGGCAGAACTGCTGCCTTGTTTAAATACATCACCACCCGAGCCGTGATGGATTGACTGTGGTCAGAAGAGACAAGCACTCCTCAAATGGCTGTGTACGCAGTGCATGTTATTTCTGTAGGGCAGTAAAAGGAGCCGAAATGTTTGCTTTAAAGGGGCTGTGTCATGGTTTTTTTTTTTGTTTGTTTTTTTTTTTTTAATAAATAAACCTAAATCCAGTTGCTCAAAAGTCATGAGAATATGCAAAATACTCCAAATACTTGTTCGTGTCTTAAATATCAAAAGAATGTTTGTTTTCTTTCAGTGGATGGCAATGGATTGCAGCGTGGACCCTTTTTGAAATCTTGTTGGTTGGAACCATTTTCAAACTAACTTCATGTATGAAGCCAGTTGATGTCTAGTATCCTTCGTATGCCAAATTTACATCAACATGAATGATTATATCTTGTGATTTATATTTGTTATTTTATACAAACAATCATGACACCGCCCCTTTAAATTGCTGTTCACTGTTGGTTAGTGTCTGCACGTGATATCGCGGCATTTCAGCTAAATAGATCTCGCAACACCCTCTTGTGGCTCCATCATTCCAAGTACAGGAAGGAGTTAGTGTAAAGTGTACTAGTGCCCATCACTATTACCTCATTCGTATACAGTGATCCCTCACTTTTAGTGGTTAATGTGGACCGAGACCCACAGTGAACGCCGAATTTCCACGAAGTAGGATCGACCCCCCTGACTGACAGCTATACGTACATTTATATGTATATAATATCAATAAATACATATTCAGCCCTATAAATGCTTATAATAACAATCAAACATTCAAAAACAACGCATAAGATGTAAAAAAAAAAAAAAAAAGTAAAATAATCTTAACTACATACGTGTATTTGTACGTAGATGTAAATAAAGTGTAAGAAATGTGTTTTTAGAACTGTTAACGGAATTATACTTTCGCTCTACTCACTTTGCCGCTTGACTTCTGCTTCCTCTTCTTCTTCTTCGGTTTCCGGAGTTGTACGAATGCTGGGAAATTTGTCTCGACCAATCAGCTTGCGAGATTTCGGAGCCGAGTCCCAAACCGGAGTCGGTAATGAACTTGCGGCCTTTCCCTTCACCTTTTCACCATTTTTCCTTAATTTCCTTATTGTTTTTATTTTTCGATGAATGTTTTTTAAAAATCCGCGATGCACTGAAGCCACAGAAACTGAAGCGCGAAGTAGCAACGGATCATAGAAGAGTTGGAGACTGAGACCTGGCATGGCTCGGGATTTATTCTCCTCAGTCTGTTACTGTTTGTTGGGGGGGTGTGCTGGTATTTATTTATTTATTTTGTGCATATATATATAGTGTGTGTATGTATGTGTGTGTGTGTGTGTGTGTGTGTGTGTGTGTGTGTGAGGGAGACAAGTGATGTTGGAAACTTATAGAGAGAAACAAGTTGTTGGTCCCGAAGAGCCATAGGACACAGGACAATCTCATGGCTTGTTTCTA
>JAQNCB010000005.1:26535260-26558237 GCA_030068295.1 Euristhmus nudiceps | reverse complement strand
GCTAGCATGATGGTGGGTTCCTTTTAAAGCAGATCTCTTGGACCGAGTCGTGTGTGGCTGAATTGTTTACAGAAATGCAGCAAGGGCTATTTTTTCTGCTTGGGTGGAATTTCAGTCAGCTTCTCTTGCTATGCTTGAAGTCTTAATTAAAGCATTATAGGATCCATCTAAAAAAAAAACTTCCTGTTTTAGTAGCAACATGCTATTTATACAGGCGTGGACAAATTATAATTGAAGTCCGTAGGCCACCATGAGAGGACCGGCTCCAATGTGATGTCTTGGTGGTTAAATAATGGTGAGCAAAACAAGCTAATTAAGTGCATTAACTCTGAAATTGTTTACGATCACGTAGCACATAATCTTTACCTTCTGAACAAGTCATCCGCCAGAACTTTGGTTCCGGGATCATGAAGGCTAATATCTCTGTGCAACTGATTGATCCACCCTGTTTGTTTAAAGTGTGCGAAGATTAGTCCTGAAAATGCAGGAGTTCATGGTTACGGTAGGAAGTTAAGCTACGATGTGTGCTCACTGCCAAAGTGATGGATAGATATGCAATGATGATGAATCACGTCTGCCTGACCGTATGTCGTCTGAGCTTTCAATTTCAGTTAGTTTGTTTTTGTGAATGATGTAGTATTACTTTTCTTTCTTTCAGTACAAAGGACTCAAAACTCTTCATCCTGTTAATGTTACAGTCCATGATTGTCTTTGGAATGACTTCAACTGGACCATTGTCATAATCACTAATCCACATGTAACAGTCTCCAATAGTACTAATAGTACCGCTCTATAAAATAAATATATAAACAATGCACGGTTCAATATACAGTGTAAATGTGGTCAGTTTTTAAGCACAAACCAGAGTCTTAGTGTGGTGGGGGTTTTGTGTGTGCGTGTGGATGTCAGTTACAGAAGGTTTACGTTATGAAATTGCTGTTTCTCTGCAGCATATATAGAAATTGTCTTGAGCTCATTTATCCATCAAGCTTAAGATGCTTCTGAACTTAGGAATGCTGTTTATGTAACCAGAAGATATGAGAACAACATTCCAAAGTGTTTTAACAAACAACTGCCTGCCTAATCTTAAATCCAGGACAAGAAAATCCATTAGTAGTGTACCAAACCGTGATCAGTGCAATTTAGAGTTCTGTTTCCTGAAACATCTTTCTGACACACACACACACACTCCCTGGCCAAAAAAAATGTTCCACACTGTACTATTTTTCTTGGACTGCCTTTCACATGGATTTCAGCGTGGAATCTCCATGTTATTGTTTAAAAAAAAAACTTCAGCAGCATAACATTAATTTCTCACTGACATCTTGAATGAATCGCTGAGGAGAAAAACTGAACCACTCCATAAAGTATTCTCCAGCACATCACAACCTTCAATAGGGTTAAAATCAGGACGCTGGGGTGCCAATACGTATGTGAAAATGATTCCTCATGCCCCCTGAACCACTCCATTATTATTCGAGTTCCTCATTGAGGGAAGGAAAACGTCCACTGATATGATAACCTGCTCATTTAAGGTCATCACCTGACTTCATTTTATTTCCACATTAATGTTGCTGAGCCTCGACCGGAACAACTTGAGCAAAAAAAAAAAAAAATGATGTGGAGATTACATGCTGTGATCAAAGCTCAATGCACTCCATGAAAATATTATAACTTTTTTGGCCATGCAGTGTAGATGTGTGTGTGTAGACATTATATATGTCTATATACAACACAAAAATTCATATGAAGATATTTGTTACACTCTATTACGTCTAATAGAAAAATGTTACCGTTATTTGTGTTTTAATGCACAAATTAATATTTATGTACTATATCTGTCGAGGTTAAAATACTTGGACTCTCTTGGTGTGTCCCCTGTGGTGCCAACAGCCCTGAAGACCAAAAATAATCATGATAAAAATCTGGACTTTATCAAGCACTTCAATCCATGTAGGGTAATGTTTTCGTTTGGGGCAGATTTGTTTCTTTATATATTTAAGTATTCCTTTAAATAACAGGATTTTGTGACTATAAACACGAGAAACATTTTGTCACAGCGCATGTCTGTCTTTTAGTCAACACTCATGTATGTTAATTTATGTCAAATAAACACCTTATTTTCTTTACTTGCTGTCCATTGTGCAGTACTTGTTTTCTGTTCTTAGTGTTTACATTCCTTCAGTTGACATGAATGCTATATGCAGTGGCAGTATAGGAGTCAGTGGTTAAGACTCTGGATCAATACTCCAAAGGTCAAGTCACATTATCGCCAATGTTGGGACCTTTAGGAAGGCCTTTAACCGTCATTTGTGTATAAATGAATGAATGTAAGTCACTCTGGATGAGGACGTCAGCTCAACGCTGTAAATGTAAAGTATAATGTACTCATTTTGTTATCAGAGAGATTACCGTAGATCTAAAAATGAGAATCAGAGTGGGCAGGTTTTTGATCAGTCATCAGGGTATGCACAACCACTGAGCTTGGCACTGAGACAGCTGGCGCAGTGGAGGCACCGTCACTCGGTATGCAAGTAAAACTCGGTCTCCTTGGAGACGGAATCAAGTTCGCCTTTATTTTCAGTACAAAGTGGGTGCATTCATTATGTAGATCAAGTGTATTGATATCAGTCCTGTTGGAGTATTTTAGACTTTGCAGATTTCCTTCGATTCTCACACATGAACATCTCAAGGGATTACACGGAATGGTGCCACAAAATTGTGAATGGTTTGTCAGGTAGAAAAGCCTTGTTAAGCAAAAGGGGGTGGCCTGACTGGTTGACAGTGAAAGAAACGTAACTTGCGGTAACCTTTATTTCTCAAACCAGAACACTTTGCAACCGTGTTTAGCAGAAAAGCATCCCAGAATACACAAGATTTAAGGCAAACAGGCGAGAATGGGAAACAAAAAAAAACGTCAAGTTTTATTGGTTGGGTCTTATAATTCAGTTGACTTCAGCCCTACCTACATTACAAATCAAACCTTACAAAGCTACATCCATCCATCACCTTTGCTGCTTACCCATCAGGGCCATGTGGGAAGCTGGAGCCAATCCCAGTTGACTTAAATGTTCAGAAATATCCCTGAAAAGGTCACAACACCATCACAAACAAACTGTATTTCCATACATGGGCAATTTAGAGTAGCCAGTTGGTTTACTGTCCATGTCTCTGGGCTGAATGAGAAAACCAGCCTACCCAGAGGAAAACTTCAAACAGAAAGAACATACAGATTCCACACACAAAAGCCCTTCCATGAGATTCAGACCCAGAGCCTTCTTAAGACATAGAAATGTGTAATATGGCCTGAAGTCAGATTTCTTGGCGGGACAGTGGTGTAGCAGTCGTACATCTGCTTCACAGGAAATAGTTCTTGGTTTGAGTCCTGGGCTCAATAAAAAAAAAAAAAAGCATTTCTGGATGAAATTTGCATGTTCCTCCCCAAAGTTCCAAGGGTTTCCTCCGGGTACTCACGCCTCATGCACATTTGGCTAGTTGGCTGTTCCAAATTGTCCTTAGGTGTGAATGTGTTGCCCTGCAATGGACTGGCAAGCTGTTCAGGGTGCAATCTACCTTCTCCCAGAGATGGTTGAGATAGGCTCCAGCCTCCCTGCAAATGTGATCGAATTTATCAGCTTGGCAAATGAATGAATGAAAGTCAGATTTCTGAGAGTTCCAATTGCACTGGATTGCAGCATTAAGAAAGTTGCTCATTTGTTTCTCCTCAGTTATCAGTTTGTCCTGTTTACTGCATGCCTGAACAAGTGATCTGAACTTGAGTGCATACTTGACGAAAGCAATATGCCACCACCACTCTGCGTGTTGTTTATGTAAGAACCTGCACAACGAAAAAGGAGAGAAGAACTTTAATTATACTTAAGTTTGGTCCATAGGTATTTGCACAGTGACACACTTTCCATAACCAGCACAATGGAATTAAAATGAAGCAATGAAGATGTGATTGGCAAGTGCACTTTTTCAGCTTTAATTCAAGATGTTTCACAAAATATCTTAAGAATTACAGCCAATATTTACATCGTCCCTCCATTTTTACAAACTGAAAGTAATTGGGTATGTAAGCAGCTCCATGGCCAGTTATTACTTGGTTCCTGAATATTTTATGTTGGAGATAAAAGTTTATGTCAAGAGTTGAGTTTACATTTGGTCGCTGTTTCTGGGAAAACTCAGCAACACCAAAGGACTTGGATGACCCCTTTCACAACATCCAGTCAAGTCAAAAACATGCTCAACGAGGGAGGTTTATGATTCGCAAAGCTTACAATCAAGGGATACCTTCAGGAATGTAAATCCAGATGGTTTCTGGAACAAGATTCTTTCACTCACTCATTTGCTGAACTGCTTCCTACTATGGTTTCAGGAAGGGTGAAGCCTGTTCCAGTCGACTGGGCGTAGGCAAACTACACCCTGAAGAGCTTGCCAATCCACCGCAGGGCAAAGCACACACAAACAACCATTCACACACACACACCTTGGGTCAATTTAGAACAGCCAGTTAACCTCATGTGGATGCCTTTTGACTGTGGGAGGAAACTGAAGTACCCTGAGGAAGTGGGTTTCCTCCCACAGTCCAAAAACATGCACAATAGGCAAATTAGCGGTTCCAAATTACCCCCCAAGTGTCTGTGTGAAAGGTTCTATGTATGTTGGCCCGGAAATGGTCTGGTGAACTGTTCAGGGTGTATGGCCCGTTCATGGGCGCCGGCCTCCTTGCAACCCTAATTAAGATTAGGGAAATGAAGAAAAATGAATGAATGAACTTACACGTATGATTGTTGTCTGGTTCAATGAATTTTATACCTGTAAGAATGGAAGCACGACATCTACAAATGGCTGTAACTCTAAATATACTGTTTTTGTGAAACCACTCAAAGCTCAAGGTCAGTACTTCAATCATATACTGGCTCTTTCATTTAAAACTCATTGTAGTGGTGTACAAAATATCACATTTCAAATACTGACAGACCTCTTAAAAGTTACAAAAAATGTGTAAAACCTCCACTATTGTTCAGTTTTACTAATTTCAATGAATGCCACTAATGAGTAGCTAATTATCGTCAGGTGATGTCTAATAAAGCTTAAAGAGGAAGAGCGGGGTGCTGTGAGCTTCTTGTATAAAAGGAACTCATGCAGTGTTGTCCTTTGTTATGAAGTGGTAAGTTGTGGTCAACTGACACGTTCTGTAGGAAATGGTGCAGATGTTCTGCCAACCACTGCTGTTCTGATGATTTGAAACCAGTTGATGTTTCTTCCCCACAGCTGCATTTGCATGTTAAGCAAATCTGGTTGTGTGTTTTGGTGCTTGGTTTGCAAATTGTGCAGAAGTAGTGCTATTTTTATCAGCTAATAGTGAGGCAGCAATGATGAGTAAAGAAATGGCTGACTTGGTATCGCCACCTCTGGGTGTCTCTGACCAGGGTCTGATTGTGTGTTTTAATCTTCTCTCTGAGCTGGTGGGAGGTGGGTTTTTCTCTAGATCCCCACTTCCCTGCTGTCTAACTCTCTCTTTCTCGCTCTCTACATTCCAGACTCTGTAAGTGAACCTCAGTCTCTCAGGGGGTTTTTGCGATGAACTTCTGGACCCTGGCCTGCTGGAGGGAACAACTATATTTAGGTTTGCTGAGTGAACCTTCAACTTGAATTACTTTGACCTCTGCATCCCTCGGGTTTCCATATAAAATTTCTTTTTGCTCCAGCTGGAATCAGTTTTAATTGCTCCATCTTGAAAAGAGGAAAACCCATCATATGGTGAACCCAAAAACTTGAGTGGGGAATCTTTTATTTTATTTTTTGTGTGTGTGTGTGTGTGTGTGTACTGAATGTCTCGTGTCTTCATATTCGAGAAAACAATACAATGTCAAGCTTCTTTGCCATATTTACAAAGAATCTGGGGGTGATATCAAGTCTGCTGTGGGCAGCAAGTAGGAAAAACTTTGTTGAAGTGGGTTGCACCCTTGCCTCACTACTGTGTGCTACATCTGATGAGGGCTCCCTGTAATATGAGGTAATTAACCACAAGTTTGTGCTTTACTTGTACCAGAGTCCCTGCTTTCACTTGGCACTAAAACTATCTTAAACTGCTACACTGTAGAGAGCATACCAACCTTGCACCCTCTTTGCTGAGGTACACATGCTACTTCTGAGAAAAGAATTTCTTTCTTTCTGAATCCTGTTACTGATTCTGGTGTGCTGCTACTACTGGCTCAAGTTCACCTGAGCAGTCCCTTATTCTTGCTCATCTAAATAGACACAAACTGTCAAGATGACCTCATTTTTGGTAGGGAAAACGCTTTGCCTTTAGACTTAAGACTACAACTCCCAATACATGACCCATTGATGACATTCAATTAACACTGCACATTCAAGTCTGCTGGAAACTTTGTTTTGAACTTTTTTTTTAATATATAAAATTGGATTTTTATTTTTTTATATATATAAAATTGGAACTTTCTCTGTTGACCATTCTGAAACACGTAGTTGGGGGTTTATAAACTTAGACTGGTGTATAATTTCCAGTTGCGGCTTGTACTGCAGAACTTGCAAGGCCTTCAGCTTTTGGTTCACTTTAAGCGAGATGTGAATTTTTGTACAAACTCCTTCTCATTAAAGAAATGAGCATATTTCTCCAGATATTTCTAACGAGTGATTTGTTGAAAGCATGAAGTGGTGCCTTTTAAGCATGTAAAAAAAATTCACCAACCCAGACATGGAACACAAATGGACTGTTTACTGTAGTGTCAGCACATGTGTAGTATCCATAGGATGAAGAATCGCAAAGTTAACTCTTTCATTCAACTTAATCTATACTGACATTCACAGTATCACAAGTTTTGTCCTGTTTACTTAAAAAAAAAAAAAAAAAAAAAAAAAAAAAAAAAAGCAAGGAGCCACTTGGTGAATTGTCAAATGATCTGATTTCCAAAAAAAAAAAAGGTTCAAATCTCATAACTGGTCACATGACCAGTCTGAGTTACACCTCGGGAGAATAAATCTTGATTAAGTGCTGCAGTTCAGACGGGTAGCCTGTTAGCGGGCACCTGAGGTTAGCCTTGACGTATGTATAAATACAGCGGTAACAGAAAACATAGCCTGAGGTGGCCAGGGCTGTGTCATTACTGCGCACTTTCCGGCAAAGTGGACACACTTTTCTTCGTGTCAGTCCACTGTCCTGATCCTCCAGGTGAAGCGGTGGTGGGGGTGTAGGGAGGGAGGTGAGAGACTTCATAGTGGTCTGGTTTTCAGACGAGTACCACCATTCCAAGAACTGCAGGAAAAACACTCCGATAGAAAGACTGGTGGAGAGGGATACTGCTACACTTCCAAGCACTGTGGTAAAGATGCTCTGCAGCCGTCCTCTAAAGCTGAGAGGGAAGAATACAAGGTTATGATTTTTTTTTCTTTGAGTGATTCAGTGCAGCAGACAAGACACTTCCAGGTTTATATTCTCAGGACTACATTAAAGTCACCATTGGCAAGTTTTGAAAACGTTGAAGCTTAATAATAATCAGTTTCAAAGAACACTGTGGGAAAGAAGTGTTCCATGATGTTGCTGTTCTTAAAATTTAATGCATTCAGACATTTTAGTCCTTTACTTAGATTTTTTTTTCTGGACCAGAAATAAGGTACAGTCAACAAATCTGTGAAGCCCCACCCCTTTTCCATAAAAGCCAACTCATTAGAAATGGAACGTCACCAATGATCATACTATTATTTACATAGAGATGACAGAGACCATCAACAGGTAGTTGAAAAGCATTGTGGGTAATGTAGAAAATGGTTAACCAAAATGTCAATGAACATCAGGTTTTGTGTGCTACATGTTTACGCTCACCTTTGGTTTGAGCTCAATACTTGTCTTGCTGCCTTGAGATCCATGTTGCGAATGTCCTGAGCCGTCAAATGGGACAATTCAACTCCCGCCAGCCACAGCAACGGCGAATGGGTACGCGCTTTCCCAAAAATGTACAGCAATTGGTGGCAAAAACTCCAGCCGTCCCACACCATACAAACATACGGATAAGCAGCCAAGAAGGCTCTGTACATCTTCTGAACAAGGGACTGGGGCATCCGTATTGAGAAGTCGTCCTCATCTCTCTGATGAGCCAGCACCTTCTCCAATTTGGTTCGGAGGTAAGGGAGTAGCACCAGGAGAAGCAAAGAGCGCAGATATCGCCTGCGGCCAAGGCCATTGTGCCCATGTCTGTTACCATCCAGGCTGATCCGCTTTAGCCCATAGAAGTTCTCGGAAAAAGAGGCGCTGGTGTGCAGCAGGAAATGGTGTTGAAGTAGAAAGTCAAGGATGGTGTAAATCTCATCGAATTTCCTCCAGAGGATTCCATAACGAGCAGGGTTGGATTCAGCCAGGATCTATGGATGCATCATGAACAATAACGACAGGTTAATAATGTATGTCATAGCTGTTAGACAAGCAGGACAGCAGTCATTCAAAAAGCTAAATCTTTTGTAAATTATGTATAATTGATACTGTACGAATAATGGTGGTATGTGGTGTTGTGGTCAGCACGTCCACGCCACTGCAAGAGGGTCCTGAGTTCGATTCCCAGACTTGGGTATTTCAGTGTAGAGTTCATTTTCTTCCCGTGTTTGCATGGGTTTCCTCTGGGTACTCCGGTTTCCTCCCACAGTCCAAACGCATGCACAGCAAGCTAATTGGCTGTACCGAATCGTCCCAAGGTGTGGATGAACGTGTGTTGGCCCTGCAATGGTCTGGTGAGCCGTTCAAGGGCGCAATTTGAAACATTTTGGTCAATTAGCCTAATTTGGATGTGGCATGTAACACTTTAGTCCAGTAGTCTCCAACCCTGTTCCTGGAGATCTGCCCTCCTACAGGTTTTATCTCCAACCAAAATCTAACATACCTCTTTGACCTGTTCAAGAACTTCTTCAGGGCAATAATGAGGTACTTAGGTGTGCAGGTTGGACATGAAACCTGCAGGAAGGTAGATCTCCAAGAACAGGGTTGGAGACCACTGTTCTAATCACTGTTGTGTATGAAAGTTCCACAAGATCAGCAGTTTCAAA
Organism: Euristhmus nudiceps; assembly: GCA_030068295.1. Classification (NCBI taxonomy): domain Eukaryota; kingdom Metazoa; phylum Chordata; class Actinopteri; order Siluriformes; family Plotosidae; genus Euristhmus; species Euristhmus nudiceps. Next base: position 26,549,177 of record JAQNCB010000005.1, on the reverse strand, counting down.
AATACTCAAATGAGCCTGTCTACCATCGACAACCATGTCACAAGCACAGTACTGCTGCCACGTGATTAGCTGATTTAGGTAGGACATGGATGACGTATAAAGAGCAGTTGGACATGTGTTCCGAAGTGGCCATAAATAAAAACAGTACACGAAGCAGGGTGGAAAAACCTCAAAAAAATTCAATGACATTTAAATACTTACTTTAACGGCGTGCTGAAGTGCAGGTTTAACCGCATTCATTAAAGAGTCCTGGGATAAAACTTCAAAAATTGAGGGTCTGCCTTCACCTGCAGCTGTGGTCAGGTGTGCTCCTCGTTCCGCCATCGTGGTGGATTTAACACGATAATCACACTCTAATTAATTAAAAAAAGCTGGTCAAAAGAAATATCAGTGTTTGCATTAAAATAACAGGGACATTGTATGTATTTTAACAAGTTTACACATTAAAGTGCAGAACAAAGTGTCACGATCACGAGACAGCACTGCAATACTACCTTATAAACATAACCATTTCCTGTGTTACATTATAACCGCTCCGTGTTTCCTCCCCAAATTTCAGTTCCGGCTTCAGTTGTAGGGTTTTTTTTCGGGAGACGCTCCATCTTTTCCCACCTTCAACAGCTGTGGCCTGAAAACGGATCACTCATATTCACTGGGACAGGAATTAGTTTGTGGGGATTTGAAAGCTTTTTTTAATCGCTGTTTCTGGACTCCAGGTCAGGTATGTGCTTGTGTTTGCTTTGTTGGACTGTGTTCCTGCTATTTAATTGATATGTTAGCATTAGCATTGTGGCTAACAGCTCCGTTAGCTTGGATTTAGCAGGGACTAAGTAGGAACACCAGCGTAACTTAGAAAAATAAAACTTATTAATATATTTTAGTGCTATAATACAGTTTTGGATACTATTTATACATTTCGTTGATATGTAATATATGTAAACATTTCCTGTTATTTAACTGACAATGCTAGTTGCTAGCTGGTTATGTGGTTGTGTGTACATTTAGGTTTAACAGTGTTTTTTAAATATAAAAATAATAAAATATAATAATTGTAAACAACAATACTTGCATGATTCGTTTACATTAATAGTAAAAACATGCAAATATTACAATTAATTATTTTTGACTCCTATTTTTAAATTAATTCTAGGAATCAAGCAATGTACTATTATGCAAATATTATCTGTGTGTTTGTGTTTTGTTTAATAATGTAACCTCTATTTTCCCAGCAGATCTAAAAACCACTCAGAATGACCGACTCCAAATACTTCACCACCAACAAAAAAGGTAAATATGTACCGTATATTCACTGTCTGCTAGTCATGATAAAACATCATTAGTTTAGCTGTAGTGGGTATTAAATACACCCCCTTTTGAATGGGATGTATTTATGAATGGGATACAGTCGCCTTCGCAATTGAAGAGGAGCAGCTCGGAAATGTTATGCTTCCACCATCGTGCTTCTTGATACACAACATGAGTTGATTCGCCCTAGAATCAAACAGTGCACTCTCACATGTGAACCGAACTCAGAATCCTGATGTAATGTTATGTGAATTGATCACACTTTTGCGGTAAGACTTGAACTACCGGATCAGCTGCTTGATTATATATTTATAATATTGTTTCAACTCGGGATGAGACCCCAGGGTCGACTCAGAACACGCTGGAGGGATTATGTCTCACTGCTGGTTTGGGAACGCCTTGTTCCCCTCGGAAGAGCTGGAGGAAGAGGCTGGGGAGAGGGACTCCCTCAACTTGACCCCTGATGAAGCAGAAGATAATGATGATATAGCTTGAATCTGATCAAGGGTGGTACAGTGATGTAGTGATTAGCAGGTCCTGCCTCTGTGTGGAGTTTGCATGCTCTCCCATGTTTGCATGAGTTTCCTCCAGGTACTCCGGTTTCCTGAGAGAGACAGTCCAAAGATATGCATATGAGGCTAACTGGTCCAAGTTGACCCAAAGTGTGAGTGTGGGTACACCCTCCAGTGTTGGCTGTGATAGGCTCCAGCCTCCTGGCGACCAAGATGGGATTAAGTGGTTTGTCGAAGGAGTGAAATCTGATCAATAACATAAAAGCCTTTTAATATCTGTAATTCACCATTTAAACTGCTAGGTTAGGGCAGAGTATGAGATCTCATCCATGCCGTCATGAAACTGATGGGCTGCGGGCTGTTTTTTTGCAGGAGAGATATTTGAACTGAAAGCTGAGCTGAACAATGAGAAAAAAGAGAAGAGGAAGGAAGCTGTAAAAAAGGTCATTGCTGCCATGACCGTGGGCAAAGATGTGAGGTATGATTGCTTTATTATGTGTAATTTGTTCGCCCCTGGGTAAGGATCAGGTTCAAGGCCAAACCCATTTCCTTGATGTGTCGTAGCGAGGGCTTGAAATTGACCTTCGTCACGGTTCAGTCTCTGTGTCTAGTCTTTATCATCAGTATTTTCAGCAGAGATGAATGGAGTGAATGTCCTCAATGTGGGCTTTTGTACGTCTTAAACATACAGATAAGCAAAAGTACTACAGCTTATGCCATGAAAGGGACACTGTAGGTTTTTGGGGAATCTGTTCACAGAGGTTAAGTACATTGTTAATAAAGATCGTTTCATTAATCTCTAATCATAAAAAAGGAAATGGGCTTGGTTTCATGAAGCCGCAGTCTTGTCCCATCAAGTTTCTACAGTAACCCAGAACCTTTCAGGCTTCAGTCGGCTGCAATCTGGAGTGTCACCACTCGGTGCCACTAGAAACCACCGAATCTTGCATGCTCTTCCTTTAACAGTGTAAAGGAAGTTTATATTTATCTTTAGTCTATTTAACTCTTCCTTCAGTTTGTTTATTTTTTTAAACCAGATTTCTATACATTGTTTCTTTTTGTCCTTTTGCTTTTCCCCTTTGGTCTGCCAATTGTTCTGTTTCTTCTTTTTTTCCTTGTTTCTATTTTGTTTTTCTTCTGTGATTTATTTCTTTCAAATGATTCATTTTATTTCATACTTTCTTTGTCTTTTTATCTGACTTTCTCTTTTCTTTCTTCCTAATTGTTTTCTTTTAGACTGCTATTTGTTCTTTCTGTCTGTTCTGTTTTCTTTCTTAATTTTTTTAATGTTTGTTGGCTTATTTTTTGTCTTTTCTTCCTCCCTTTCTCTTTGCCTGATATCTTTTCTTTGCCCTTCCTTTTTCTTCCTAAGCTCTTCCTTTTTGTTTTTCTTTCTCATCACTTTTTTATTTCACTTACTCTGTGCTTGGTCACAGTTTATTCTTGTTGATCAGAGACCACGATGAGATGATCTCACGCTCAGTAAAACGAAACATCTGGTAGCGATATCTGCACTGCATTAATAACAGATTACTGAAAAAGTAACACAGCAAGAGCTTCCCAGCTCCATCATCCTACTGCTGAACTTGTGCACCGACTCAAAGTGGATTACTGAATGCTGGTGATGGTGATGGTGAATGAAATGCCCTGTCTTCTCTCCTCAGCTCTTTGTTTCCAGATGTGGTGAACTGCATGCAGACTGATAACCTGGAGCTGAAGAAGCTGGTCTATCTCTACCTGATGAACTACGCGAAGAGTCAGCCTGACATGGCCATCATGGCTGTCAACAGTTTTGTGAAGGCGAGTGCATCTCCTGGGGCTACAGAAGTGATCTCAGACATGATAAACCTACCTGTTTTCTGGATTGTGGGCGTGGTCAGCAGAAAAGGAGGCGTGTTCAAAACACAGCATGTGTCTTTTTTTTTTCTCTCAGGACTGTGAAGACCCCAACCCTCTTATCCGCGCCCTGGCCGTGCGCACCATGGGCTGCATTCGGGTGGACAAGATCACCGAGTACCTGTGTGAGCCGCTGAGGAAGTGCCTGAAGGACGAGGACCCGTACGTGAGGAAGACGGCGGCCGTGTGCGTCGCCAAGCTGCATGACATCAACGCGCAGATGGTGGAGGATCAGGGCTTCCTGGATTCCCTCAGGGACCTGATCGCCGACTCCAACCCGATGGTGGGTGTCCAGGTTAAGCTTCACCCCAGAGATATGCGAGGACGGCACTGAGGGATAGGAGTTAATATAATATGAAAACATTTCAGATAATGACCTTCTAACCTTTCTGTATTTTCTACTCACTCATTTGCTGAACCGCTTAATTTTTCTTGGGTCGCGGTGAGGCTGGTGCCTATCTCAGCCGTTATTGCTTGAGGTTCCATTTCTCCTTTTTTTATGCCCTTCATTCTTCCCCTCATTTTCATCATATCGAATTCCCACCCATCAAGTGTTGCCTTCTCTGTCACACAACCATCACCAACCAGGGAGGGGTAAGCAGTTGGGGGGGGGGGGGTGTTTGATATCTGCCCACTTGTTCGAATGAGCTCAGACGCCCATGATTGGCTGGTGATCGCTGTGAGTGACAGGGAAGTCAGCGTATGCCATCCCTCCCTCCCGTGAAGGCTCAGCCAATCAGCTTCCATGGACTCCCAGTTCATTTCTGGTGATCTCCAAGTTAATGGTTGCGCACCTTGATGGTGCACCACTCGGAAACTTTTAAAATTTTCTTTTAAAATGCCGTTTCCTTCCTTTTTTTTCCTTTCTTTCATTTCTTTCTGTGAATGTTTCTTTTTTTCTTCCTTTTCCTTAATCTTAAATTTCCTTTCATTTCTTCACTTATTATTATTTTCATACACACAGACCTCCCTCTTGATCAAAAGGTGGGATCATTGGGTGATTTCCTGATGTTGAAATCCTTTTAAAATGATATTTAAGTAAGGTCCTTGACTCTTTTCCTGGTCCCTTCTCTCACCCCCCCAGGTTGTGGCGAATGCCGTGGCAGCTCTGTCTGAGATCAGTGAGTCTCACCCCAACAGCAATCTGCTGGACCTTAACCCTCAGAACATCAACAAGCTGCTGACGGCCTTGAACGAGTGCACCGAATGGGGCCAGATCTTCATCCTGGACTGTTTGTCCAACTACAACCCCAAGGATGAGCGTGAAGCCCAGAGGTTAGAGAACAGACTCGAGGACAAATAACTGAACAGCGTAACCAACCAGAAATGATTTTGAATTTCTCAGCGCGGTTTATGATGAAACCCATCCATCACTGCCTGCTGCTTATAAAAGTCATCAGCAGGGATTTGGAGCGTTTTTTAGAAAGGTCTATGTTTGGGCATCGGGTTGCAGTGAGATTGTGAGAAAAGATATTTGATGTGGTGACGTAGTGGCTGCCTGACAGTACGACGGTTCGGTTCCCAGGCTTTCTGTGTGGAGGTTTGCATGTTCTCATCATTGGTGGGTTTACTCTGGGTGGTCTGGTTTCCTCCCACATTCCAAAGACGTGTACATTAGACTAACTGGCTGTTCCAAATTGACCCAATGTATGAATGGCCCTGTGATCGTCTGGCGTGCTGTTTAGCGTGTACCCCGACTTTACCCGGTGTCGGCCGAGACGGGCACCCTTGTCCCTCGTCAGCTTAAGCGTCTGAGTAGATGAATGAATTTAAAAACAAACTTTGTGGAATATCAGGCGTCTAGCACTTCCAAGTATGCGACCTTACATTTTCCATCCTTTGCTGCAGCATCTGCGAACGCGTGACCCCACGTCTGTCGCACGCCAACTCGGCTGTCGTGCTATCGGCCGTCAAGGTCCTGATGAAGTTCCTGGAGCTTCTGCCGAAGGACTCGGACTATTACAACACGCTGCTGAAGAAGCTCTCTCCTCCTCTCGTGACGCTGCTCTCCGGCGAGCCCGAGGTCCAGTACGTGGCCCTCAGGAACATCAACCTCATTGTGCAAAAGAGGTCAGAGTCACCAAAGTATTCGGTCTTACACACACTTGTGACGCAGGAATGTGATGTGATGTCATGTGAAATTTTTTATGTATTTAAGTTAAAAATTCTGAAATTGCATGTGGATTTATTTATTTTATTTACTTATTTTTAATAAAGATGGGTTTTTATGGTGAGGTAGAAACTCAAACTGCATAAATGATTAACAGTCATCCATCGCTATATCGCGCTTCAGGTTCTGTGGCTTCAGTGCATCGCGGATGGGTTTTTTTTTTTTTTTTTTTTTTTTTTTTTTTTTTTTTTTTTTTTTTTTTTAAATATCCATTAAAAAATAAAAATAAGGGAAAAGTTCTGACTCTGATTTGGATCCCAGCCTCTTCTTCTTCTGCTGGGAAATTTATCTCGACCAATCAGCTTGCGAGATTTCCCAGCCGTGTCCCAATCCAGAGTCGGTAGTGAACTTGCGGCCTTTCACTTGACTCTTTCACTATTAAATAGGGACTCGGCTCTGAAATAACAGCATTCGTGTGACAGAGAAGGCAGAAGTCGAGGCATTTCTTACACTTTATTTACATCTATGTACAATTACACGCATGTATTTTATATTATTTATATTTTATTTACATCTTGTGCACTGTTTTTGAATGTTTAATTGTTATTACAAGCATTTATAGCGTCGAATATGTATTTATTATATACACCTATACATGTGCGTCAGGGGGGTCGATCCTACTTCGTGGAAATTTGGTGTTCGTGTCGGGTCTCGACCACCCCATGAACCTCAAAGTGACTGTATTCTAGTTTCTGAGAATTTAGGACAAATGTGAGGCAGAATGATGCAGCCAATAGGGGGCAGTATTACTCTACATTATTGTCCAAAACCATCTTCATTACAAGACACAACAAATTCGAGCACAAGTCTGGTATTCGTTGGAATCTACAGTTATAGATCGACATTTTAACCCACAAGAGATCAAGAAATTATTATTATTTATTTATTTATTTATTTGGAAAAGCATTTCAATAAAGGAATGGCAAAGCTAATTATTATTATTTCTTACTTTTTCCTCCCTGCCTATTATTTACCTCTGCCGCAGTCCAGGTCAATATTCCTTATGCCATATTAAGTAACAAGTCTTTGCACGCAATACTCAAGGATCATCTCAAACACTTTGGGCTGGTGATTACAAATAATAATAATGTATTTAAATTAAGTACGAACATCTAGTCAGTGATTATTATGTTAGTAAATATATTTTTCCCATTGTAAACCATATTAGACATTTATTTCTCAAGCAAGATTTTATGTACTGTATCGCAGGGATGTCAAACTCATTCTCACTGTGGGAACATCAGTGAAAGGCAGGGCAGCACACAATCTTTCTTGCGTTGTCAGTGATGAGCTGTTTATTTGAAATCGGCTGCTGCCGCCAAGTGGAAGGATGATGAATTACGTTTCATGGCAGTGGTTGCATGTACGATAATCATATTCTTTAAAAGCTCTTGCAAACCACATTAAACAAGTTGGTGGTCCAGGTTTGGTCTGCACGCCTGGAGTTTGACACCTGTGCTGGAAATTAATTGTCTTGTACATTTGATGGTAAATCATGAAGAAAAAATAAAAAACAGGAGAAAATGTTGTTCTCTTTGCCAGGCCTGAGATCCTCAAGCAGGAGATCAAAGTGTTCTTTGTCAAGTACAACGATCCCATCTACGTCAAACTGGAGAAACTAGACATCATGATCCGCCTGGCCTCTCAAGCCAACATCGCCCAGGTATGACTGCAGTAAACACCCTGTCCCTGTATTTTTTTTTATTTTATTTTATTTTTTTTTTTTTTTTTTTTTTTTTTTTTTTTTAGCTCCCGCCCATGAAGTAGCTCAGGAGCCATAGGAATGAGTTCCTTCCGTCCGTCTGTCCGTCGCAACTTAGTTTCTGTACTTTTTCTTGCTGTGCGGTGAAGCTAGGGCTTTCGAACGTGGTATGTTGACTCACTACCATGAGTGCTAGGATGAGTTTGTGTGCGAGTGACCCTGAGCTACTTTTCAAGGTCACAGAGGCAAAACTGAGTTAGGTTTTCGAACACCAACTTGCTGTGTGCTGAAGCTGGAGCTTTCAAACTAGCAAGTGCGCGGGTGTCCACCAGCAACAACAGTCGACTCTTCTGTAAAATGTAACTCTACAACCGCAGCTGATTTATATATCTGGAAACATTTCCGTTATAAGTATTAGAATTCTGTTAGAATGTGGTTGTCTTGGCCTCTTTTTCTTATGGTGAAATCGTGTTTCTATGTTGGTTATGTTTTGTTATGATTGTACTACCATCTGCTGGTTTTTAGGATGGATGGCACTGTTGAGCTCTGCTAAGCTCGAAAGAGAAACTGTCATTGATCCTCCCCGTGACTAACACCCACACCAAATTTTAAGTGGTTCTTCCAGGGCCCATACTAAACCCTCCCACCAAGTTTTAGGGAAATTGGCTTTTTTTTTTTTTTTTTTTTTTCAAAGTGAAATCATAACCTTGTTGGTGGAGATACCAAATCCTAGAAGAGTAGTGAGCATACAGTGCATCCATCAGTAGTGCTGCCTTGATACTTTGTCCACTTACACAAAGCATTCGATCCACCACGACACTCGGACAAAGCCCAGCAGGAGCTCATTTAACAGCTTCACCATCTGAGCCGCAGTCTGTTCAAGAGTTGCCAGAGAAGTGGCGGCGCAGGCCTGCTCAGACATGTCCATTTTCAGTCGAGAAAAATCTGTATCACAGCGCAGACGCTGTCAAAGAACAGTAAACATTTTTCTCGCTGCTGTAGAGACCTGTCTTTCAGCGAGCAGGTTCTATGAGATGAGCAAACATGTTTTGTGACGTTGCATTTTGTGACAACATTGCAATCTGTTGCAATGTAGAGTACAGCTGTTTTTTTGTTTTATGAATTTGGAAATTAAAGCCCAGCATTCGGATCATTTTTTTTTCCTCTTGATTCTTAATCATGATCACTGGGTTTGTGCAAAAGTGGCTAATTGTGTCCGGTATGCAAGAGTCACAAATTACAGTTGCGGTATTGGTCATCTTAACAGTATAATTTCTGCGTAATGTTTAAGTGATACGGAGCTGATTTTAATATAAGTGATGATAAATAGCACTTTAATGGGTACCGTATTTTCCGCACCTTGAGGCGCACCGCATTATAAGGCGCAGTCTCGGTTACGCGCATTATTTCTGTATTTGAACCATACATAAGGCCCACTGTATCATTAGGCGCATGCTAAAACACTCACGGAAGCTAAACAGTGAGCTTGGATGAGCTTTATTGTGCTGCATATTTAAAAACACATTTGCGAAAGCAAACCAGTCCATTCCAAACGCATCCACAATCCATTCACAAATGGTGGCATAACTCGCGCGGCACTGCCTCCCAGTCTTGGTGAAGGAGTGTTCGCTATAGATTCGTTGATGTTTAATTCTCTCGCGGCTGCTCTATTCCGATTTATGACCAAGTAAGAGATTGCCTGTAGTTCGAATTGTTCCTCGTAAGCGCTTCTCTTCGCTGGTGCCATCTTCGGAGGTCCGTAGCCAAACACATGTTTTGTAGCACACCGGCAGTACAGTATATCTATCTACTGGGGGCGTGGCGGAGGTACACAGCTTTACATGATGTTCTCTAATTGGTTTGATGCGACCATCGTACATAGCGTGCGTATTGCGTCCCTAGGTTGGTGGAAATGGTCCGATAGTCAATAAAGCCGAGTGCTTACTAAAACCGCACAATAACATTTTCATAGATTTTGGAACTCAGTGCACACATAAGGTACACCGTTGATTTTTGAGGAAGTCTGTAAAGTGCGTTTTATGGTGCGGAAAGCACGTTATTTTTTTCTGGTAGATTACGAGTGGGGACTGCAACTGTGGAACAACTCTTCTCCCCCCCCGGAAGTGACGTGAACTCTTTGGGTCGGTTGTCCAGCATAAGTGAACAAGCAGCGAGTGACATTTTGGGTCATGGAAAAAAAAAAAGCCCCTCATACTAAAACCTTTGGCTGGTTCCTTTTGGCGAGGTGCTGCTCCCGTCCGTTGTCATCCTTTTTATTTTTTTTTATTTTATTTATTTTTTTTAATGAAGGAATAGCAGGAGGAACAGCATCTGGTTTTAGTCCTAAAAGCTTGGGCTTCACGCCAAGTAGTTCTGTCTGGAGGTCTCGCCGATAGCAGGTCGGCTTGAAGCGTCCATGCTGATGTTATATTCTCATTTCTGTGCTTGTTGCTTGTGCAGCTGTATGCTTTGCATTCCGCCCTTTTTTTTTATTTTTTTTTTTCTGGTGACACCACACATCGCTGGCCAATAATGCGTTATCTTAGACTGGTGTCTGCTACACGCTGCTCAGCCAATAGGACAAAACAACAGATTGGCATCATTACCAGGGCTGGAACAGCCAATGAAGATGGCAACATGTTGCTGTGCATGCCGAGTAGTGGTAGTAGTAGTGTGGCAGCAAGCGTGTGCACTTATCAAGAAACAAGGACTTGCGTTGCCTGACAGAGCCACTGATGTCATGTGTGGTCATTTTAAAGAGCTTATAATACAAATTAACCACAGTTGCCCTTTAATGAGTGGATAAGAAGAGCAAGATTTGTAGATTTTTCTCGGCAGCAGTGAACTTTGCAGACATGTTCTGTTAGCCTGAATTAGCATAATAGCTATGGCCTAATATTGCTTGCAATACTGAGTATTTTGCCACCGTTCCTGGCTGAGGAGAGACAAATGGTCTGTCTCCTAGGTGCTGGCCGAGCTGAAGGAGTACGCCACCGAAGTTGACGTGGACTTTGTGCGCAAGGCAGTGCGTGCCATCGGGCGCTGCGCCATAAAAGTAGAGGTATGGTGACATTTAATGCCATTGAAAATGATTTAATGCCATTGAAAATGATTTAATGCCATTGAAAATGATTTAATGTGTGTGTATATGTCTGTTAACCTTCTTTACTGTGGTACTGGGAGCCATTGTTGGATTCTTGGTTTTGGTTCAAATGCTTCAGAATCAGAATCCTTTATTGATCCCGGAGGAAAGTGTGTGTGTACAGTTGATCCACACAAGTAAGAGATAATTGAATAGGATGTGCTGAGAAATTCTCTCTCGCTCTCTCCATCTTTCTGCCTATCTTTTCATTCACACGCTAGCAATCAGCTGAGCGCTGTGTCAGCACCCTCCTGGACCTCATCCAGACGAAGGTGAACTACGTCGTACAGGAGGCAATCGTTGTGATCCGAGACATCTTCCGGAAATACCCGAACAAGTCAGTCTTTCTCTCTTGTTGTACTTTTATAATGTCCATTTCTAAGTGTTCGATCTGACTGATGATGTCACTGTTCACGTCCTTACATTGGTGCACTAGCTGTTTTTATGTAACCTGTGTAGGTATGAGAGCATTATTGCCACTCTATGCGAGAATCTGGACTCTCTGGACGAGCCGGACGCACGTGCGGCGATGATTTGGATCGTGGGCGAGTACGCAGAGAGAATCGACAACGCTGACGAACTTCTGGAAAGCTTCCTCGAGGGCTTCCACGATGAAAGCACGCAGGTCTGTTGGTTAGAATGAACAGATACAAATACAGGGGTCCCTCATTTGGCGGTTAATGTGGGGTTGAGACCCTACGTGAGCACTGAATTTCCGCAAAGTAGGATTGACCCCCCCCCCCCGACTGACGTATACGTACATGTATATAATATCAATAAATGCATATTCAACACTATAAATGCTTATAATAATTCAAAAACAATGCATAAGATGTAAATATAATATAAAATACATACGTGTAATTGTAGATAGATGTAAATAAAGTGTTAGAAATGCCTTGACTGCGCCTTTTCTGCCACACGAATGCTGGTAAATTCGTCTCGACTAATCAGCTTGCGAGATTTCAGAGCCATCCCAAAACGGCGTCGGTAGTGAGCTTGCGGCCTTTCCCTTAACTTTTTCCCTATTTAATGGTGAAAGAGTTAAGGGAAAGGCTGCAAGTTCACTCCTGACTCTGGTTTGGGACGCGGCTGTGAAATCTCACAAGCTGATTGGTCGAGACGAATTTACCAGCAGAAGAAGAGGCTGGGATCTGAATCGAAGTCAGTGGTGACGCCTCGCGGCACTTTCCTGAACGTTTTTCCTTCTTTATTTATTTTTCGATTAATTTTTATTTTTATTTTTTTTAAATCCGCGATGCACTAAAGCCGCAGAACCTGAAGCGCGTAGCGTGGGATGATTGTAATTGAAATGTAAAATGGACTGTTTATGATCTTATTACTGATCACCGTGCTCTTCCAAACCGTAAAAAACATATAGCTTGGGTTTTGCCTGGCTTTTAAATGCGTGATATGTCAGGTGTGAACTCATGTTACTGGGTTTGCCTGCAGGTTCAGCTCACCCTCCTGACTGCCATAGTGAAGCTGTTCCTGAAAAAGCCTTCAGAAACCCAGGAGCTGGTGCAGCAAGTTCTCAGCCTGGCCACTCAGGTGAGCTTTATTTTGCGATCGAATCTATTCATCCTGGAATGCCCGCCCGCCTCTTCTTGCACTGCAGGAACCACTTCAAGTGGTTTTATCTGCACAAAGCAGAATTTAGAAGTTGCAGTGTATATATATATATATATATATTATTTTATTTTTTTTCCCCCCCGACAGGACTCTGATAACCCTGACCTGCGGGATCGTGGCTACATCTACTGGCGCCTGCTGTCCACCGACCCGGTGACGGCCAAAGAGGTGGTGCTGTCCGAGAAGCCTCTGATCTCGGAGGAGACCGATCTGATCGAGCCCACGCTGCTGGACGAGCTTATTTGCCACATCGGCTCCCTGGCCTCCGTCTACCACAAGCCACCGAACGCCTTCGTTGAGGGCAGTCACGGCATCCACCGCAAGCACCTGCCCATTCAGCATGGCAGGTAAATATCATTCTTTGCCTTATTCAATAATGGCTTATTATTAGATAATTTCTCGTGGTGTTGTCGTGAGTCATTTACAAGATAAACAAGTCTCATGAATTTTGTTCTGTCAGCCTCGATGAGGAAAGGTCGCTTTGATTGACGGCGAAAAATGGCTAATTATGCATTGTTTTTTTGCCTTGCCTCTAACAGCATCGACACGGGTGAGAGCCCAGTTAACGTTTGTCCCGCTCCCACGATCGACCAGCCCCAGGTTATTCCATCTCAAGGTGACCTACTGGGTGACCTTCTCAATCTTGACCTGGGTCCTCCCGTCAACGTGCCACAGGTATCGTCCATGCAAATGGGAGCCGTAGACCTTCTCGGTGGCGGTCTCGATAGTTTGGTGAGCACCTTTTTTCCAAGTCCTTTGAAAGGTTTTTTGGTTCACAATAGCAGTAGCAGAGATTGTGGAGGTTATTGTGTTTGGGGTATGTACCCAGCACGTGAACTATTTTGAGTGCTCAATTTTCCCCTATTTTTGAGTTTTCAAGTTGATCTTGACCCAGCAGCACCTGTATTTCAATATGCGAGAGATTACAAAGTTTTACTGTTTATTTCCATGGTTACATGTCTCTCCAGAGGCTTCTGCTTAATGAAAGTGGAGCAAAATATTGCCTCGAGCGAAGAGACTAAGGTTTTACATCTCTGGGTTGTACTTGCTGAGAAATGTGCAGGATTTTTATGTACATATGTCTGCATAATTTTGAAGACTACATTCAGCTGTTATTTCTGTACTTTTAAGTGTTTGCTTTTGTTTGTTCTACTCAAGCAAAGCAATGCTAAGGCATCCCCACCATTATTGAAATTGTGACTGCTGATTTACTGCCAGGAGATGCTTAGCCATTTTATATTGTTGGTTAGCCTAGTTTCTACTTTTGGAGTACAGTATGAGCCAGAATTACATGTTTTACAGACAAAGGGGTGCATTGTGTCTTTGTCGATCTGGAGAAAGCATATGACAGGGTACTGAGAGAGGAACTGTGGCATTGTCTGAGGAAGTCTGGAGTGACCGAGAACTATGTTAGAGTGGTACAGGACATGTATGGAAGCTGTAAGACAATGGTGAGGTGTACTGTAGGCATGACTAAGGACTTCAAGGTGGAGGTGGGACTGCACCAAGGATCGGCTCTGAGCCCTTTCTTGTTCGCTATGGTGATGGACAGGCTGAC
>JAQNCB010000005.1:26507135-26517411 GCA_030068295.1 Euristhmus nudiceps | reverse complement strand
TTTATGGATGTATAGTACAGTAACAACTTGCCCTTTTTTTTTTTTTTTTTTTCCCCCCCCCACCTTACGTTCGGCCGTTTGGAACGTGACTAAAATGTAAGTTGAGGACCGTCTGTAGTTGGTTTGGCCTGTAATTTTTTTCTGATCCTGTCTTTTTACCTACCTATCAATCAAGCTATTTCAGTCACACACAATGTGACCTATTTCTTTTTTAATTCACTGTGTTATAAACCCAGTTGCCCTCAGTGTCATCATCCCCCTCTCTCTCTCTCTCTCTCTCTCTCTGTCACTCGCTCACTCACTCCCCCTCACATGCATCCTGATGCCCTGCCAGGCCTCCATCTGATCTCCGTCTGTCGGCCGTCATCTTGATGTCATGGCTGTTACTTTAGCCCCCTACACTAATCTGTCAGGGGTCTGGCCTTTAGTGCAATAGTGTCTGTTAGAATTGATACAAACACGACCACAACACCAAACTGTTACGATCGCACATGTTGATTCACCTCATAAGAGATTATTACAATAGATCAAATGGCTGTTTATTTGGTGATGGCCTGGGGAAAATATGGACTTTTTAAAAAAAAGTTTATAAATACAGTTCTGCAAGCGACAGAGTTTCGTGGACGTTCTGTGTCATTTTAAATGTTTGGGTCGCCCCGAAATTAAAATTACACATGCTCAGCATTTATGTTTGAATGATGTTACATTTCTCTTTTCTTTTCTTTTTTTTTTTTTTTTTTTTTTTTGTAACTTTACTGGGGCGGCACGGTGGTGTAGTGGTCAGCACGTCCACCTCACAGCAAGAGGGTTCGAGTCTCGGGCTGAGGCGTATCTGTGCGCAGCTGCATGTTCTCTCCTCGCCTGCGTGGGTTTTCTCTGAGTGCTCCCACAGTCCGAAGACACATTCTGTTCATTTGATTTTCTAAATTGCCAGTAGATGTGAATAGTTGTGTGTTGAGACGAAGATGGTCTGGCAGGCTGTTCAGGGTGTACCCTGCCTTTGTCACGTGTCGGCTGAGATGGGCACAGCCTCGCGACAATCTGAGTAGTAGGATTGAACAGCTCAGCAAATGAGTGAATGAGATGAATTTAGTTAAAAATCGTTTTTGTTTTTTCCAGAATTTGTTTCCATTACCTTTTTTTTAGCTCCCGCCCACAAAGTAACTCGGATGCTGTAGGAATGGGTTCGGTCTGTCCGTCTGTGACACTTTACTTTCCGGACATTTATTTACCCTGCGCTGAAGCTTGGGATTTCAAACTTGGTACGCTGACTCACCACTATGAGTGCTAGGGTGAGTTTGTGTGTGAGTGACCTTGACCTACTTTTCACGGTCACAGAGGCAAAACTATATGTTAGGTTTCTGGACAATTACTTGCCACGTGCTGAGGCTGGGGCTTCAAAACTTGCTAATGCTTGTTCTATATTGGAATATTATGAAATGGTCCCTTATTTATTTATTTATTTATTTATTTATTTTTTTTTTAATTTTTTTTTTTTTTTTTTTTTTTTTAAAACTCGCCATTTTAAATTGGATTTAGATTCAGCTCGCCATATTAGGAGGTTAATGGACATATGATGATTTACACAATTAATAAATTAGATGTCTGTCTTGAATTTTTTATAACTTGCATGTTTTGATCTCTCTTAGAAAGCAGAAGCAAGATTAAATAATAAATGAGCTCTCAGGATTTGTTGAGGAAAATTTTAACAAGGCAGCATTATGAAGAGTTGAGTGCTGTCAAAACAGGTCCGGGACAAATGTAGCTATGACTAAGGAAGATCAGTGCAGGTTTAGGTATCAAACAGGGAGGCAGCAAAGAAACCAAAGTTGACATTGAAGGCGATGCTTCCACCAGCATGCTTCACTGTGAGGACATGAGGAGCAGTATTTGTGTTTTTTTTTTTTTTTTTTTTTTTTTTTTTTTTTTTTTTTTTTTTTTTTTTTTTTGGCGTTAGGTAAGATGGCGCTCTCTTCCAAGCCCAAAAAGTTCATAGTGAAGGGAACATAATTTGCTGTGATGATGATGATGATGATGGTTTTTTCTGCTCTTTGTCTTATTATAATGTCAGATGTGTGAAGAGGTTCTGCTGCGCTCGAACCTTCGGCTACTGATTATTCTATGAATAAATCGCCAATAATTTCTCTTCTGCATTATTTTCATCTTCACATTCAGTCACAGATTCTAGGTAATTGGATAGAAAATGGATGGCTTGACCGCTCAATGCGATTTAATGATGGGATAATGCTATACTTGTATGATTTTACAGCCTTTCACAAAACCGAGACGCAGGTCAAGACAGAAATCTCTGCGCTTTACAGATGAGACACATTCAAGTACGAAAATAACAAATGTCAACAAAAAATAAATAAAAAAAAAAAAACCCTGAGCTGTAGGATGTGGACTATATTAGTTTACAGATTATAGTGTAGACCCTCACTGTCTAGCATCTTGCATTGCATTGGCTCAGAGACTTCTAGACCTTGTGCACTATTCCTGTATTTCCCTGGACAAATTTCAAGTGTCCCTGAGACAAGTTCAGTTCATATAAGAAAGCAAAGTGTGTGTGTGTGTGTGGTTTCCAACAGACACTGTGTCAGGCAAGCTGCAGAATAACAACATCTACACCATCGCCAAGCGCAACGTGGAGGGCCAGGACATGCTCTACCAGTCCCTAAAACTCACTAACGGCATCTGGATCCTCGCCGAGCTCCGCATCCAACCTGGCAACCCCAACTACACGGTAATCACTCACTCTAACTCGGTGTGAACGCAGTTCACGCTGATAAATAACACTTCCTGAACTCGACGAAGTGAAGTGCCACTAACGGAGGGCAGCGTGCTTGATGTAAATGTAAAGCTAACATCGATGTGTTGTGACACGTCGTGAGGATAGGGCACAAATGCTCCCCTGGAATATTTAGTGATTGTAATTCGTTGTTCACACAGGAAGGTGGAAAGGTCTGAGAGTCCTGTACTAAAGTGTTAAAAACTCAGTCAGTTGCCCGACAAAGTGCCCTCTGACAGGTCACCGTAGGTTTAAAGACTTTTATTTATCCTGAGCAGTATGCACTACCTGGGCAAAAGAAAAAAAAATGTGCATTCTGGACAGAGTCTGCTGGAAGAAGTCCAGGGAGGGGTTTCTCGCATATGAGTGAATTCACCTTAGAAACAGAATATTTTCATGGGAGGGAACAGTTGCAACAGGAATTCAGTGGCATCACTGTGGACATTTTTGTCCCACTCACTCGAAGCCAAGCTTGTGATCATGCTACAGTGCTGCTGAATATTTATACATTATAAAAAGTGACCTCAGCAGTCCTGGTCCATGCGGCGCCTCATTGAAATAACTTTCCAGCTCCTCTTGTATACTTCTCAACAGGAGAAGAGAGAGTGACCTTCGCTCTGCAGAAATTCTCAACTTACTGCAATAGCGTCACTGAAGGATACTTGTCAGGGATGGAATATTAAACTTTAGTGAACATAATGTTCTCTGGTGTTTCTAGTGTATATCTTCATACACCCTGCCTATAATGAACAAGTGCCTCACATCTGCATTTATACTGAGCATCGATGACACACATCTGGGACCTGTTTCCCTTTCAGAGTGGATTGGTTTATGCAAACACCAGTTCATGTGTGAAAATCATTTCTTGTGCTTCTTGAATGCCTCACAGCAAGAAGGTCCTGGGTTCGATTCCCAGGCTTGGGGAGTGTCTGTGTGGAGTTTGCATGTTCTCCCCGTGCTTGTGTGAGCTTCCTCTGCATACTTCACTCTCTTCCCCCTCATCCAAAAACATGCACAGTAGGCTAACTGGCTCTTCCGAATCGCCCCTAGGTGAGATTGTGAATGGATGTGCGTGTTGGCCCGGCAATAGTCTGGCGAGTCGTTCATGGTGTACTTGCCTTTGCCCAGACTCTGCTGAGATAGGTGCCAACCTTCCTCACCCCTTTCGAGTGAGGCGATGTACGAAAGCAAAAGTGGCGAGGAGGAGCAGGGCAAAGAAAATAATAAAAACGGCAGAAAATAAATGGCAGTAAACATTAAACTTATTGACACTTAAAACACATCAGATTCTTCTTCTTCTTTTCCTTTTTTGGTGGTGTATTACTGCCACCACCTGGACTCGAAAAAAAGAGCAGGATCATGGTACTGAGCATGATGGGAAATTGTGTTCCGTTTCTTTCGTGTGCTGAATAATTTTTCGTAAAATTAAGTAAATAAATAAATAAATAAACTTTGCATGTCATTTTGTAAAATGAATTTTTCATGTGCTGAAGCTTTCGTATCTCGAGGTTCCGCTGTACTAAAGTTGCCGTCAGAATCTGGACACCCATGCAGCCATTTACTTTTATGTCTGTCCTGAAGTACCCTAAAACCTATTGACATCCGTCCTTTTATTAAAAATGTTTTGGTCTGGGAAGGTTATTAGACTGGTGTGGTGTCAGACATTGTAGCTCACATACATAAAATGAATCGCATAAAAATAAAATTAGTGTAAAATGAAGAGAAAATCCTTGTTTTGTGTGAATATTTGCACCACAAAGTCACTGTACTTGGAAAAACTCACTTTTTCACCCACATACTGGAAACTAGCGATCATGGCTAATGTACTCTCTGAACTGATTAGTAAGTGAACACACATGGCTTTTTTAAAAACTAAAAGAAAGAAGGAAAAAAAAAGCTGAGTTGTGACAATTATATAATTTCGGAGAGAATGTGTTTATCCGTCTGCCGTCAGAGCAAAAATAATTCAGTCTTATTTGTTCTGAGTGTGTATCTTCAGACAAAACACGGCTAGTAAGCCACAAATCCAGACAAAACATAATCACTTGAAACCTTCTGATGAACTGATTCAATCACCCATCCAGCTGGTTGCTTATCCAGACAAGTAATTCTTATGTAAATGAATACTTATTCATTTTCCTTGAATACCACTGCATTGTGTGGTTGTATAGGTAGTGTTTCTCTATACTAGCCTGCAGAATTCTATAAACTTGCCTTTTTTTATTTTTTTATTTTTTTAAGTTATTTTGATGGTTTGGAGCAAGAGGCATGTAGCTGTGCAGGCGGACACTTTTTGTTCGGCTCCTTCCTGAAGTGAATGGCAGGTTGTTCATTGTTTCGACACCAGACGTAAGGACGGGTTGTTCATCTGAGCTGCCGCACGGTACAAATGCGATGCTATTGAGGCAGTAGTACAAGTTGGGTGAGCCGGGTTTTATCACCATGCAACAGCTTTCTTTTTATTATTAGACACATTCTCTCTTCAGCCAAAAAAAACCCAAAAAAAAACCCCTTTGTTTCCGGTCACCCAACCAACTCACTTTTTTTCCCGCCGACTCAAGTTTTTTTCATGTCTTTTTGTAACCCGGTGGTTATTTAATAGCAGACTGTCATTCAGTGTCAATAGGTACAGTGTCTCTTTAAGACTCTCAAGCGGGAAAGTTCGTGGGTTGCACTTCAGTGGTGCACAGAGAGAAGGGGGTGTGCGTGCGCTGCGGGGAGGGGAAAAAAAAAAAACTTTTACTGACCTACCTACCCAAAATTATTCTGCAATGTTGCCGGAAATACAGGTGGTTTTTTTTTTTTTTTTTTTTTTTTTTTTTTTTTTTTTTTTTTTTTTTTTTTTTTGGTCTTATGCTAACTAGTTAATCCTTTAACTCAAGAAGAAAAAAAGGGTTCGACTAATGGTTCTTCCTCTTTAAATCGGGGTAATCAAAAGCTACGACGCCTTTTTGTCGCCTTACAAACGCAGAGATGCCTACCAGTACGGTTTCTCCGTATTTTGTACGGAAAGTTGATGTAAATATGGTGTTGCGTTACTTTGCGTTGCTCTATTTTGAATGAAAAATTAAAAAGAGCGTCTGTCTGTCTGTCTGTCATGTGAGTCATATGATGGTGTTGCCATCCTACCTGTAGATTTTAAGTATGATGTAAAATAAATGTCAATAATGTTGCTTACAAATACATTTGTTGCTAATTCATGTGTGTGGAAGAAGTGTTACTGAAAATGTTTAAAAAATACTGAAATAAGTCATGAATAATCCTGAACATGTATATCTGAGGTCGGCATCTCTGTAATATCGACTCACTGTGGACTGTTTGATTTGATCTCTCATTGTGCTCACGCGCAGGCTTCGGGAATGCAGCCGGACATGCTGTACTGCCTCCGGCTCCTCGAGGAAACGGGAATCTGCGTGGTGCCCGGCAGCGGCTTCGGACAGAAAGACGGCACTTATCATTTCAGGTATTGCTGGAATATCCTCCCGATCGCCGAGCGCTCTTTAATCATTCATCCAACGAACTTTCCAAATGTCGTACCTACACTGTGTGTTTATCACGTGAGAAGCTGTTTAAAAACACGCAGGGATAAACTTGTTGATTTGAAGTGTCCGTAAGGGCGGAACGATGGCGCCGCAAGAAGGTCCCGGGTTCGATTCCCAGGCTCGGGACGTTCCTGTGTGGAGCTTACATGTTCTCCTGTGCTTGCGTGGGTTTCCTCCAGGTACAGGTTCCTCCAGGTTTCCTCCTTACAGACCACAGACATGCACATCAGGCCAACTAGTGGTACCAAATTGCCCCTCGGTGTGATTGTGAGTGTGACTGCTTGCATGTATGTTGGTCCTGTGATGATCTAACACCTTTGCACAGTGTTGGCTGAGACAGACTGCAGCCCCCGCCGCGGCCCTATCAGTAGGATTGAGCGGTTCAGTAGATGGATGCGATGACGTGAGCGCTGACGCCTGGGTTTTTATGATCTTGTGTAAGACCTCATGAAATTTGATGGAGGTCATGTGACTGCTGTACAGCTTCTGTTTATGTCTGTGCTGAATTTCTGAAGAACAAGGAGAGTCTTGTTGCCGCGCGGGCGGTAAGACGGGAACTGCGCTGTTCTCGGATTCCGTACTGCACCCCTCTGAGCTTTCGCTTCTGTGTTCCCTTTCAGAATGACCATCCTGCCGTCGAATGAAAAGCTGAAGGTGCTCCTGGAGAAAGTGCGCGATTTCCACGTCAGCTTTTTGAAGGAGTATTCGGACCTACAGGACCCTCAGTGCGGCGTCCAGGCGTGAGCTGCTAACGCTAAGCACGGGACACGACTGGAGTCGTTACGTAACACACCAGCCACGGGGCGGAGTCGTGTTAAGTCGTGTTTTATGTACATATAATCCACATGATCTGCTTTAAGTCCTGCCAGAAATCCCCACGGTTCAAAAGGACTGCTGTTTCACGATCGACGTGCCTTTGTGCTGCAGCAAAATTATAATAATTATAATAATAATAATGATAATAATAATAACGGGGGTGGAATGCAGTTCATACAGTTTGGTTATGAAAGATTTAAACACGAAAGAATGAACCGAAGAAAAGCTCCTGTTTGCAGGTTGTGAATCAGAGGAAGCTCCGCGTGTTCACAGCACGAATCATTTTCTTCATCATGATGAGTCTTAGCATGTCAGGAATTTATGTGGATTTATATCCATTATGGTATTACAACTCCCCTCTGCTTACATCCATTTATAAATTAAAACACTGTGTAGCCTTGAATGGACCGGAATTAAAACATAACATTCATTCGTTCATTTTCTGAACCGCTTAATACTAATTAGGGTCGCAGGCAGGCTGGCGCCCATCTCAGCCAACTCCGGTCGAGGGCGGGATACGCCCTGGACAGCTCAGCGTGTAGCATTTAGCCAACTATTACGTAAAGAAAACTGTTGGATAGGGCTAATAAATAATAATCTCGCTAACATCCATCCACTGCTTATCTTTACCATTACCCACCGGGGTCCCCCAGTGCCGCTAACTGGGTTATGAAAGGCCGGCGGTGTCTCTCACTGTCCGTGGTGAGAGGGATGTAAAAGAATCATCGCTGACTTTCGTAAAGAGCATCTGCCGAGCCGTCAGCGTGTTTCTGCCCTGCGATGGCCTGGAGAGCTGTCCAGGGTGTACTCTGCCCTCGTTCAGAGTCGGCTGAGATGGGCGCCGGCCTCTCTGCGACCCTCATGATTAAGCGGTTCAGAAAGTGAACAAAGGAAGTAACCGCCAGGGTGACGGAGGGAAGCTGGAAAGCCCTGAACAGGTCGCTGTTACGAACAAGCATTCGCAATTTAGAGTCGGGGCAATTTAGAGTCGCCGTTTGAGCTTATGAGCATGGCGAGGAAACCAGAGTGCCCAGAGGAAACCTATGCAAACACAGCGGGAACAGGAAAGGCTTCTGGCTGAGATTCGAACCTTATATTGTTCTCGCTGTGAGGCGACAGGGCGACCCACTGAGCCAACGCTAGCAACCCGCCAGCTAGCAGTTTTCTAATTGAAATCATTGAAGAAAGATGCTAACATGCTAGTTAGCGTAGAACTGATTATAACCAGTGATATGATGTGATTGGAAATGGAAACGGTTTGCTCACAAACTAGCTTTAGATGATGCTAACAATTACTAACTTGACGTTATAACAGTTTGAATTATTATATCGGATAAGCTAGTCAGGGTGCTAGCAAGCTTAGCTAACACAAGCTACGGAAGTGTGGAATCGAACTCCGTGTCCATTATAGCTATTAACAAGAAGTTACTTTAAAAAATATTCATAAGTTTAGCATTTTTTCTTTTAGAATCCTGTTGTAAATAGTTTTTATTTTTATTAATCAGGGACGTTAAGAGCAGGGCGTGTTCATGATTTTATTCTCTGCTTAAAACACTTTTTTTTTTCGTTTTTCGAGGGGAAGCTGCCTCGTGCAGTGTTATGTAACGCACAATGGGACGGTGCTGATGCAATTTCAGAAATTTCCTGATGATTCAAAAGAAAAAAAAAAACTTTAAGGTTCCATTTTGAAGCTGTGTCTCTGTGAGGGATCCGACCGGAGGAGCTGCGCCTTACACAGTGCTTTCTTTCTTTCTTTCTTTTTCTGCTCTGATGTGCCGTTCAGTTTTATAAAATGGGTTTTTATTTTATTTGATTTTTTTTATTAACAATGATAACAGTTATAATAATAAGAAGAGGATAATTATTACATTTTGCATGTCAGAGACTTCCCAAACCTTTTATCATTTTATTATTATTATTATTATTATTATTATTATTTTTATTATTATTTTTTTTTAAAGCTCCTCAATCTAAAGTTCCAAAACTCCTTCTTTCCTCGACGTTGCCGATCTATGCAGCCTCGTTATAAATGTAAGTTTATATAATTGCTGAGTTTTTCTGACTGGTTATCTGCACATGCATCATCATACACATTGGAGTATTATTATTATTATTATTATTATTATTATTATTATTATTATTATTATTATTACTTTAGTTCAACGACTTTTCCTTCACCAGTCTGAAGGTACTTTTTTTTTTTTTTTTTTTTTAAATCAGGTACATCCAATTTCTTTGGTCAGTGCCTTTATTGACTTTGCATTGCTTAATTTTTTAATTCAATTAAGTTTGTGTAAATAATAATGAATCAAAATGCCAAAATTAAACCTGTCAATAAAACGAAGACTGTTAAATTACCATCCTGTGTTTTATTCTTGGGCGGCATGTTTGCCTCACAGCAAGAAGGTCCTGGGTTCGAATCCCAGCCTGGGTGTTTCTGTGTGGAGTTTGCATGTTCTCCCCGTGCTTGCATGGTTTCCTCCGGGTACTCCGGTTTCCTCCAACAGTCCAAACACATGCACAGGAGGCTGATTGGCTGCTCCAGACCTCCCTTAGGTGTGAGTGTGTGTGAGAATGGTTGTGTGAGTGTCGGCCCTGCGATGGCCTGGCGAGCTGTCCAGGGTGTACCCTCCCCTCCCCATAGTTGGCTGAGATGGGCACCAGCCTCCCTGTGACCCTAATTAGAATAAAGAAACTTAGAAAATGAATGAAGAGCTTTGCACCAGAGGCTCTCTTTGGAAATCCTTCTCAGCATTGTAGTTTTATCTGCAATGAATCACCCTCTACATTCACTCACTCGGGGCCGATAACCTGGACCAGGCGTGATAGCAACAGAAAAACATTCATATCTGCAGGACACTGGGTTCTCCAGGATCACAGCTGGGAAACAGCTAACGCCAACTCATCTGAGAAACAGATGAACAATCAGCACAGGAAGTAGGAGGGGCGTTCCAGATCTGGCAGTACTTCCTGTACAGGGGTGGACGCAGGCATTTTGGGTCCCATGGTAAACATGGGCATGCCCACCCCTCCCACCCCCACTCTGGATGTTTTAGGACTGTCTTGGCTGACACGTCTCTGCAACATCGCGTGGTCATCGGGGGCCGTACCCCTGGATTGGCAAACCGGT
>JAQNCB010000005.1:26489855-26503492 GCA_030068295.1 Euristhmus nudiceps | reverse complement strand
CCCCCCCCCCCCCCGGTCTGCAAAAAAAAAAAAAGAAAGAAAATAAAGCAACCAAAGGCAGATGAGAGTATAGTGCAAAAGCATGTGTCGTGTCCCTCATAACCAATAAGTGAGTGCAATGAACGCACGCGCCTATTAATCCTCCTCGTACCTGCGTCTGAGCCGGATCTCGCGCGCGTAACAGCTGCAATATATCTTATTATCACGGGTCCCGTGTCATATCGGAGGCGGAGAGCATCTCCACATGGAGGGAGGGAGACACTGAGAGTGCTTGCTGACTGACCAACATGCATCTCTTCCTCTGTGTGTGTGTGTGTGTGTGTGTGTTTCCCTCCTGTAAACCAGAGTGCATATAAGAGCGCGAGCTCTCTGTGCAGGCTTCAAGGTTACCATCGCGTGCGCACTTGTGTGTTTATTCTAAGGACCTGTTGTGTTACTGATTGATTAATTTATTGAATGGTATTGGGAGGGTTGCACCACCAGGAAAAGGGATTAAAAAATCAGGAGGATGTCCCTTCTGGAGTGCTGCTGTTGGAGGTACCTGGAATGCCTACGCATTGTTGGACCAGCCGGGAGCCAAAAGTCGTGAAAAGTCGGGTTGGTCGGGTTTGTTCCTCGTGGCGCAGAATCGAGCTCCGCTATCTGCCATCGAGAGAAAGTATCACAAGGTATGCGTGAGATTTTGGACGAACACATGACTTCAGGATGTGGAAACATCTGCACCTTACATAGCAACACTGTAAGCAGCCATAATAGCGCGCGCGTTTCAAGTCAGGGTGGGGCGTGGAAATATCAATCATCTGTCAGCTGTAGTTCTGCATTTCAAACACCATTGATGCATCCAGGTCGGAACTTGACAGCACATCATTACATCTGTGCACTAGTATGCAATTGTCCATAATACTAATATTAAGCTGTATAACCTTAGCTGTATGTATAAACCAAATTATTCAGGTTGAGAAGTTATAATAATGCCTGCAATGATGCTGCTAGCATTTGCAGCCCATCCTCAGTACAGGGCTTGTGCTGTGTTCATGCACTTTAGTGTATACAAGTATTTGCAGCCTATACCAGATCAGTCCTTAGGGAATGTTTTATGCAGCACAAAGCTGGTAGGATCCAACTGACAAGCTGAAGCTTCAGGGATTTTGATGTGTCAAAAAAGTGGTGGGTTTGGGCTGTGGCTTGAATGCACGCTCCCACTCAGCAGATCAGCAACCCCGATCTTCTCACCACTGATCCAGGTTCGGGACTGGTCGGCTCATGTCATCATTGTGTTTGCAAACTGGTAACCAGGTGGTTATGTATATTTTTAGAGGGTGTGAGGTTGATGCTTGGGAGGGAAGGGAGGAATATCAGCCTGTCAGCAGACCTGAGGTTCTCTCTTAGCGTCAGTAGTTTTATAAACCATAATCAGATGTGTCCCCACTACTAAATATCATTTTAGTCTTGTTTTCCTGCTTTGAATACCTTTCCACGGTGTCTGAACTCGGCGATCACATTTGTAAAGGTTTGTCTGATCATGCATTCTAAGCTTACTTGCTCTTCTGCATCCCACTTATTTCGTCCCCATTCCTGTTCATCTCTAGGGCCCTGGGTTTGGTCATCCTATGAATGGGGCTGTGCTGTGCCCAGCTCAGCTCCCCGTTCCCTGGTCAGGACTATGCAGGACCCTGGTGCCTTCCTGAATGCACTGGCCAGCTGTTTGCGAGAGCAGGGAGGGCGGTGGGGCCCACAGAGGCCGGGGTGGACGTGTTGCTATGCCCCCTCCGTTTCGGATAGCAGTCCTGGGGGCGCAGGGTGTGGGCAAGACAGCCATTGTGCAACGCTTCCTCCACGATGACTACAGTGACACGGCCTCATCAAGCCGCACACGCCAGGTGCATCTGTCCGCTGCTGTGCTCAACGGCCACGTGCATGACCTGCAGATCACCGACTACCCGGCCATCAGCAGCTTCCCCGGCAGCACCCTCCAGGTATGGACGTACTATCTGTAAATGCAAGCATTTTCCCAGGTTTGTAGAGTGCATAAAGTCTATTAGTATGAAATACACAGGAACTGCGATTGGACCTCAATCTGGGAATTCAAAGTTATTATTTTGAGTGGATAATGCTTTAATTATATCAACGGACACTCACATTTATCACTGTCCCCTGGAATAGACAGCGACATTATCATCATCATTGCTTGCATTTCCGCATGTTATATACTAAAGCATGTTTATGGAGTGCGGAGTTACTCGGGGTTCTGTGTAGGGTGTACTTAACTTTCAATGATGGGCTAAAAAAGATGATATTATCTACACAGCTACTTGGAGCATCTGGAGCTCACCTGAGCTGCCTCTGTCATGGTCATTCATTCATTCAGTTTCTCAGCCGCTTAATCATAATTAGGGTCGCAGGGAGGCTCAATCTTAGTTGACTCTGGGCGAGGGTGGGGTACACCCTGGACAGCTTGCCAGGCCATCGCAGGGCCAACACTCACACAATCATTCATACTCTCACTCACACCTCGGGGCAATTTGGAAGAGCCAGTTAATCTACTGTACATGTTTTTGGCGTGTTGGTGGAAACCAGAGTCACCAGAAGAAACCCACGCAAGCACAGAGAACGTGCAAACTCCACACAGAACAACCCGAGCCCAGGAATTGAACCCAGTCCTTCTTGTTGTGAGGTGGACGTGCTGACGACTGCACCACTGTGCCACCAACTATGATATTATATGATCATCATCTTCCGCTTGATCCGGTGTCGGGTCGTGGAGCAGCAGCCATGAGGTCCAGACGTCCTTCTCCCCAGCCACTTCCTCCAGCTCTTCTAGGGGGACACTGAGGCGTTCTCAGACCAGCCGAGTGGCATGGTCCCGCCAGCATCTTCTAGGTCAACCTCGGAGTCTCTTCCTGGTTTGACATGCCTGAAACACCACACTAGATAAATGTTCGGGAGGCATTCTAACCAGATGCCCGAGCCACCTCAACTGGTTCCTCTCAACGGGGAGGAGCAGCGGTTCTACTCTGAGCTCCTCCCAGATGGCTGAGCTTCTCACCCTATATTATATGATAAGAAATGCTAATCCTGCTTCAGAAGAACATTATTTTAATGAAGGCTATTTCAGTCCTCACTTTATTCTGCTGTTTAATTAAAAAAATCTTTTAGGTTTTCTTTCTGGACAGATAAAGCCAGTCGAAAAAGGATTTTATAAAAACGAGGGCACAAGTCTCAGTTTTAGATCAGCATTGGGCAGTGGTAAAGGCTCTGAATTGCGAAGCCAATGGTTGGCGGTTCAACCTCCAGTACCACCAGCCTACTGGCTCCTTGAGCAATGCCTTTAGCCCTCAGGTGTATTTTTTTGGGCACTCTGGATAAGGGTGTCTGACAAATGCCATGAAAGAGTCTGGGAATTCATTCTGAAGCAGGCTGTAAGCCTATTAGTATTACTGTACTGCTCTCGATGGGTCTTTGTACTGAAGAGTCCTCTCAGGGATTGCAGTCAGAGTCTTGTATTGCAGCAGCAGCATTTTGAGGTAGAATCACCCCTCCACCATCCTCTACGCTAGATATTTAATAACATGCCTCTGTTTTGACTGACTCATGCTACCTCACAATTCTTATTCATCACCTTTATTCACTCATTTGCCAAACCGCTGAATCCGACTCGGGTTGTGGGGAGACTGGAGTTGGGGGAACACCCTGACCATCACAGTGCCAACCCACCATTCACACCTACAGGCAATTAGGGGCAGCCAATTAGCCTAACATGCATGTCTTTGGACTGTGGGAGGAAACCGGAGTACCGGAGGAAACTCGCGCAAGCACAGGGAGAAGGCTCTTCCTGAAAACAGGTGTGCTTTTTCACCAGGTTGCAATTACCTGTTAGTTCTCATCTGAAATTCTTTAAATATATATACGAGCTATTATGATTACTATTAAAGAAGGAAGTCACACCAGTGGTCATCAGTAATGAGCTAGTTGAAATTCATTCTCACCCCAGCGTGAAAGGAGCGATGTGGCTCAGCTGGTCTTGGCGCGCTCGTCTCCTGTTTTCGCCCTCGCTGGCTTTCCTCAATGAATATTAGCTGAATATGTAGAACGGAAGGAGTGGAAAAAGTGTGAAATGTGAATATTAATGGTAGTGCAGGAGTATATTTGCACATGGCTCAGACACTTTTATATATAGAGCAAGTACCACGGAAAAATGATCACTTTTGTATTTAATCACAGCTCCGCAATACAGAGTGTTCAATGTTTTGTATCGCTGAGACCAGGCAAGTGTGTTCAGATTCATGTTTGTGATAATCACGCTTACATTTACACCTTAATATTAACCATAACATTAACACCCCCCTGACTGGTGTGCGGCTCGGCGGTCTCGTACCCCGCAAGCTGCAATGCACTGTGTGTTCTGACACCATTCATTTGTGTGATGAGAGCTGCACTGTGGTTGCCATATCAATTTAAAAATGAACTTGAGACAGTAATGGGTTACGTCAAGAAGGTGATTGTAATGTGCAGTAAAAGGAAATTTAACCCAGATTTAATAAAAGCTTGCATACAATGTCATGTGGGGCCAGTGGTGTACTGGTTTGGGTGCTGGGCTCATGGTTGAGAGGTTGTGGGTTTGAATCCTTGTTAGACCCCCACTGTGAGGAGACCCCTTCGGCAAGGTGCTTCTATGCACACAATAGTATAAATGGGTACCCGTAAAAATACCTGTAATCTGTGATGGACAATTGTGCCATCCAGGAGGAAATGAACTCCTCGCTGCGTCATGCTACAGAAACTGGGGATGAGCTCCGGCCTGTTGAGCCAGTGGGCTCGGGTGTAAAAGCCCAACCTGCATTACCCGTACAATCTTGCACATCTTCGCACATCAAAATGTGCCATTGTTATTCTTTGTGAAGAAAAAAGTAACAAATCCACACACAGGGGGGCGACATTGTACTACAAAAAGTCGCACTTGAGTCACATGTATGTGACTGTAAATATATCACTAATTTGCATATGAATAAACGGCAGGACGCACCATTTGTTCCGAGAAATGAGCCAATATTTGTCTGATGTAAATGAATGTCAGCTCATTATCTATAGATGTGCTTCATTTTATTTGTATTTTTTCACAAGTTCACAACTCATTTGTTAGTTTAATATCTGTATACTGTTATTTTTGCCATTACCTTGCCTTATATGAACTGACAAATTCACATCCTATTCTTGTGATTTGGCACACTTGCTAGAGTAAAACGGGTAAAGAGTCTTTTCAAACTGGCTAATGCAAATGCGAAGGACCTTAGCCGCCTCAAAAATAGAGATGTCGCCAGCTGTCTATTTTTTGAGGAGGTGAAGGTCATTTGTCATCTGTCGAACACTGCTCATGATGTTCTATGAATCTGTTGTGGCCAGCGCTATCCTCTATGCTGTTGCATGCTGGTTCAGTAGGGTGAGGGTCGCAGATGCTAAAAAAACTGATCCATAAGGCTGGTAATGTTGAAGGGATAGAGCTGGACTCTCTGGCAGTCGTGTCGGAGAGGCGAATGCTGTCCAAAATAAGAACGATACAGAACAATACCTCCCACCCGCTTCACAACCTGCTAATCAGTCACAGGAGCATGTTCAGTGAGAGACTGATACCACCTAAATGCTCTACTGAACCACACAGGAAATCATTCCTACCTTTGAACATTCAACTGTACAACTCCTCCATATTGCACCAACATGCACTTTTCTACATTTACATTCTACTGTTTATCACATTGATAATACTCTACATATCACTCACTCACACCATTCATTCTACATCTGTTTATATAGATATTACTAACTTCGCATTTCAGACTGACATATAGATATATATGTATGTGTGTGTGTGTGTGTATATATATATATATGTATATATGTATATGTAGATTTCGCTTGTGTATAAAGAAATATTTTTAATTTTTCACTCATTTTTCTTTATCAAGAATTTATCTCATTCTTACTTCGTATGGACCAACTGTGTGCACACAATTTCCTGTGGGATCAATAAAGTATTCTGATTTATGTACTAATATTCGGCCGACTATAAAAAAAAACAAACCTTGACAGTTTCTACATGTAAAAAAAATAATTTGAAGACTAAATAAAAACTACTGTAATCCAAATTTCAAAACGAGAATAACTGATGGGTTTCCTGGGTATTCCCCATTATTAATAATGAATAATTATTTATGAATTATTATTTTATTATTTATTCCCCAACACTAAAGTGCTGTATCATGTAACATGCTGATATTTAAAAGGAATTGATAGAAGAATGTTTTTGGTAATTATCTTTGTATTAGTATATACAGGGAAAGAAATGGGATGTGTTCATCTTTTCACAGATTTTAAAATCGTGGTCCTCACCTTTAACCCCATATGTCTTTCTGTCACTCAGGAATGGTCAGACGTTTGTTGTCGAGGTATTCGCAGTGCCCACGTCTACATCCTGGTTTATGATATCTGCTGCTTCGACAGCTTCGAGTACGTCAAGACTATGCGTCAGCAGATCCTGGACACCCGGTACATACACTCCAGAACCTCCAATTTATACTGAATTTACATTTAAATAATGTGTATTGCTCAAAGTAGCAGCTTAACAGCCTCTGAATATTTCACATACGTCATGGGTGTGCTCTTTCTGTTTAGTACGTGTTATCATTTACATTTTGATTTTGTGTACACTGAATATTAAGAGGAAAAAGTTTTGATTACTTTGCATTGAAACAAAGAAATCCCCATGTGCTCGGTTTTTATACACTCACCCTGCTTAGACATTAGTACTTTACCTCATCAGGCCTGAGGAGAACACAGTACACAGGTTTGTTGTCGACAATCTTCTTTCGTTATTTTATGATTCTTTTATACACGTTGACTGGGGAAAGGCAACACAGGATTGAAGTGTTATGTGCAGTTCACGGAGGATAGGCTAGTGCAGGGGTCAGCAACCTTTAACACAAAGAGCCATTTGAACCCGGTTTCCGTGGAAAAGAACCCCCCGGGTATGTGTGTGTGTATGTGTGTATATATATATATATATATGTATGTATATGTATGTATGTATATGTGTATATATGTGTGTGTGTGTATGGATGTATGTGTGTATATATATATATATATATATATATATATAAAAAACCTTCTTCCCTTTCATTCTTCAGGGTTCACCCCAGTCATACACTTAATGCTTTGACGACCCTTTTGAAGATGGGCTATCTTATCTAAAATGAAGATAGCATTGTATATATTTCTTTTTCTTACCCGAGCGGCCACAAAACTTGCATATGTCCTTGAATTTGCAGACTTGACCCACTTTTTGAATTGATTTTTCGTCAGATCAGCCTTCTGCGTCAGTTCCAAAACAAACAGTTTTTTGTTTCTTCTCCCTCTGGAAAGTTTTCAGCAAAGGCTCTGTGTGTATTTTTGAAATGTCTTGTGACATTTGACCATTTATTGTTGGTCAGTTTTTCTCCACAAATTAGGCATACTGCTGTGCTACTCTCGTCAGAGGTAATTGCAAATGAATCTGCACAGTCATCATTGAATGTTCTGTTTTCTTCAGATATTTTTCTTTTCTTACATTTCTCCATACTTGGCTTTGCTGGGGTTGAAAGTTCCGACAAATGGACGGCATTTTTGCGGGTATACCGGCTTCAGCGAGTATGACGTTTATTTTGAGCGACGGAAAAAAATAATGTATTTATTTTATTCCTATTTTAATATTTCAAGATCACAATAATCTTTCTATTTAGAACTAACACAATAAAAAAAGAATTAACGTAAATAAAATACACTTCAATTAAATACTTAGTTTTTTTTTTAGTAATTTATTTTCCCAAGATACTCGGAGCCACAGGGCAATGATGAAAGAGCCGCTGGTTGCTGACCCCTGGGCTATTGAGTGAGGGGTCAGCAGAAGAGGCGTGGCTAGTGATAATGCATTCATTGTATGCAGGGCCAACATGTGCTCCTTGGTTTACAGAAATAAAACAAAACAGATTGAGCCCACTTTTCCCAAACTGCATGGAAAAATGATATGCGTAAATAACGTGGCTTGCTGATCTTATTCCAAATTTTTTTTGTGTGTGTAGCCACATTCTGTTGTATTGTCATGTCTGTTGCTCCCTCACATTCTCATTCTCCGAGGATCACGCTCTCGCCATCTTTTACTCTCTTTCTCTTGAGTCCTCTGAGGAATGCTGGTCAAGATGTAATCATACAACGGGCAGTCCATGTCTGTCCGCCATCCTCGGCTACACTGATGTCACATCCATATTATTTATTGTTTAGATCTTAGTACGACGCAGCATTTGTTTGATTTCCGCTTACAGAACTGAACACACGACAAAAGACCAGAATCATTCCTTGAAACAGATGTTGTGTTCACAGCTGTCAAAATAGGAAGAAAGAACATTGCTAGAGTGCTTTCACTTTAAAAAACTGACTGCAAAGCCTTTTAAAGCAAGTGATTCATGGTAACTGAGTAGGAAATGGAATTTTCGTATCCAGGCAATGATTTAACATTTGAACACGTTTTCATCTGGTAGTACTAATTGCTAGTTGGAGCCAGACACTTCTGCAGCAAAGTTATGCTTCCGAGAGACAACAAAACTTGTTAGCTTTGATCAATAAATCACGGAGGAACAGAGGCACCTACGTAGACTGCTTAATGTAAAAAAAAAAAAAAAGAGTAGCTATCTGTGCAAATTAGGCTAGCCGCAGGGAAGACGAATAAGTCATGGTGGCTTAAGGTTCCTGGATGTGAATAAAGGAGTACAGAATTGTTGTTGTGTGTGTGTGTGTGTGTGTGTGTGTGTGTGTGTGTGTGTGTGTGTGTCTGCTCAAGAGGTATGCACAAAAAACATATTAAATAAAATAATTAAGTTATTACTGTACCTGTAATCTAACAGAATTAAATGGTTGCCCTGCTATTTAGGATACCGGTATATAACTCCTTTTATATATTACATCAAAGTCAGTAAGTTGACTTTGAAGAAGCATGCATTTAGGGGAAATTGATCACCTCAACCTTGCCCAAGCACTGAACACATCAAACCACGGCGATGTCAATCACACCACACACTTACAGGAGTAAATTTACCTACACGGATGTCCATAGGTCCTGCAGAAATCATGCATTATATATGCAAGGTTCCTCATCGAACATCACTCACCCACCAGAGGTCTGGTTCACTTTCATATATGGGAAAGGACACTGGTGTGCCTTTTTAAATGTTTTGCTCTTAAATTAGTCATTTATGAACCTAAACTTAAAAGAAACGTAATCTAAAAAAGACATGTGTGGTTAATTAGCATGGAAGCATTGTCTATCCAAGTCATTTAAATTAGTTAATTTCTGATTTTCCAACACAGTCAGAGAAACAACCAACCTGGAGAGAAAAACTTACTTGAATCATGCTGCTACCGCCACCGTGTTTCGTTGTATTTGTGGTGTAATCATTATTGGCTTTTTTCTGACCTCATTTCAGTTCAATACAGGGATCCCTCACTTTTCGCAGTTAATGGGGGTCGAGACCCTACGCGAACACCGAATTTCCTCAAAGTAGGATCGACGCCCCGACTGACGTATATGTGTATATAATATCAATAAATACATATTCAATGCTATAAATGCTTATAATAGCAATTAAACATTGAAAAACAATACATAAGATGTAAATAAAATATAAATAATATAAAATACATACATTCCTTGACTTCCGCCTTTTCTGACACACAA
Source organism: Euristhmus nudiceps (assembly GCA_030068295.1). Taxonomy (NCBI): domain Eukaryota; kingdom Metazoa; phylum Chordata; class Actinopteri; order Siluriformes; family Plotosidae; genus Euristhmus; species Euristhmus nudiceps. The sequence goes on along the minus strand of JAQNCB010000005.1, from coordinate 26,493,735 downwards.
ATGCTAGGAAATTAGTCTCGACGAATCAGCTTGAGGGATTTCAGAGCAGAGTCCCAAATCAACTCCCAAACCGGAGTCGGTAGTGACTTGCTGCCTTTCCCTTAATTTTTTCCCTGTTTAATAGTGAAAAAGTTAAGGGAAAGGCCGCAAGGTCACTACCGACTCCTGTTTGGGACTAGGCTCTGAAATCTCGAAAGCTGATTGGTCGAGACGAATTTTCCAGTATTCGTGTAACAGGAGAAGAAGCGGCTAAGATCCGAATCTGAGTCAGTAGCGACCCCTCGCGGCATTTTCCTAAACTTTTTTCCTTATTTTTTAAATTTTTACATACTGTGGGTACATACTGTACATACTGTGGGATGCGAACTGCTCCCGAGTCAGGGAATCACCCATCTGTGATTCTGTGTGAGAGGGTGTGTGTGGGTGGTTTCCTGAATGTACCGACAAGTGTTTCTCAAAACTTAACATTTATTTTTCATGGTTGTGTGCGTCCGCTATTCGTACATTGATTGATTTGGGGTCATTCCGTCAGCTGTCACGTATGAATTGCGTCAAAGGCGAGACGCCAGCTCAGCTGGTGGCATAAAGTTTTTTTTTTATCTCACCACAATTAGGTCTCATCCAGTCTGTCAGGCCAACTGTTTATTCTTTTTACTCTTTCTTTTTCCCCTCACTCACACACACGCACACATGTCCATACCAGTGCGCCATGATTACTGATGATGCCAACAGCAGGCTGGATGATAGGGCACCTGATAAAAGAGTTTCTGTCATATCGACAAATTATGACAGTTAGTTAATCTTTGTAGTTAAAAACCATTTTATCCAGTCTGTTCTTTAAAAACAAATCTCTGATTAGGTCTAAGCCCATTTAAATACTGTTTGGATTTGTAGGAAGGCTATGTGCCAGCACCTGCTTCTCTCCCGCACCATGATAAAATCAATACGGGATAAAAACACAGCTAAAAGCAGGCTTTGCCAAAAAAAAAAAAAAAAAATCAGAAGTACAGACTCGCCGCTTTTTCTTTCACTTTCGCTTTTCACCGACCATATTGGATTCACGATGTACGAACAAAGGAACGATAAAACACAAGACTTCACTGACGCTGTCTGAACACTCGGGTAACACACGACGAATTGGGCGGAGGAGAGCGACGCTGGGCGGAAGGTTTGTTTACAATCGCAGCGCCGGGCGTTGGGATCAGCGGCGGAAAGTCGTACTACACAGAAAAGGCGCTGAATACAAAATCTGACTTACAAGCAACTCTGTTCGTATCTCCGAATGTTCGTAAAACCAAAGTTCGTAAGTTGGGGAGCGTCTGTATTCTGTATATATAACATGGTGTTTTTGTATATAGGATATGTGTACAGGCTTTTTTTTAATAATAAACAGGATAAAAAAAATTTATTTTAAATTATGACTTGTACTGTGTCGCGTTTTTCCCAGACAGGACTCATAACCCTGTTTGGTCTGTACATGATTTACAACTGTAATTTAAATACTGAATTACATCTAAAGGAGGGATAATGAATGTTCTAACGTTAGGAATTACTGAACAGATGAAGACGTCATTAAACCAATCAGTAACATGCTGAGCCTGATGACAAACAAATTATTTAATGAGGGAGTGAATGGTGATTAGAAAGAGTTGCCTTAACGCAATAAGGGAATAAACAAGTGTGTAAGCCGAACAAAAAAATTTAAATGCAACACTTAATGAGTTAATATTTACGTACATATGGTTTTAAGTTGCACCCACTGAACGCAACCGTCTCTTTCCATGTTTCTTGGCAGCTACCAACCAGGGTGACGGTCCCTATGCGTTTCCACCGAGGCTTATGGTGTGACATTCATTTACTTCATTTATTGACCGTAATCCTTCTAGGGTTGTGGAGAGGCTGTCTCAGCCAACTGGGGGGCAAAAGCGGCATACACCCTGAACAGCTTGCCAGTCTATTGCAGGGCAAACACAAACTATTGGCACTCAGTGGCACTTTAGAAAAGCCAATTAGTTTTTGGACTGGTAGAAACCAGAGTATCCAGAGGAAACCCAAGCAAGCACGGGGAAAACATGCAAACTCTAAACAGAAAAGGCCCGTAACTCAACCTCAAGGACCTTCTTGCTGTGACTCACCATGCTAACCACTGTGCCACTGTTTCACCCTGCCGTAACATTCGCTCGCTCATTCATTTTCTAAACCGCTTATTCCTAATTAGGGTCACAAGGAGGCTGGAGGAGGCACCCATCTCAGCCAGCTCTGAGCGAGGGCGGGGACACCCTGGAAAGCTCCCCAGAGTGTTGCCGGGCCAACACACACAACCATTCACACTCACATCTAATAGTGATTGGGAATGTCCAAGTAGCCTTCTGGCTATGTTTTTGACCTATCGGAGCAAACCGGAGTACCCAGAGAAAACCCACGCAATCACGTGGAGAACATGTAATCCCTACACAGAAGCAGTCTGAGCCCGGAGATCGAACCCAGGCCTTCTTCCTGTGAGGAGAACATGCTGACCTCTGCACCACCCTGCCGACCCTGGTGTAACGGTCTCAGAGAAACTCTTTATCCAAGCATCTTTGTATGTATGTATGCACTCACAGATGCCCATAATTTGCTAGCATTGCTGTGAGTGAATGGGAAGTGAGTGTATGCTATCCTCCTTTTCCATAAGAGTTCAGCCAATCAGCTCTCTTGGGCTCACAGCCATGGATGGTGGTGGAACGACATTGGATTCAAACCTGCAATCTCCAGATAGGGTGAACGATTTTTGGTTTTACCGAAAGTTTACCTCAATAATTGAGGTATATACTGTTACTGTGTGACAAAATGCAGACCCTTTGATCAAGATAGTTTTGTGCTGGAACACCAGTTACCGGTCGTTCCACTTCCAGTTGCATGTGTACTGACCATTACATTAGCATTCTGAAGTGCAGCGTATCTCCTTCACATAGAGTGAATGGGATTATTGATTGAGGCTTGTGAAATGTTATCCCGGTCCACTACAAGAGCTGAGTGGAGTTCATGGATATTACCAGGGACAGGAGTATGGTCGGGCATGCGCTCAATTGGCTGTGGTGCCAAACTGCTTAATCTGAATGCTAAAGCTGATAAAAAATGAATTTACAACTGCCGTGATTTGGCTAATTTACATGCCAGCGTGCAGCATGCCAAATCCCCTCTCTCTGTTGACTTTTGCCTTTGTGCAGAGTTACCGTTCCGGAGGATTTGAGGAGGCCTTTTATTGTCCCCATAAAGGAGTGATGATACTGATCAGACAGTGTTTCAGCAAGGCACACCTCCTGTCTGTTGGGTGGATTGTCCTGTATTTCCTGTAAATGGTGCACGTGTTTGCAAAATCTATTGAAACTAAATGATGCAAAGATAACATTGAAACTTAACAAATGTGGTGTTGGGTTTATAATTTGGTTTCGGTATATATGCACTACCTGGCCCAAAAAAAAAGACACACGGATATGTTCCTTTCCGCCCTGCGTACTGCATGTAGTAATCATGCCATTGTTTCAACAAACTGAATCAGTATAACGTTTACTTCCATCCAGTGTCAGGGATCATTTCTCACCTACATCTTGAATTGATGAGAAAAACTGAACCACTCCATAAAGTCATCTCCAGTACAAACCTAACACTTTCAATAGGATTAAGGACAGGACTCTGGGGTGCCAATACATATGTGAAAAGGATTCCTCGTGCTCACCGAACCACTTTTTCATTATTTGAGTCCCCATTTTATATCCGTGTCATCAGGGAAGAAAAAGTGCATTGATGTGATAATCTGCTCATTCAGCACATTCAGCTCATCAACACCTTCATTTTACTGCCACATTAATGTTGCTGAGCCTCAAACCTCACCGCCCCC
>JAQNCB010000005.1:26362746-26376147 GCA_030068295.1 Euristhmus nudiceps | reverse complement strand
GCGGGGGTAGATGAGGGGTGCATTTTTGTACACAGTGTGCACCAGCTATTATCAGATTTTTTGATGCAGAGTTCCACCAACATGGGTTTGCAGTTTAGCACTGACGGGTAGTGTGGGTTTTATTTGACGACACATGAAAATTTCTGTCATTCTGGGTTTTTTTTTTGGAGGTTGTGAATGGTCCAACACCCCACCCAACAGAAACATCTGGAGCTGAGTACACATCAGAAACGTCCAAGTTTCTCAACCCAGATCATACCAGGAGCAAAAGGATAACACAGGGCTGTTTTATGAATCTGCAACAAGGAAACTATGTAAAAGTGTGCAAGATTCAAGCCTACTCAGAGGAACAGCTGGAAAAATTGGACCAGAGGGTGAAGAGGAGAAAGAAGTTAGTGGATAGAATAAAAGTAACAGTTTGTTTTCTCAAACTTGCATGAAAGAGGTAAGCCTTGAAACATTACTGCTGTTTCTGTTCTTCAGTGTAGAAGTGGCTCTGCTTTTAAATTTCAGGTCATAGACAGTATAAGAAGGAATAAAGAGAAGTGGATGTGTTTTGTTTGTCAATGTGAATTTATTTATGTGCAAAAGGAAATTTCTTGGCAAATATTTACAGAAAATTGTTTTTGTTCCAAACAGATTTTTAGAAAAAATAATAAGAAGAAAGAAACAGCACCAGGTGGTATTTTTAAAAAATTGTTTTACACAATGCAACCATATCCTCTGCAAGTCCTGCAATTAATTTAACTTTTTTCACTTTTTTGTCCAGATCACAATTTTCGCAGAATAAAATTTGTATGCTCGACATTTTCTTCCTCCTCCTAAGTGCATATAATGTATTTGATCCATGAAAAATTACAGACAGTTGAATTTAAAAGCATGTAGTGGGCATGTCTCATTTGTTATACAGGGCAACTTGAAAGAGCGAAATGGTTTGGGGTAAAACTGCAGTTTTGTAATATTCAAATAATAGTAGGGTTTTGAAAACACCTCCCAGGTGATATTAATATACTTTTTAAGGCTTTGTAAAGCAATCTCAACAGCTAGATCAAGGTGGGTGTGGTCTCAACCTGAAGAGTATGGATTCTCATGCTGACAGTTACTCAGCCTCAGATACATCTTCTAAGTAAATTGGGATGTTTTTGAATCTCATTCAACATTTTTTTTCCTCTCTGCAATATTTTCTCATGAATTTGATTGTTTTCTTCCCCAAAATATGAATAAGTTTCATTTTAAACAAGCCCCAAGACTCATGTAGGTACTAAAGAGGAATAAACGAATGCTGTGCATTTGTGAGAATCAACCTAGCCTTTTATTTGTGCCACAAACTTTACATCTGACCACTTGTTTGCACCTGCGCTATAGTAAAAACCCTATTCCTGTGTGACTTTTTGGTTGATTCCTACAGTATCCCAGTCCTACTGCACACCCCTAGCTTGTCTATGTATCTGTTCAAAATTGTCTGTGTATCCATTCATGCATTTATATTTAATTAAATTTCTAAAATATACATCCAGGATGCCCGCAGGATATCTGAAATCTTGCACTGTTCAATTCTCTCTAGTCCACAATCAAAATTTTGATCAGTAAATGTAATCCTTAAATGTCGTTTTGCATTGCTGTGAAGCAGCCAGTGCAGCTGCAGCAGTTGACCAGTTGTGTGTTACTCAATCATCATGTGATTTGTTTGGCTTTTTTAAAACCCCTTGGACATGATGTAGCACCTGAAATTTATTAGTTCTGTCCAAATCAGTAGATCAGTCTCTGCCTGGATTACAATTTACTTTTGAACTCTGTGTGTCCTCCAGTTTACTATTCCGTTAAGCCTTTCTAAAGCAGACCTTAATCATTGCTACTTGGTACACAATTATGTCATCTTTGTTGTGTGGAAAAAAAGCAAAGAATGTGTCAGAATAAACATTTGGTTCTAGAGTAATCCATGCTCAGTATTTATGGCTCTGAATCTCTGTGTATCAAATTTACAGACTCTGTTTCCCGATCAATGGCGTCCAAAGAAATTAGGAACCGGGGTGTAAAATCTCTCAAAGAAGTCCAGACAGTCACTGAGGGGTTGAAGTTTCTCTACCGACAGAAGTTGCTTCCTCTGGAGAAGTATTGTGGCTTCTCAGACTTTCACTCTCCCAGCCTGGAAGATGCAGACTTTGACAACAAGCCCATGATCCTGGTGGTGGGTCAGTGTTCAACAGGGAAGACGACCTTCATCAGGTGAATAATGAAGCTTGTATGTGTGTGAAAGGGAAGAAAGCCAGGTGGGATTACATTTTTTATTTATTTATTAACCTTTATTTAACCAGATAAAATAACCCGTTGAGATCAAGACCTCTTTGACAAGGGTGACCTGGCCAAGAAAGGCAGCAGCACACGTCAGTTTAGAATAAAAACAACACAACAAAACAGAAAAGACAGGTGCAAAAAATTTTTCACAATGAGAATTTAAGTATATGAGCGGGGGGGGTTAGAAAGGATAGAAAGGAGCAAAATGTCAGATGAGCGGAGGGCATAACGGCTCCCAGTTCTCTGAAGAAAAGTACTTACGGTAAATAATTTCTTTTGGTACAGCACAGATCTACCCAATTACTGATAAAAGCATGATGGGCTGAGTTTAAAAATGATAATAATAACCAAAAAAAGTTCAGTGTTTATTTGGTTTTGGCATTTACAAAAGGAAAATATATAATTTTTTAGGCTAAAATTCAGCCTCTAAAATGTTGGAAAATGTTTTCCGCATTGTTATAAATAAGGGTCTCTGCTGTGCATACCATGTATTGAGTACACATGACAATTTTCAGATTTTGGAACCCATAGAATGAGAACACACAAAAGAAATGCCAGAGAAGTGTGTTGAACTTCAAATGTCAGAGAAAACGTCAAGCCACTCGCTTGAGAATACCCAACCAGTTGGACACCATCCAGAATTATTACAAACTTGCCTGGATCAGGACCCGATTTATTTTGCCGTACATATAGTAAGGAGGATGGAAGACAGCCAAACAAAATCCCAAGGATCACTCTTGGTTAGTCATCCATTTTCTGAACCACTTAACCCTAATTTGGGTCACAACATCTCTCAGCCAACTCTAGGCAAGGGAGTCCACCCTGGACAGCTCGCCAGGCCATCGAAGGGCAGAAACATGCTGACGGCTATGCAGCTTACTCGTGATGAAAGTCAGCAATGGTTCTTTTACATGCCTCTCGCAACTGACAGTGAGAGATGTGGCTTGCGTTTAATAACCCAGTTAGCTGTGTCAAAAGTGACAACCGTTGACTGTGGGGCTTGAACCACCAATTTGAGATCTGTGATCCAACACCTTATCACCGGGCCACCACTGCCCCACTCTTGGTTAGTTACAAGAACAAGTAAAATATTGGGGTTACAAAAGTCTCCAAAACCACTAACAGACACCCAGCTCCTTGCCATCAGAGTATTTAGAAAAAAACCTTTTCTGTCAGTTCTGTTACCTGATGAAACAAAAAAGGAGTTTAAAGTTTCGCATAAAAAGAAATGTGGCTATCATGAAACATCATCCCAACTGTAAAACATGGTGGTGGTGCTGTGATGTTGTGGGGCTGTTTTCCCTGTAAAGGCCCTGGAAGACCATGAAATGCCAGGACATTTTTAAATCAAAATCAGGCTGTCTGTGCCAGATTGTTTATTGGAATTTCCAGCATGACAATGATTGGAAGTATACATTTATAATTTTTTAACAGAAATTAAGGTTCTGTTATACCCTGCTCAGTCCCCTGACCTGAACCCCATTGAAAATCTGCGTAGTAAGCTGACGAGGAGTGTACTCAAGAGATGGCCTTGGATCTTGAATAGTCTGGGGAGATTATTTTATTCACTGAAAACCTGCAAACTCGTATATAACTATGTCATGGGTCCATATTTTTCAGGTATCTTCTTGAACAAGACTACCCAGGTGGTAGAATTGGGCCTGAACCTACAACCGATAGTTTCACTGCTATCATGCACAGGGATGTTGAGGGGGTGATCCCTGGTAATGCTCTTGTGATGGACCCCAACAAGCCTTTCCGCAAGCTGAACTATTTTGGCAACACCTTTCTCAACCGGTGAGTGTGTGAATAAAAATGAAAGCCACTGGGGATGGATGACTGTTTCAGTGCTCTGGTAGTCATTGACCTAGAACAGAAGTAGAGGCCATGTTTCCAGGCTCTTGAGAAAGGGTGGGTGTAGAAAGAGATTAGACATGCGTCATGTTTGGCATATAAAATATCTGAGCTTCACCAAATATTGTAACAATCAAAGCTTGGACATCGCAGACTTAAAAATGTGAGATGATGGATCATGAAAAATTAATTTAATGGAAAAACAGTCTTTTTAACCATTCTCTGCATTCATTTTCTGAACTGGTGCCCATTTCAGCCAACTCTGGGTGACGGCGGGGTACACCCTGGACAGCTCGCCAGGACATCATGGAGTCAGTTTAATCAGTGAGAAAAGTATTATGTTTGTAAGTAAAATTCATGAGGTTGTTTTATTTGTTCCTGTAGGTTTCAGTGTGTGCACTTCCCAAATCAGGTCTTGGAAAGCCTCAGCATCATTGACACCCCAGGAATTTTGTCCAGTACAAAGAAAAGGTTAAGCAGAGGCAAGAAACTCAAACAAATTATTTCAACATGCTTTTTACAACATTATGAGAAAGTATTAAAAAATCTGAATACAAATGAAAGTTGGACTCAGTTTTACCTCATTTTTTCTCTTTTGATGTTTAATTTGTTAATTTTTTTTATTTTTGTATACCATACGTTTGTAGATCATCAAGGAAACTAGCCACACCTATCGGTGCTACTTTAGGATTGTACCACCTACTGTGAATGCATGTTTGTAGCTATAGTAACCAAAATTATAATAGGAATTGTTTCGTTTTGCCAGCATTTAATAACCTTTACGTGTCAATTAATTTATCGGTAGATAAAAGTGTATGTTGTTCTTATATGTCGTCATTCGTTCATTTTCTAAGCCTTCTGGGTGAGGGTGGGGTACACCCAGAACAGCTTGCCAGACTATTGCAGGGCCAACACACATACAACCATTTACACTCACATCTAGGGGTGATTTGGACCATCCAATTAGCTGAATATGCATGTTTTTGGACTATGGGAAGAAACCGAAGTACCTGGAGGAAACCCATGCATGCATGGGGAAAACAGTCAAATTCAACACAGAAACACCCCGAGCCCAGGAATCGAACACATGCCATCTTTCCGTGAGGTGGATGTACTAACTACTGCCCCACTGGGCCGCCCTCTTGTATGCCATAACAAAAAGAATAGTAAAATTTGACAAATTGTTGTGGTGTAAGTGGAATAAAATGTTTTATGATGGAGTGCTATAGGAAAATAATTCATCTGAAAGTGGGAACAGTTGGCTTGATGTTGATTGAATGATTGATTCATTCGTTCATTTGCTGAACTGTTTAATCCTACTTAGTCAGCCAACTCTGAGCGAAGGCGGGTTACACTATGAACAGCTTGTCAGACCAATGCGAACCAACACACGCAACCATTTATACTTGCAACTGTTGACAATTTGGAGCTCCTAATTAGCCTAATATGCATGTGTTTGGCTGGTATGTGTTTGGACTGTGGGAAGAAGCTGGAATAACCAGAGGAAACCCACACATACATGGGGAGAACATGCAAACTCCAATCAGAAACGCCCTCGCGTGGAAGGTTCTTGAAGCTGAAAGAACCAAATCTACGCAGGCTACAACAAAACAGATGTTGGGCATTTCCATAAAGCCATCGGAAATTGCTTAAGATTCATCTGATTCATAAATCTTCTCTGAATAGACATGTTGTCCTCAGAGGTCCTTCCGCATCCTGAGAATAATCGTACTCACAAAAAATGGACATTATTTGCTCGGTCTGTCTGAGAAATTTGTAAATCTCACTTAGAATATCACTTGTTTTCCTAGGCTATGATTTCCCAGCTGTCCTCCGCTGGTTTGCTGAGCATGTAGACCTCATCATCCTCTTGTGCGATGCCCACAAACTGGAGCTCTCAGACGAGTTCTCTCGCTCCATCGTGGCTCTACGTGGACACGAAGACAAGCTGCGTGTGCTGTTGAACAAAGCTGACATGGTGGACTCGCAGCAGCTCATGCGGGTCTACGGTGCCCTGATGTGGACGATGGGCAAAGTAATTTGCACCCCGGAAGTCTTGAGGGTTTACATTGGCTCCTTTTGGTCCTCTCCGTTTAGGACGTCAGAAAACCGTGTCCTGTTTGAGCGAGAGGAGGAAGATCTCTTTCAGGAGATCCAGAACCTGCCTCGCAACTCAGCCCTGAGAAAACTGAATGATCTGGTAAAGAGGGCACGACTTGTGAGGGTGAGGCTTTTTTGTTTACATCAATGATACATTGAATTTTCCATTCATTGTTCATCTTCGCAGCCGCTTCATACTAATTAGGGTCACAGGGTGGCTGACGTGCATCTCAGCCGACTCTGAGCGAGGGCGGAGTACACCCTGGACAGCTCACAAGGCTATCACAGGGCAGAAATATACTGACGGCAATGCAGCTTACTCTTGACGAAAGTCAGCAATACAGTGAAACCTCGGTCGTACGGACAAAGAGGGGGGATGGGGTGTCTGGATTAGTGAATAGTCCAGTGGAGCGAAGTAGGGGCTATATTACATACTGAATACAAGTAAAATCACTTCAAAGTTGTGTAAAAGCACAGTAGTGCTGAACATTTAACACCCAAATAATACATTTATATTGTACCTGTACAGTAAATACATATAATACATATTGTAATACATAATTCATTTAATTGGCGCCTGAAAAGGTCAACAGCACCGTCGTTAGCACTACCCGCTTCTCCGTGCTCCACCTTATTACATATACTGTGACAATTTCTAAACTTCCACAACCAAACTGTGAAAGACTTTCCAGTTTATTCCAATGTGGCGAGCAAATTTATCGGCAGCGGACATTATTATCTCCACAGCACAGATAGTACTACTACACGCTTCTACTTCTGCTACAAGTGGTCTTAGGTTATAAACACTGGCACACTCATGACACCTAGTGCACAAAGTCTAGTATGACACCTACTTAACACAACCGTTCGAGCGGACCGAAGGGGATTTTGATCAGACGGGCGGATTTCGTCTGAATAATCCGAAGTCCGGTCCATCAGGGTCCGGTTTACCGAGGTTCAACTGTAGTTCTCTTACATGCCTCTTACCATATACAGTGAGACACAATGCTGACCTTTGATAACAGAGTTAGCAGCAGTGACAACCTGGTGATACTGGGGCTTGAACCAGTTGGGATTAGTAATCCAGCAGCCTACCACTAGGCCATCAGCTTTGGCCTGTGTGTACACAAAACAGGTTTTGTTGGATAGCAGCTGGGTCAATGAAAAATGTGCAGAGTCATCGTTACCAACAAGCATCACACCCACGCTCTCTACAGACTGTAGAGACGGCAAAAAAAAGTCCCAAGGGAGGAGACAGCTCAACAGAAACAAAACACTTTTGCCATTCATTTCACAAGGAGAGCAAAGATCATTAACATGAGTCTAATTTTTAAATGACATAAGATAAGCCCAAAACTTAATATACCATGTATCTCATTAACTAAAGATAGCCAAGTTATAGCCACAAATTTGTGTCACAAGCATGTCCTCTGAAAACATCATACTTAAAACATGACCAGTGCAAAAATGCACATTTTTGCATCGACACCAATAATAACTTGCCTAGATTTTAATAAATATATAGGAAAATGAACAGACTAACACTGAAAATGTAAAATATATTTGGACTTAACAGAAAACACAGTTTATCAGGCTATTCTATTCTACTCTTTATTGCTAATCTTGCTAAGATATGTAGGCTAACCACCAGCGTTTTTCTTTCTTATTTTCCATAACTTCATGTGGATGGTGTAGATCCGCTTTTCGCTCAGCTGTCTATAAGGTGCACCTCAGGAGCTAGAAGGTTTCGAACTAGCTAACTAGCATGCAAATTAAGCTAGCCTGTGTAAACCTTTAGCCATATTCTTTATAATACTAATAATATTAGTATTTTTGGAACTGAGCTACAAACTGTATAGTGCTCGATGACGTGACTAATATGAGTTCAGGAAGAAAAAAGCTTATTCTTTTTGGCACCAATGTATTTTGAGCAGACTGGAATATTCCAGCCTGACTAACTGGTTCTTCCGCTAGGTAGGTAGTGTAAAATGTGATGAGGATTATTGTCGGATATTTATATCGGACATACAAAAAAAAAAAAAAAAAACAGTGCACACGCTACAATACATTGATAAATTATTCATTAAAAAAACCAACAGGACAGAAAGGTCTATACCTTAAAACTTCATTATGATAATCTACAGAATCTTCAGCATATGCGATACAGTTCACGCTTGTATCTGTTGTGAGCAACAGAACAGTTTTGAAACAGTCTTTCATGGTTAGGATTAAATGTTCTTGAGTGGCCATGTGTTTTATTTGATGACTTATGTTTTTAAACTCATGAACAAACAGAATGTGGAGAGACAAGTCAAATACAGTATATGAGAATTGTACACTGCCCAGCCCAAAAAGATTTACCGGTAGATTAGATTACACAACAGCAACAGGAGTGCCTACAAGATTTACAAAAAAAGAACGTCAAAAAGGTTGGCTGGAAAACTTGCACACTCTAATATTTTGATTTCTGCCTTTTGTTTTGATTACTGAACTTTATCAATGACATGAAAATTGAACCACTCCATAAAGTCTTCTCGAGCAAATCCCAAAGACTTTCAATAGGGTTAAGGTCAGGAACGTATGGAGCCAGTACATGCATGAAAATGATTCCGCATGCTCCTGAACCTTTCTTTCACTATTTGAGCCCCAAATTTATATCCAGTGATTGTATAACATGGCTCAGTACATCAGCTGACTTCATTTTATTGCCACTTAATGTTGCTGAGCCTCGACCTGACCAACTAAAGCAGCAGTTCCCGACCTTTTTTGCGCCACGGACCGGTTTCATGTAAAACAATACTTTCACAGACTGGGATAGAAACAACTAAAAACAAAGTGTGTAAAAATACAACTCGCCATCCCATTGAATTAGTGGGAAGCTCTCCAAAGGCGTTTGGTTTTTTTACTCATTTTTGCGAACGTTTGGGTTTATTTTTTGATGTACCGTATCAGGTGACCGAGATGAGTGTTTTTTCAAAATAAAAGATCTTTCAGACTCACTAATTAATAAAAATGTTTTATTCAGCCTTCATGAGGACCCGGTACCAAATGATCGTGGCCCGTTGGTTGGAGACCTCTGAACTAAAGCAACAATGACACAAAGATTACATGTCATAATCAAGGCTAAAGGCAGTCCAACAAAATATGAGTGTGACATTTTTGTCTGTATACAAAAATTATTTTTTGCAGTATACCTTCTTGTTACTCTTTTTGTTTTGTAATTCAGAAGGTTAGGGGTTCAAGCCCCAGGACCACCAAGCTACCAGTGTTGGGCCCATGAGCAAGGTCCTTATCCCTCAATTGCTCAGATGTATTAAGCAGATAATAATGTGAATCTCTCTGGACATTGGTGTTTGCCAAAATGTGGTAAAAATGTAAAATGTAAATCCTTTAGGCACTTCTGTTGGATCAAAATGTTTAAACTAACTCTGGCAAGGTTTAGCATTTCCGCCTGTCAGCAAGAAGGTCCAAGGTCAGAGTCTCGGACTTGGTGGGGGTGTTTCGGTGTGGAGTTTGCATGGTCTCAATGTGCTGAAGTGGGTTTCCTTCCACAGTCCAAAGACATGCACATTCGACGAATTGCCAATTCCAAGTTGCCCCTAGTTGTGAATGGGTGTGTGTGTTGGTCCTGCAGTGAACTGGTGAACTTGAGATAGGCTCCAGCAGGTTTGTCAAATGGATTCAAACTAAACTTTCTTTTCAGTGACTGATCTCGGAAATTAGCTTTATCCTGGTCAGTGCTTTTATAAACATCTAAAACCTTTAATGTTTTGTCTTCATGAATATCCTCAGATGTGTCCCATGTTATGTGCAGTGATAAAAATGTCCCAAACATAGTACAGTTTTGGACAAAAGGGAAATTTGTTTGAAAGATGAGTCATTTGTTATCAATGAGCCTCGTCACATGGTTTGACTAACATGGAAGAGTCAACTGTAATATCACGATCACTGGGTGTTACTGAAAGTGCTGTTTCTTATGTTCTTCTCATTCCAGACCCATGCTTACCTTGTTAGCTTTCTGAAAGAGCAAATGCCCTTATTTCGTCGAAGTGTCAAAAAACGTGACCTGATCCACGACCTTCCGGTCATTTTCTTAAGGCTCCAACAGCGGCATCAGATCTCAGCTGGAGATTTTCCTGATTGTGCAAAGACGCAGGTCTGTGCTTTTGCATGATAACCGAAATAGATGCGGATTTGCCGAGAATATCAGCCATTACTGCAAAAATTTAATTTATTTTATAAAGCGGGCATCATTGTAACTGTGAGCGATTCTGAATTATTGCATTGTTTATGGTGTTTCATATTATCTTTCCAGGAGCGACTCATGAATTGTGACTTTGCCAAATTTAAAACCTTGAAACCCAAACTCATGGCAGGTATGGATGAACTTCTGACGACCGATATTGCCAAGCTGATGCCTCTTCTGCGCCAAGAGGAGCTCATAGCAGCTGACCAGCCTGGCGTCCAAGGCGGTCCCTTACGAATAATAAACAGAGGCCCTTTTTTTGAAAGGAACCCCTTTTTTTATTCAGAGCCCATCGGAGAGTATGAAGAGCTCGCCGATGAAGCTTGGGTGGTCTCTAAAGACAAACCGAAATATGATGAGATCTTCTACAACCTGTCTCCTCAGGATGGCAAGTTGAGTGGGCTCAAAGTAAAGGACTGGATGACCAGCACTCGGCTGCCCAGTTCGGTCCTGAACCGGATTTGGAATCTGTCGGATGTGGATGGAGACGGCATGCTAGATGACGAAGAGTTTGCGTTGGCCAGCCATTTAATTGAAGTGAAGTTAGATGGTCTTGGGCTTCCTCCCAAGCTTCCTGCTGATCTGTTGCCTCCATCGAAAAGAAGACGCAAAACCTTGAGTAGAGAGAACACGGATGACCATGAGGGAGAGTAACTGCTTGTCTGCAAAGTACAGCTTTGCTAATTCTGGTGCTAAATTGAGTGGTTAAACGATGACTGAGCAAGATTTACTCGTGAAGGGTTTTTTGTAATGATTTTATGATTTATCCTGTCGGTCGCAAAGAAGGGTTCACAAACTTTCAAGCACCATTATATAATTATGTGAACATTTTATAGTTGTATTAATGTTGCAGTTAGGTTAGTTGACTTATTTTGGATATTCACTTTCATTATTCAGCAGACCAATGTACATTTATCACTATAATAACAACATAACATCAACTTCATCATCATCATCATCATCATCATGATCTCATTAATATATGACAAACTCACACAGGGAGGGTGGTGGGGAGGTATCGGGGGAGGGTGGGTTAACATTTTCTTATTTTTCCACTATCTGTTTCACCAACATTTACATGGTTTATTACTTTTGTACTTTGATTTTTATTGCTGAATGTCTTAGTAAATCTGTTAATCTATAACCATTTGAATTCTGTTTTTTTTGTGGTAGTTTAAAAATGTTAAAAGTTCCTAAATGGGAAAAAATCGTGTCCATATATTATACATATGATATATCATTGTTCATTTTGTGAACCGCTTAATCGTAATTAGGGTTGCGGGGAGGCTGGTGCCCATCTCCGCCGACTCTGGGCGAGGGCAGAGTACACCCTGGACAGGAACACGCTGACGGCTATGCAGCTACTCTTAACGAAAGTCAGCAATGGTTCTTTTACATCCCTCTCACTACAGACAGTGAGAAACACGGCCGGCCTTTGATAACCCAGTTAGCGGCACTGTGGGGACAGCAGGGACAACCCGGTGATAGTGGGGTTTGAACGCCAAACCTTGGGATCAGTAACCCAGCATCCTACCTCCAGGCCACTACTGGAACTATAGCTTTTCCACATCTAGTTAAAATTGGAGAGAGTTTATTTGTGCGAGAATCGGCTGTTATTGGACTCCGAAGTGATGTCAAATTTTTTTGGGACACCCTGTATAATAAAACATGTGTTTATCCATCTCAGGGAACAATTTCAATCCGGCCAATCATGGAGCCACCTTTATACTGTAAAAGGCAGTATCGAAAAAAAGGAATATAACACAGATCAGACGGGCTAAAGATAGTCTTGATTTCAGTACGGTGTTCTGTTCATCAATAAGCACCTATAAAGCACCTGGCATGAGTTTTGTTCTTTAAAGTGCCCTTGAAATGGTTTAAACCTGAGGATTTGAACCTGTACACTATCATATTACACTTTGAAGCAGGAAGGCATGATAAAGGGCTGGGCTGATTTCCATACCAACCTCTAACGTCTAGCATGCACTAAATCAGCAGGGGTTTAGAAAACGGGCTGGATGAGATTCCATTTTGTACGTTGTGACTGGCATTTTACCTTTATCTGACTGTGTGTACCTTTTGGTCACTATGCATACACGAGTTATATATAATTTTCATGCAGGATGTTATCTATAGAATAATTAAAAAATATATATATCTTTTATCTTTAAAAAGTCAACTCAGTGATAAGTAAATGAGACAGAGTATATTTTCCCAAGCGGGAACAGTGCAGCATTTTTGCACACCCAGTTTGAAAATATGTTCTGGAGAGTCTCTGATTGGAGGAAAAACTGTTTAGAATACAACAACAACATTCATAATAATAATAATAATAATAATAATAATAATAGTGATGATGATGGGCAATGGTGGGCATTTGATAGGGTGCTGGATTGCCGATCCTAGGGTCGGGGGTCCAAGCCCCACTGTCAACGGGTTGCCCCTGCTGTCCCCCCCAGTGCAGCTAACTGGGTTATCAACTCCGTCCCTATCTCTCACTGTCTGTGGTGAGAGGGATGTAAAAGAACCATTGTTGACTTTCCTAAAGAGTAGCTGCATACCCATCAGCATGTTTCTGCCCTGCAATGGCCAGGTGAGATGTCCAGGGTGTAATCTGCCCTCACCCAGAGTCAATGGAGATGTGCACCAGCCTCATCACGACCCTAATTAGGATTAAACGATTCAGAAAATGAATGGATGAATGATGATGATAAAACCTGGAGTGAAACTTTTGCACGAACTACCAAGTTTTACATAACATAAATAATTTAAAAAAATATATATATTTTTTAATGAGTTAAATGTAATTGGGGCGGTATGGTGGCGCAGTGCCCCCAGTGCAGCTAACTGGGTTACCAAATGCAGGCCATGTCTCTCACTGTCTATGGTGTGAGGCATGTAAAAGA
>JAQNCB010000005.1:26281740-26296497 GCA_030068295.1 Euristhmus nudiceps | reverse complement strand
TTGGGGGCCCCCCCCCCCCCCCCCCCCTTTTTTTTTTTTCCTCCAGAGCAAGTCATTATTTTTACAATTTGCCTGATGCAACTTGAGCTCGGAGGACAGCAATTCAGTCCGTAATGGTGTCCTAAATTGATAATCCAACTTCTTACATGTGCAGACCCATGCAGGCATGTACTTCGCTTTAAAGCACACCAAACCAATTTCCTCTGTTGGGGGAAGATGGTAATGGTTCCTTTCAGTTTTATTGTGCAGCCTAGATATAGAACTTGATATGAGTGAAATCAAGGTTTCATGCACATGTGTAGAGGTTTGGGAAAACCCCTCATGTCACTATGGCTAAATTGTGGTCAAAAAAGGAAGAAAAAACCTCCCCATCCCAACATAAACTCCAATACAAACTATAAAAATAAAAAAACAATATGGTGGCACCCTGTGTCCACTGTTTCGGAATAAAACTAAGACTGAAGCCTAATCAAAAGTTCAAATAAGAGCAACCTGAGAGCGCAAACCTCCACCAAGCTAACAACATTACAGAAAGTTACGTTGTCAATCATGAACTTAAAAAACATAGCAATAATGTACACATTAGAATGGCAAGACTTTGTGGGTGACCACATCAGCCTTCACCATGAATCAAGTGCAGGATACTGAAGGACGATGGGTTTCAGTGGACATTTGTGTGCACTTCAGTGTGACTTTTTGGTGTTCCTTGATGCCGGTGGCATAGTGGTTAGCGTGCTGGGTTCATGATTGAGAGGTCTTGGGTTCGATTCTCGGTGAGACCCCCACCGTGATAAGACCTCTGGGCAAGGTCTGAACCACAAGTGTCCAAATCCACCTGCTGCCTTGTAGGTTCTGCCTCTGGTGCAGGCAAAGGTTAAGAGAAGGCACTCTGAAAATAAACCACTTGATGCTGAGTGGCCCCCCTCATGGTATCAGCCTACAATCTCCCAATTCCAAAGGCTAGGCATTGGAAGACATCAACGGTCTGCACTGGACTATGGCAATATCGATAGATAGATCAATGCCTAAACACTGATTCTGGTAGTGTCCAGTTTTAGGAAAATAATAATCAATGGCAGCATGGAATGATGCAATTAGTCTGTATCACTCTGAAGCTAATTATTTTACAAGAACTGTGTTAAATTCCTTCTACCGCTGGTTTCACCAAGCGCTGATTGCAGCCACTCCAGGCAATGCTTGTGTTCCCACTGGCTCGTTTCAGAAACGTCCCAGAAGCTGCTGTCCGCTCTGCACTGCTGAAAATAAACACCTGGTCTATTTTTGCTGCTCACTGTGCTCAAGCTGTGCGGCCAGGTGGGAAATGGAGTGTCACAAGCATGAAAAAAAATCGACTTGTCAAAACCACATCGCAGACACGTCACATGCCTGCATCTGGTAGAAACCTGACTTCAAACTGCCAGTGGTTAATTTAGTTAAATTATTGACGACTATCTATCCGTAGGTCGATCATCTACTCGTCTGGAAATTCACTTGCATGTCTGTCCAGCTACACTGACACAGTGATGTGTTTTTACCACCTTTATCTGTCGGACTATTTACTTTTCTGTCCACTTATTTACACCATTGTCCATTTTCTTATTGTAGTATACAGGGATCCCTCACTTTTGGAGGTTAATGGGGGTCGAGACCCCCGCGAAGACCGAATTTCCACAAAGTAGGATCGACCCATCTTCTCATCTCCTTCTGTCTGTCCATCTACTCATCTAATTGTTTGTTGGTCCACCTATAGTTTCTCACCACCTTCTCATCCACTTCTCTAGAAAGAAAAGCTCATGCTGTTGGTGTGTCCATCAATTCACCGGTCTGTCCGTCTGACAATACAACTCAAACCCAAATGTCCTGCTGAATTCCACTGAACTGTTCGCTATTATTTACTGGGATTTTGATCCTGAAGGCTATAATTTCTGTGCTACACTTAAAGCATAAAATCTCCCAACACGGTCATTCGCTCTTTTTTTTTTTTTTTTTTTTTTTTTTTTTTTTTTTTTTTTTCTCTCTCTTGATCTCTTTCATCCAGCGCATGCTGCATTCTCTTTGAAAAAGCATAGGAGCTCTGCATTTATAATCTCGCTCATTACACGCCACTTGTGTACGCGTGTGGTTTATTAATACCCTACACAGGTGCTGTTTTTTCCATACTCTGTGATCTGTCATGTTTTCGCTCCACCACATGAATGAATGAATGAATGAATTCCTGTGCAATTTTTCCTACGCCGACATTGCGAGCATGCAATTTCCTTTTGAATTTATACCGATGCATTTATAGCTTTTTTTTCCTTGGAACCACTCACAAATGGTTTGGATAAAAAAAGCAATACAGAAAACGCAGGCTTACATATTTAAGTCCACTTCAAGTATAGTGCCATTATCGTGGCGGTAATAATCCCATTACATTATCCCAGTCCCATTACTAGAAGAGTGTTGCTTAGGTTTTAACCAACGTACCATCATTAGCATGCATGCAAAAATGCCCTCCCTTGTCCAGAACCTTTTAGTTTTAGGCATTACACGACTCACCAGAGTCCCCAAGAGTGCGGCTGTAAACAAATGGACATTGTCTGTATTCTTGCAATCTTTTTTTCCTTTGCTGCCTGCAAGAGCTTCGCAGAATATCCCCATCCATCAAGCAACACATGAAACCTTTTTTACTATTTGCTTAAAAGTTTTGGTGGAGTTGTTGTTGATGTTTATAAGTACGTCTCTTTGTCTCTGAACAAATTCCTCACCACACTCATGCATGAATTTTGACCAAACTTGGTGGGGAAATTACCCTCCCTGAGTATCAGAGATGGTTTGACTTTGCAGTTTCTAGGTCAAAAGTCAAGGACAGAGTAAGGTCAAAAAATGTTGGAGACACAGTGCTTAGAACCTCAAAACTTGTGCTGCTAGAAATGACACTATGGACCACTAATCGAAAACCGTATATGGACTTTCAATTGACCTTTGACATTGAATGACCTTGGAAAGTTGAACGTGAAGGTCACACGACTCTGTGCTCTTATAACTTTGAAACAAGTTGCAACTAGAAATGGTGTGACTGTGGAACATGATCGGAAACCACAGAAGGACTTTAAACTGAGTGAAACCTTTTGACTCTGAGTGCCTCAAAGGTCAAACCCAAGCCATTTTGCAAATCCTTTCAACAAGAGAGGTTGGGTTTTTTTTTTTTTTTTTGCTAACTTGCTCACAGCCACTTCCTATAAAACACATTGGAAGAAGATTGGAACCAATACCCATATAGGGACTACAATATGTTGCATGCTACATTATCCGTTCCATGTTGCGTTAAAGGTACCTATGGTAGCTTTCTCTGTGTGCCTGTCTAATTTCTATTTTTCTTGGAATTTTAACAGGAATTGGACTTTTGCCGATAGGTTGGTTGTCTTTATTAGCCGACGCTCACAATGTCGGTCTGTGTATATCTCGATGAAAATCAAAAGGCTTTCATAGTACAGAACATGTTCCTCAAACAGATCTTTGTACATACGGGTTTATAAAGATGCTTCATACTAAGGTAGTGCTTCTCAATTATTTTCGGTGATGCCCCCCTAGGAAGAAAGTGGGGTTTTTTATTTATTTTTTTTTATTATAAACTCCAACCTCCGCACACGTGACTATAAATAGTATTATTTGTGTATAAAATTATTAGTACACCTCTGCATAACAGTGTATCCTTATTAACATTATAAACAAAAAAAGAAATATAGTTCAACTTATAACAAAGAAAAACTTTAACATTCTTTCTCTTTTCACTTCATATCGCTCGCTGCTGAAATCCCCGACACCATAGCACGACAATGAGAGCACTGCCAACTAGTGTCGTGGAGGTGCGATTACACTTAATTCTAGGACAGTATGGCAAAAAAAGCATGTTCCCCAAGGTCACACGCACCCCCCGGCATCAAACGCCCCCCCCCTCAAAGGGGGCGCGCCACACTATTCGAGAAGCACTGTACTAAGACAAGTGAAAATGACTTGCTTTATTGTTTATTTATTCATAATTACTGATATTTACAAGAATTTTGTTACCTAATTACTTAAACGTGCTCAGCATTAACAGCCTCACAGTAGTACTTAATTAATAACTAAAATAATATTAGCTCTCATTTAAATTAGAGAGACAGACTGCCACAAGATAATTTTTTTAAATATATATATACTGCACACACACATAAAACAGCCAGTTTTGTGAGCTTGCATTTCGTTCGCTTCATTAATGCAATTTTAATGTATGCAATTGTTTATGGCGTAGTGAGAATTATGCTTGTAGGCTCAGCATATTACCCTCGCAGTAACACTGGCATCCAGTTTAATTGCATTGGAGCATGGGTAATATAATAACTTCTACTACAGTGATGTTGATTTATTGAATCTGACTGGTCAGAAAGTGTTGATTAATTTTCTATAACAGCAGCTCTGACAGAAGGCTGACTATAGGGTTTATATTTGTATACACCATTGCTTCTATAGGAAAAGCTAAAAGAGTTACTATATTTGGTAAAGAGTATGTTTTTACCGTATGTTGAGGTTTATCTTATTACCTCCTCCAGTTGCTTATGTAATCATCAGAGTTTGTCTGTCTGTCTGTTAGTCTGTTAACAGCATAACTCAAAAAGTTATCGGCGGATTTTCACCAAATTTTTACCCAATGTCCGGACGAGCAAAAGTAACAATCGATTAGATTTTGGAGGTGATCCGGATAACCGTATGCATCCAGGATTTTTTTTGAAGGATTCTTGACTATTGAGAGATAGGGCCAGTTTTGACAAAAATGCTTCTAACTCATCAGATATTACTTGGAATCGTTTGCAAAAATTCTCCAGACATCAACACTGCGTGTCTTTCAAAATAAGAGTTTAGTGACCCTATGGCCTGGTGGAGGTCTGCGCACTGAGTGCTTTTCTAGTTTAACATTGTTATGGAAAGAATTTCCAGTGTCCAAGTTTTAGTTTGAGAACAAGCCCAAAGATAAAGGGCATTGTGCTGTTGTCATTCATTCATCTGCTGAGCGGATTCACGCTACTTGGCTCGCTTTGAGGCTGAAGCCTATCCCAGTCGACTCTGGGTCAAGGCAGAATACACCCTGAACAGCTCGCCAAGCCATTGCAGATACAACACACCAACAACCATTCACACTCCTACCAAGGGGCAATTTGGAACAGCCAATTCCACATGTATTTGAACTGCTTCAGGAAACTCTGATTACCAGGAGGAAACCCACACCACCACCTTGAAAACATACACGCCTCGCCAAGCCTGGGGCTCAAACCCAGGACCTTCTTGCAGTGTGGCGAACCACTGTGCCACCCACGATATAACTTGTGAAAGTAAAGTTGCATGATTAAAAAGTTACTGTGAATAATTTTACTTTTAAAGATACACTTATTATAAGATAAAGCTCAATACCATGAAGAGAATCTTTTCTGCTTTTTTTTCCTTTCTTTTCCCCAAAAATTTGTTCTGATTTAAGTGGAGCATTGGCTCTGATCATGGAGGGCTCGTTTGAGCAGAGGCTCAGATTTGTCTTTCATATCTCACCCAAATGCAATATTTTAATACCCAGCCAAATTCGTTCAAAAATTCAATTCTACATTATTTATTAAAAAAATAAATAAATAAATAAATAAATAATTTAAAAAATAGGTCAGCTGTTCATTATTCATTGTTTCGGGACTTCGGATTCTGACCGGCTCGATCCCGTTTCTACCGCGAGGAGGCTTTTTGAAGAGCAACCAAAAATAGCTTACTTCCACACCACTGCTAACTCCCACCTCCTGCAGTCATGGTCTCCTAAGAATCTTGCGTAACATGCCTGGTGTGTGTGTGTGTGTGTGTGTGTGTGTGTGTGTGTGTGTGTGTGTGTGTGTGTGTGTGTGTGTGTGTGTGTGTACCGCTTCAGCATGAACAAAGTGATCCATCAGCTGGAGAACTGTGCCTTAATCTGCTCCCCACCTGTAGTTATATAAATATACATATCATGCTCCATGGGAAACAAACTCAAAGTGCTATTTTCGGGGTAAAGCTGAATCTTTCCGTGTGTGTGTGTGTGTGTGTGTATATATGTGTGTATACATTTCACTTGAGTTACAAAGTCTGATTGAGGCATTGTTTCTGAATTATGTTGGGCAAAAAAATAAATGTTTTATTTTTATCAATTTACAAATTCCTACTTGATGTAAAATAATAATAAAAGAACATGATGATGATGATAATAATAATAATAACTAGAAAAGCACTCGAGAGTGCAGACCTACGTCAGTCCATAGGGTCACTAAACTCTTTTTCTTTATTTTGAAATACACAAATGTTGATGTCTGGAGAATTTTTGCGCACGATTCCAAGTAATATTTGATGAGTTAGAAGCATTTTTGTCAAACCTGGCCCTATCTCTCAATAGTTAAGAATCCTTTCAAAAAAATCCTGGATGCAGACGGTGATCCGGATCACCTCCAAAATCTAATCGATTGTTACTTTTGCTCTTCCGGACATTCAGTAAAAAACTGGTGAAAATCCGTCCATAACTTTTTGAGTTATGCTGTTAACAGACAGACAGACAAATAAACGCCGATGATTACACAACCTCTGCTGGCGGAGGTAATAAACAAAGGGGCCTGGCTAGCTGACGAGGGTGTACTCTGTCCTCGCTCAGAATTGGCCAAGATGGGCACCAGCCTCCCTGCAAACCCACCTAGGATTAAGCACTTCAGAGAATGAAGAAATAAACAAAGGGGGGATATTTAGGATTCAGGAATATCACGCCAGTAGGTCGATTAGCTGCTCTAAACTACCCCTAGCTGTCCCATTGGGCAAGTGAAAGCTCCAGTACATATGCTGCCCAGTACCATATTTTTGTTGCCTGGAAACTGACTACACTGATAAATGAAAGCTGCTTAAAAAGAATGTATAATGTAATGCTTACTATATGATAAACTCTTTACAGTTTAGATTGTAAACACAAGGCCAAGTCAACCTGTCATTGGCTACAGAAGAACTAAGTGAAGGGTCTGGAGTGGCGGTCTCGGTCTCATGATCCCAATAGACACTTTTGAGGAGATTTCACACGTGCAATTCTTGCAAGACAACACGAGTGCAGAGAACTGGAGGCTTTCTGCTCAGAAGAATGCGTAGCTTTTCCATCTGGGAAAGTCAAGTGCGCCATGTACAGCTACCAGCGGCACGGTGGTGCAGTGGATCGTAACATTCGTCTCACAGCAAGAAGGCCTGGGTTCGATTCCCAGTCTGGGCGGTTCTGTGTGGAGTTTGCATGAATTCCCTCTGGGAACTCCTGGTTTCCTCCTGCAGTCGAAAAACATGCACAGTAAGCTAATTGGCTGCTCCAAATCACCCTTCAGTGTGGGCGTGTTGGCCCTGTGATGGCAGGGCGAGCTGTCCAGAGTGTAACCCCGTCCTCGCCCAGTTGGCTGAGATGGGTGTAATCATCTCTGTGACCCTGGTTAGGGTTAAGCAGCTTAGAAAATGAATGGATTGCTGTCGTTGATGTTAAACGGGTCATACAAGATATTAATAACTAGGGGATGTAAAGTTTTTGATCAGGGCGATTTGGTTGGTTTCTGTTGTCATTGTGATTTCAAAAAAATATATAATTTTGATCATAAATGGCTTCACGCAACCACTAACCATGACTGAAAGAAAGGTTTTCTGAAAGCTGGCCAACATAAATCACAGATTCTGCCAGGGTATGTAAACATTTTAGCACAACTGTAGCAAGTTCAGCACTTTAATACAGAATACGTTTCTAATTTAGTGCATTGCATTTGTGAGTTTGACAAAAAAACGTCAGCAAATCTATGCTCAAAATCTCTGACTGAGGCGTTTCGGTGACTGTGTGTACAAATGCCACTTAACTGCAACCTTGAAAGTTGTGCATTTCAGTAAAGCTTTTAAATGTCTACTATTACTCGACTTTTATAGTTACAGGCCCATGTAGTCATGGTACAGTTCTAATCTAATAAACTTTAAATATCCATTCAATGAATTGGCAAAAACAAACAAACAAAAAGTGTTACGATAGGAAATAAGCTGTTGCTAACCGTAATAAGTTTCTGGCTCTTGTCAACTATTGTTGCGCTACTCCAGGGCTTCTAATTACCGTATTTTTCGCACCATAAGGCACACTTTAAAGTCTTAAATTTTCTCAAAAATCGACGGTGTGCCTTTTGACACGGTGCGCTTTGTGTGCACGGAGTTCCAATCTCTACGAAAATGCTTTTGTGCGGTTTTAGAAAGCGCTCGGCTTCATTGACTACAGGACCATTTCCCGCCCACATAGTGTGTACACTGGCAGCGTCAAACCAATTAGAGAACAGCACGTGGAGCTGCACATGCCTCTGCCACGCCCACAATAGATAGGTATACGGACCTCTAAAGATGGCACCAGCGAAGAGACACGCTTACGAGGCACAATATAAATTGCAAGCAACCTCTTATGCGGCCGTACACGGGAATAGAGCAGCCGCGAGAGAATTCAACAAAAATTAATCTATGGTTCGGAAGTTTAGAAAGCAGGAGCATGAACTGCGCCAGGTTAAAACACTGTTACTTTAAAAGGAAGACATTGCCGAAAGTAAAGTTTCCAGCTGGAGTGATCACTTAGGCGATTGAAAAGGACGAGATGGATGAGGAGAATGAGAGATTGGCTGAGGGAGAGAGGTGTATGTAAAGAGACCGGATAGTTTTTTTCCATGCTTTAATTAAAAAATAAATTGTGTGTTTTTTTTTTTTTTTTTTTTTTTTTTTTTTTTAATATGCAGTGCAAGAGAGCTTAGTGCAATAAAGCTTAACTAAAATCACTGTTTTGCTTCCGTGAGTGTTTTTAAATGTTCTAATAATGTACTGGTACGTACATTGTATATTTTAAATGTTAATCACTGAATAAAGCTCAACCATACTCAGTGTTTAGGTTTGGTGAGTGTTTTAAAATGTTAATCACTGAATAAAACATTCATCACATTCAGTGTTTAGCTTTCATCACCTTGTTCTTGTTAGGTGTTGTGCTAAGTGGGTTAGCATTAAAGCTAAACCTGTTAGCGCACCCGATTGAGAGAACAGAAATCATAATAAATCCATAAAGCAGACTGAGCAGACAGCCAGACAATTGATGCAAAACAAAACTTTATTGAAAGGCAATTCCAGAACGGGGACTGTAATGCCGACTGACAGACTCATTTCACTTAAAAACCGAGTGAGAATAAACACAGTCTTTAGAGCCAGAGAATAGAGTCCTTACTTCTTAAAGGGGCAGCATGCACTTACTCACACACAGACAGAGCAACAGCATGAAAAGAACTACCTCGGAGACAAACAGAAATGATGCAGAGAATAAATCGGAACTAAAGCAGAGCATGAACAGAATTAATGCAGAAGAACTGACAAGGACACGTAAACTCATGGGCTATAAATAGCGCTTTCAAAAGCAGCCCAGCTGAAACCAACAGCCTCAACAGCGCCCCTTGCGGTGGAATCGTGCCACGCCATGACAGGTTTCAGCATGCGCCTAATGATGCGGTGCCCCTTGTGTGGTTCAAATACAGAAATGGAGTGCTTGACTGATACTGCGCCTTATGATACGGTGCGCCTTATGGTGCGGAAAATACGGTATTTTCCGTGACACCTCCCCAGGAAGAAGAAAAAATTTCACGCTCCCCCGTGCGACGATAAATAGTCGTCTATAAAATTATTATTAGTGCACCTCTGCATAACAGTGTATCCTTATTAACATTAAAAACAAAAAACTATAGTTCAACATGTTATAGTTCAACAAAGAAAAACTTTATAAACATTCTTTTATCTGTAACAGAAAATATTTCAAATGCACCAATTTGCCTGAAATTAAACAAAAATACATCTTTGTTTGAACTGTAAATATTTTTTTGACAACTTATTGCACCATTTCATAGTGAAAAATAAAAATTCTCTCTCCGCCTTTCTCTTCATTCCTGTTAGAAATTTTTCCATGTTGTTTCTTGAGGGTTTGTTTACTGCACTTCATATCGTTTGCTCTCTGGGGAAAATCCCCGACACCATAGCGCGAGAATGAGAGCACCACTACCACCTACTGTAGTGGAGGTGCAATTACACTTAATTCTAGTACAGTATGGCATCAAAAGCTTGTTCCCCCGGGGAACCCCCCCCCCCCCCCCCCCCCAGCATCACACTGCGCCCCTTTGAGAAGCACTGCTCTACTCACTGCTGGAAATCCCAGCTCCGTATGACTGGTGACCAGCTGCCAAAACACCACAGGAGTGAGTCAAACCTTTAGAGCATGTTTACCAGCTGCTACATGCTGCTAGATGGAAAATATTCTGAAAGAGAGGATCACCCCAAGTGCAAGATACCTCCCTGATGCTGCATGGACAATGAAGCTCAAAGACCCTATACAATACTGGTTTTAATGACTTGTTAATATGTTTGTCTGATTATTTATTCTATTGTACATGGACGTAACCAAATTTGTAGAGGATACAAGGCAACTGGGGTTTGACCTTTCGAAGGTCACTTAAATTCAAAGATTATCGTCTCATTTGAAAGTCCATATATGGTTTCCTATTAATAGTCCATAGTGACAGCGTGTCTATCGGCACTCGTTTCAAAGTTATGTCTATACATTTTATGACCTTGACCTTTTTGTCTTGGACATTCCAAAATCAAATCATCTCTGGGACCCGGGTTGGGTACACCCCCCCCCCCCCCCCCCCAACGATGTTTGGTGAAAATCAGTGCTAAGGTGTGATCAGGATTTTGTTCAGAGACAAACAGACAGACGGATGTACAAGACGTTTTGCGTGGGGGTAGTTACTGTCGCGAATGCAAATCGCAGACAAATTATTTTGAGGAAAATTACACAACCATAAGTTATAATTGTTCATTCCTTCATTCATCATCATCTGCTTATTCCGGGGTCGGGTCGCGGTTATAATTGTTGAAATTAAAAACACTTGTTGACCAGTTTTTTCTGTGGAAATGGGAAGCTGGAAAATAACTTGGCTTGCGGGCTTTTTTTGTTTTAAACTGAGCCTTCTACTTGGTTACAACAACAAAAGGGGGGGAAAAAAGCAAGAAGGAAAAATTCTGATGATGAGGAATTCAGTATTTACAGTGGTACCTCAAGATATGAAAGTAATTCTTTCTGAAGTGGCTTTTGTATCATGATTTTTACATGTAAATCAACTAATTCGTTCCAAGCTCTACAAAAAAACCACATTTAAATTTTATAATAAGGTTAAAACCAGAATGAAATAAGAGCCAAATACATTTGATCATTCAATATACCGAACCTAACCGTTACTACCTGTAAATGAAGTAGATAATATAATATAATGCAAAAAAAAGAAAAAATAATACAAAAATGTGGAACCTTACTTTTCGAGTGAGGCGATGTCCGAGGAGGGGGAGGGGGCAAACAGCAGAAAAATGGCAGGAAATTATTTTTTCTTTTTTCAGTTTCTAATTTTCATCGGATTCTTCTTCCGTTCTCTGTTTTTTTTTGGATCACTTTGACTTCCCCCTGACTCACTTCCCCTTGACTGATGCCTAATGAATAAGATCCGGCCAATAGGAGAGCAGGATCATGTTACTGATCATGATGGGAAAGATTCTGACCAATACGAGAGCAGAATCATGGTACTGAGCACGATGGGAAGGATTCCATCCAATCAGGTGGCCGGGGCACGTTTGTGGCACGAATTTTAAAATTTTATGTGAGATTTTTGTTTCGTTTCTTTCGTATTCTGAATAATTTTTCGTAAAATGAAGCGAAAAAATCTTTTGCATATCGTTTCATAAAATGAAATTTCCGTGTACTGAAGCTTTCGTATATCGAGGTTCCACTGTACATCCCCTTTCAATAATCTCCAACAGTACATCTTGGCTCAAATGCTACCCCACGCGAACAGTTGACTTGAGGCAAAGTTTCCCAGATAAGGAAGCCTCATCCAGCCTGGAAGTTCACTGTGAATCAGAAACAAATTCCCCCCAACCCCCCTTTTTTTGTCGTCAACTCAAATATCACTCTACAGGCAGCCCTGGGTCCTTCATGCTGAAGCCCTGCAGTGCTCAGATGGCTGTTTTGATCTCTGAAGAAGGAAAAATGAGGGACTAGTCACACAACAGATTTTTGCGTCGTGGTTTTCACTCGGCTTTGGAGTGTGTGGAACTTTTTTTATCAGCTTTGTCCATCTCACGCTGAGTATAGCAAGAGTGCCTTCATCCTCCCGTTGCTATACACCCACGCTCTCATGAGGTTTACTCTTAAAGGATGGTGCTTAAGCCTAGCTCGGTGGCGTGAGAAGGAAACAGACAGACATGAAAAAGAAACAACGTCCCAAGAGAACTGGAAGTTCATCCTAAGTACCTCAGATCAAATTCTACTGTGAAAATATACCCAGGTCATAGATCCTTGTCATGTTTTGATGAACTTTATACCACTGGATACGTTTACACAGATTCAAAGAAGCTTGGAGCGTCCCTGCCAGGCTCTTTAGCATAAGAAAACAATGAACAAAAAGAGGCAGTTTAGTGTTACCTTCAGAATCCGAACGGGAGGACTCTCTCTGACTGGGAATGTTATTGGAGACTCCTTATCCTGATAAAGGAATTTCAAGTCCGAGCCCAACATAAACATGGAAACCCAAATCTTGAATTTGCATACTTATCTGCGGCAGCCATCAGAGCCATCAGGACGAGGCAATTATCGAGTCACAGAATCTGTTAGGCGAGCTTGAAAAATGGCTCGGTTAATATCAGACATCAGTTTTCTCCTGATGAGTCACTTAACTGCTGTTGTAATTGCAACATTCGGGTTGAAAAGTAATTATGGCTTTAGAATCACAAAATCTCGCATGCTACATGATAAAGTCAACTAATGCGAAAGACTGAAATTATATAGGTTTTCTGTGGTGTTATGATATTTAATATTTCATCTAATATCTAACTAATCACATGATCTAGTTTGTCCCATCCATGGACATATCACATAGACCTTTCTCTGGAATTGTGTTTCTTTGATGTTTCACTTTAAATTCATATGGGCCCTGCGACGGCCTGGCAAGCTGTCCAGGGTGTACCTTGCCCTTGCCCAGAGTTAGTTGAGATGGGCACCAGCATGAATATTGAAAAGCAAAACATGAAGCACATCAATGAAACTAACTTCGATCGATATTGGCATCGTCCAATGCGGACCATTGGCGTCTTCCAATGCCTGGCCTTTGGCATTGGGAGACTGTAGACTGATATCTTGGGGGCATCAAGTGGTTTATTTTCAGAGTGCCTTCTCTTAGCCTTTGCCTGCACCAGAGGCAGAACCTACAAGGCAGCAGGTGGATTTGGACACTTGTGGTTCAGACCTTGCCCAAGGGTCTTAGCATGGTGGGGGTCTTGCCGAGATTCGGACCCACAACTTCCTGATCATGAGCCTAGCATTCTAACCACTACGCCACGGGCCCTATATAGGAAACCAACCGAAACCAGTTGAAAGAGTGGATTGTATTCTATTTCTAGCTGTGAACGGATCAATGATGGCTTTATAGCCAGTAAGTAACTGTTAAGGCCACCGAGATATTTAATTGGTTGCAAACCCAAAACGTCCTGTGGCTCTCATCACACACTGATTAAGATATCACAGCATCCTGAAGAGTAGGGGCGTGGTCAAAATGGAAAAAAATGTCCTTACTACGTCCCTACCTGGTCCCACTGCGTCAATTTCTTACAACGTGCACAATACATCCAGTGTGTTTTTACTACATTCTAACTTTGACCAATCGGATTGCACCAACATGCTCCATCCAGTCCATATAAAAACAAGTGCGTTGCCTATTCATTCGTATAGTAAGTTTTCTTCTGTCCATTTCTACCGTTCAACAAGCTTGTGCCACACATTAACGACAAGTCAAATCCCTACAGGGAGGTAGCTATGTTTTTGGAATGTCAATGGCGTCATTACGACTTCCTTGTTGAGTTTTAACCACAGCTTGAACCATGTCCACACTGCAACCGCTTTTCCTTCGGCTCCTCCCCTCAGGGGTCGCCACAGCGAATCATCTGTTTACATCTATCTTATCATATTTTAAACATGTCCAAAGTTCGACCGCGTCCTCTGGACCGTACCTTGTCCTTATTGGTTTCCTGCTGTGTTATGCAAGTTCTTACTGCTTCCACCCATTTTTTTTTTAATTTATTTATTTATTTATTTTTTGAGGATGTATGTGTATGTGTGGCGCCTCAACAAGGTGGGTAACTATTAACCCACAGATTGCAAGTTCAAACCGGGAGTCCATGGGAGCTAATTGGCCGAGCTCTTATGGGAGGGAGGAACGGCGTACGCTCACTTCTGTCACTCACAGCGATCGCCAGCCAATCATGGGTGTCTGTGAGCTCATTCAAAGCGGCGGATAGCGGTTTACCTCAGAGTGTTTTAGACCCCCCCCTAATACGCATGCACTGCAGTTTGAGAAGAAGCGGGTGGTTAGGATTGCATGTCACGGAGGGGGCATGTGCATGCTTTCGACCCTCCCTGGTCAGTGGTGGTCGTGTGATGGGGAAGGCAATACCTGATGGGAATTGGATAAGACTAAATTAGGGAGAAAATGGTGTATGTATGTATAATACACACACACAGTCGAACCTTGCTCATAATAGACTGAAAGGGGGGCCGTGGTGTCCGGATGAGTGAATAGCCCGTTAGAATGTGTTTTGTTTTTTTTTTTTCCTTCGGGGGCGGGG
>JAQNCB010000005.1:26244195-26261926 GCA_030068295.1 Euristhmus nudiceps | reverse complement strand
TGAATGTTTAATTGTTATTATAAGCATTTATAGTGTTGAAGATGTATTTATTGATATTATATTCACATATACATGTATGTACGAGGGTTAGTCAAAAAGTTCTCCGACAAATGCCATAAAGAAACTATGGCATTTGTCTGAACTTTTTGACTACTCCTCGTATACATCAGTCAGGGGTATCGATCCTACTTCGCCAAAATTCGGTGTTCTCGGAGGGTCTCGATCCCCCATTACCCACGAAAAGTGAGGGAGTCCTGTATGCAATAAAAGTGCGCGTGCACATAATGTGGGTATTTTTTTCTAGATGGAAGGGGAGTAAGCCTGCGTGATGGCTGACTGGGTTCATTCACGATGCTGGAGGCCTTCTGCATGCAGCATTCGTTGAAAATGGAAGCAGGGGGTGTCCCCCCTCCCCCCCATTCCTCCCTCCCCAACAAAGTACTCAGCCATTTTCACTTTCCACTGCGAGTCCGGTTACATCTCCCAAACCACACAGTGATCCAGTTAGTCAGGACTCACACAATAGTAAACACTTATTATTATCATTATTATTCTTAATGTATCCATACTGCACAGTAATGATGCAAAAATTATGCAGTGCACCACGCTCTCAAATTGCATTTCTTTTTGTTTGCAGACGAGTGCTGTGCTGTGCTCCGGAGGCTGTGCGCTATTGGCCGTCAGCTCGCTGCTGGCCATCATCACCATCTTCTTGCCTGGTGGAAACTGCGAGAGGAAGATCTGCACACTGGCTGGATACATGCAGATGGCTGCAGGTTAGTACACATCCATCTCTGCTTCACTCAGCCAACCGGATACAACAAGGATCTGTCCAAACTCTTTCTACCTAGCTAACAGAGGGTAATTAGCATTATGCAAATCGGACAATTTTTGGAGGGAGTTATTTGTGTAACCTGATAAACTATCAAGACCGGACAGATTTTAATTAGTTGAGGGCAACAACTGCTTTGTGAATGCAAAGTTATACTTTATAAGATAACGGGGGCGGCACAATGGCGGAGTGGTTAGCACATCCACCTCACAGCAAGAAGGCCTGTGCTCTAATCCCAGCCTGGGCGTTTCTGTGTCGCGTTTGCATGTTCTCCCCGTGCTTGTGTGGGTTTCCTCCGGGTTCTCCGGTTTCCTCCCACAGTCCAAAAACATGCACAGTAGGCGACTTGGTGGTTCCAAATCACGCATAGATTTGAGAGTGAGTGTGAATGATTGAGTGTTGGCCCTATGATGGCTTGGTGAGCTAATCAGGGTATACTGCCCTCGCCAAGAGTCGGCTGAAGTGGGCGCCAGCCTCCCCGTGTCCCCAATTAGGATTAAGCGGCTTAGAAAATGAATGAATAGTATAACAGTCTTTAAGCAATCTGGTCTACGTGCACCATGCACATGCTGCTGTCAGCTCTTTCCAGAAGAAAATAGGTAATGCATAATCAAAAAGTCACTACAGGTGGCCAGATGTTGTCTAATATGCATATTCATTACATTACCATAATCATTTGCATATTTAACAAGTGTTGCAGGAGGAAGAATTTTCTGAAGACAGAAAATAATTGATTGAAACTTAGAAACCCATCTATTGATGCATTTTCATAATACCGTAATGTCTATAAACAACGCTACCAAAATGAAACAGTAGCAATGAGATGGACAAGAATGGAATTGGATAAAAGGACTGAACATTTATTGAATAATTATTGTTTGGAGAGCTGTCTGGTGATCAGTGGTTCACTGTAAGGAAGCAATGGTGATCAGTGATTAGTGCTTTGAAAGAGTGTTGATCAATGATTAGTTTTTGGCAATGATTGTTGGGAAGATTGACATTTGGTGATAGGTGGTTGGAAACAGTGGTGATCAGTGTTAGACATTGTGAGCAGTGGATCAGGGGTTGCTCACTTGGAAACAATTGTGATCAGTGTTTAATTCAAAGGAGATTGTGGTGATGAGTAATTGGCTGTTGAGGAAACAGTGGTGATCGGTGATTGGTTGCAGGTAACAGTGGTGATCAGTGATTGGTGGTTTCGAACAATTTTGGACAGGGTTGGGTGGATATAAACAATGGTGGTTGGGAACACTGGTGCTAAGGGATGGGTGGATGGGAACAATACTCATACTTGTGATTAGTGGTTAGGAACAATGGTAGTCAAGGTTGGGTGATTGAGAACAATTAGTGGTTGAGAACCATGGTAATCTGCATAATGGTTGGGAACAATGGTAGGTCAGGTTGGGAGGCTGGGAACAATGGTAGTCACTGATTACTGGTGGGGAACACCGGGCGTCAAGACTGGGTGGTTGGGAATTTTGCGGTCAGGTATGGGTGGTTGGAAATGATGGTGATCGGTGATTTTGTTATTGGGAACAATGTTGGTTCGGGTGTGGTTAGTCCTCTATACTTGAATAAGCAGCGGCAATGATGTCAGCTGAAAAGCCATATTGAGTGCAGGGTATTCTCTAACATTAGCTTAAGAAGCTACTTGAAATAAAATTAAGGTCTCTCCGCTCATCTAGTGGGAGTCTAATTTGGCAATAAAAAAACAATCCAACAGTAATGCAAGCATAATAGTTGTTGAACATTTAGCATTGATTCTATAAAGTTTGCAATTATTAAAACTACAAGTTGATACAGCAACCCATTTTCCACATTATATGCTGTAATAAATACAAAATTCAATCGAGATTTGGTCTATTATTGGACGATAAAACGGTTTTTTTCACATCTTAAACACTGTCCCCAGTTGAGGAAGTTTCATCACTGGACCAAACTAAGAATTGTCTGGTTTGACAGAAAGAGGTGTTTGATTTACTCTTCAACATGTTCTATTATGAGTTTTTTGCACTCCAGTGACTAAACCTTGCTTTACTTCATGGAGAATAAACAGTTCTAGAGTCGTTTAAATGGATTTTTTTGACTCCGTTGGAAACTTCCCAGCTCTCACTTACTTACAAAAGTTTAATTGAACAAGTACCTGGGACAGCTTTACATGACTCTTAAATTTAGGCAGCATGGTTGTTTTTACTTTTATTTTACACACTTTGGGGCTGATACTACCTCCAGCCGGCATCCTCTGATTAAACCAGTGTTCTGTTTTCAGTTTCCCAACATGAAGTTGTAATATAATTAGCAGTGACAAGATGTTCCAAACTGAAGCTTTAGTCTAGCTTGTTTTTCTACACATTGAGAACAAAGACTTTAGCAAATCAACAATGCCTTAACCAATCCAAGCAGAGCATCTTTCAACAAAAAACACACTTTTCAGACGACTACTTCATCAGCCATTTCCCGCATCGCTGCACTTCATCTAGTCTTTGTAAACATGACTCTGATACTCAGAACTCAACAAAACCCAGCCTTCACCTGAAACGATGACACATAACACTCAACAAAGAGGCAAATTATGAAATAAGGGCTTGAATAGTGGCCGTGGACGACTGTTGCCAGGAGACGAATGTTGGCGCCATGTTAAGAAGTGGCAGGAGATCAAATGGCTATGGTAAAAAAGACAATTATGGGCCCTTTGACTAGGTCACTGGTTCACGGTTCAGAACGGGGCCTACTGAGGTGACGGCCTTCATTCAAAAGGCAGCAGGACTCAAACACCCACGTAAACCTGTCTGGATTTTAGAACTGGTGTAATAATGCCCAGTGTTTCACCCATTTTCATGCCAATGTTTATATGTTACTCATCTATAGAGGACTTTTTAGTGGAAATTCAAGTGCAAATGCCTCCGAAGTGCCTGCACTGTACAGTATATTGTTCAGAGTTTCGATTTAAAAGCCTGTTGTTCAGGCTTTTCTGAGCTCATAGCCATTACAGTGCCACTATAGATCATGTTAACAACAGGGAGTAGGTGCGCCCTCCTGATCTATTTCCTGGAGCTAATTACAAAATAATGATATTGCTGTAAAACTATTATCATAAAAAAAAATAAATGATCGATTCTGCCAGAGATATCGATGATAAAACAGCACTGTAGTTCATTGATATTCTGTTTACAGACTGAGAAACAGCTAGTGATTCAAGGGGAAAATAGGCAATTGAAATCCTTTTTCAGCAAAGCACTGGCACCAAATAGAGATGGGGGTGGTGGTGGTGGTGGTGGGGGATGATTTTGTGCGGCAATTCCCATACTCCATACAAATCTTTTTTTTTTTTTTTTTTTTTTTTTTTTAATATAGTGTATTTGAAGATATTTCATATTGCTTAAATGCTGCCCTTGGTTTTTGTGGGGAACAAATAATGTCCTAATGACTAGGTTACATCTCGTTATTTTATAGCTCTCGAATAAAGCTTTCAAGGTTTAAGGTTTTAGAGGTATAACAACTGTGTTTTTCAGGGAAAATAAAATTGGGGCTAAACATAAATGAATCTATGAAAAAAAGAATGTACTAAAAAATGCACTTACTGACAAGGCAGTGGTGGCCTGGTTGTCAGGTGCTGGATTAACAATCCCAAGGTTGGGGGTTCAAGCCCCACTGTCAACGGTTGTCACTGCTGTCCCACCCAGTGCCGTTGACTGGGTTATCAAAGGCTGTCCATGATTCTCACTGTCTGTGGTGAGAGGGATGTGAAAGAACCATTGCTGACTTTCGCCAAGAGTAACTGCATAGTCGTCAGCGGGTTTCTGCCCTGCGATGGTCTGTTGAGCTGTCCAGGGTGTACACTGCCCTCGCCCAGAGTCAGCTGAGATGGGCACCAGCCTCCCCGTGACCCTAATTAGGAATAAGCGGTTCAGAAAATGAATGGATGGTCCCTGGTGATTCCCATCCCAAAAATAGAGGACGTGGCTTTGACAGAAAACCATCCTGCTTCATGCAAAACAATTCCAGAGGCAAGAAATGTGTATAAAAGGCCGACCCAAACTAAAAAATCTTGCCCATTTGCAGAACCGCCTAATCGTATTAGTCACTGAGAGGCTGGAGCCTATTACTGTTAACACTAGGTGAGGGTGGGGTAAACCCTGAATAGCTCACCAGACCATCACAGAGAAGATGCATACACTACCATCCACATTTGTATCTAGGGGCAAATTGGAATGGCTAATTAGCTTACTATGCACGTCTTTGGACTGTGGGAGGAAACTGGAGTGCTCAAAGGAAACCCACACAGACACCGTGAGAACGTATAAACTACACACAGAAACACAATTGCCAAGCCCGGGACTCAAACTTAAAACCTTCCTGCCATGAGACAGGCGTGCTCCGAGCCAACTTTAGGAACGTTTTTATTTTCATCGTACAATCACGTGCATGTTGAATTAATAAAATAAATTATAATTCAATTACTATTTGTATTTTCATTGCAGAGCTGGATTATATTTCGTTGCACCTATAAAACTCCATAAAAATGCAAAGCTCCTGGAGAGCAGAAAACATGAAAGTGGCAAACGGTGAATAAATAAACATTTGTGTTTTTGTTTGGGTTTTCCCCTGCTGTTTTGATGCACTGATCAAAACATTAAGGATAAATAATTCATTCTGTGTTTTACTTTCTATAAAATATGCTCCCTGTTTTTGAAGATGAATGACGAGTTGAGGTTCTGTGGTTCCGGAATGGCTTTCGTATAATGAATCGCGTTTTACATGTAAATCGTCTAATCCGTTTCAAGCTCAACAAAAACACCACATTAAATTTTATAATAAGGGTAAAACCAGAATGAAATAAGAGCCAAATACATTTGAATCATTCAACATACCTAACCGTTAATGCCTGTAAATGAAGTAGCTAATAGAACATGATGCAAAAAAAATTATAGGAAAACCTTACCTTTTGAGTGAGGCGATGTCCGAAAGTGGCCAGGAGGAGGAGAGCAAAGAAAATAATAAAAATGGCAGAAAATAAAGAGCAGGAAACATTAAACTCATGCTTCTAATTTCCATTGGATTCTTCCTCTTTTCGGTGGTTGACAAACATGTATTAGCACCTCCATCTGGACTAGAGTGTGGGCCAATGCATGATGGGAAATTGTGTTCCGTTTCTTTTGTATGCTGAATAATTTTTCAATGAAAATGGAGCGAAAAAAACCTTTCCATGTCATTTCGTAAAATTTATTTTTCGTGTACTGAAGCTTTCGTATCTCGAAGTTCCACTGTTCCAAAGGATTATCTTATCTTATCTTATATTGGTTGGCTAGTTACCTCAGCTGTCGTACTCTATCCTTCGGGTGTCTCTCTCATTTCATCCTGATATCCAGTCCAGGGTATGCCATTGTTTTGGAAGCTGCAATACTGATGAAGCCATGTGGATAAGTATGGAAAAAAAATGTCCAGACAAAGGATGATTGAAAACCCCTTCTAGATGAGTCCGTCGAGATAACCTGATGCAATTCTCTAGTCTGACCTTTTTGGGAAAGGGAGGAGGGGTTGGTGTTTCTCACCGATTTCATCCTGCACATAACAATGAATGACAGCAAGCATTCTATAATGCAACACCTCACTGTTGGTTCCCTTCGTGGGTGCCACTTCGATCAATACTGCAATCTTTTGGCATCAAATAACAAGAGACAAAACAAGATAAGTATTTCACCCATGATTTTTTTCTCTAGCGTGATCATTTCAAACAGCAGGTAGATGAGAATCAAGAAATGTAATTGGTTAATAGCAGCACTCAGTCACTCCTTTGCCGAACCATTTAATCCTACTCGGGTAGCAGGGACGCTGTGTGAAGGCAGGGGTACACTCCAAACAAATCAGCGTTTTTGTTTTTCACAACAAATATTCAAACTCACCATCAGTGTGACCGTATTGACTGTGCTGGGAAATTTATCCAGTAACTATTCAGAAAGCAAAACTTTTTTTTAATAATAGGGGCAGTGGTGGTTTAGTGCGAAGGTGCTGAATGATCCCAAGGTCAGTTGTTCAAGTCCCACTAAAAATAGGTTGTCATTGTTGCCCCCCAGTGCCATTAACTGGGTTATAAAGGCCGGCCATGTCACTCACGGTCTGTGGTGAGAGGCGGTAAAAGAACCATTGCTGATTTTTGTCAAGAGTAGCTGCATTGGCTCCCGAGTGGTGCATCGACAAGGTGTGTGACTATTAACCTGGAGATCGCAAGTTCGACTCCGGTTTAACGCACACAGCCGTTCGTGGCCGGGAGTCCATGACTAATTGACCGAGCGCTCAGGGGAGGAAGGGACGGCATACGCTTACTTCCCTGTCACTCACAGCAATCGCCAACCAATCCTGGGCGTCTGTGAGCTCATTCGTACGAGGGGGTGGATAGCGCTTTCCCTCTGGGTGTGTTAGACCTCCCCAAATGCTCATGCGCAGCAGTTCAAAAAGAGGCAGATAGCTAGCATGACATGTCACAGAGTGGGCGTGTGCATGCTTTCACCCCTCCCTGGTTGGTGGTGGTCGTGTGACAGGGAAGGTAATACCTGATGGGTGGGAATTGGATATGACTAAACTAAAAAAAAAAAAAAAAAAGAGTAGGCTGCATAGACGCCAGCATCTTTCTTCCCTGCAATGGCCTGACAAGCTGACCAGGGTGCCCAGAGTTGGCGGAGATGGGCCTCCCTGCGACCCTAGTCAGGATTAAGCTTTTCAGAAAATGAATGAGTAGTCGTAGTAGTAATTTTTATTTTAGCCTTGTATCTTTTGAGGTTAGGGTGGCACTGTGAACTAGTGTCCTAGCATGTCCACCTCACAGCAAACAGATCCTGAGTTTGGCAATGGCGTTTCTGTGTGGGCATTCTCCGTATACTTATGTGGGTTTCCTCCCACAGTCCAAAGACGTGCACATTTGGCAAATTGGCTGTTCCAAAATTGCACCTAGGTGGGAGTGTAAATGGTTGTGTGGGAGCCTGTGATGGGCTGGTGAGCTGGTTAGGGTGTTTCCCGCCTTCAGTCAATGTTTGCTGACTGGCAACCCTTGTGAAATAAAGCAGTGCAAATGAATGGTGAATAAATGTGTTATTGAGGTTACGATAAATTTACTGTATTGATGATTATATGTATTGAAGGTCCTCACGAAGACGGCAAGAAGGCCCGAGCTGTGTGTGCGAGAAAGAAAGTGGCTCGACTGCAAATGAGGTAGCATTGTGTCAAAAAGCAAAGGGACCAGATTTCAACTGAAACTGAAATTGAATTCATCAGCCGGTGACCTTTCATATTTCTTTATTTTCCCCTCAGTGAACCAATCTTGTCTGTTCGGTGTACTGAAATAGTGAGAGGGTTGAATATTATTCATGGAAATTGGAAAAGAAATGAATAAGCCACATCTGGGTGGTACAGTTGTGCCTTGAGTGCTTTTTTTTTTTTTTTTTTTTTTTTTTTTGGCCTTCTGCACTTCTTTAACATTAGTGTGTGATAATGTCTCTCTTCTGAGATTTTTTATTTTTTTTTAAGTATAATACAGAGGGGGTGAGATTTATGTGCAGACAGCCTTCAGATACGTACTAGTGAACTTCTGGCTTGTGCAATTTTCAAAGAAAATGAGAGAGAAAGATCAGAGGTTCTTGATCTTGTATTCCAATGAATCTTTCAGCTTGAGCTGGTAGGATTCAGAACACTCGGATGTTCTCTCTCCCTCCTCCCGCACCTTTTTCTACATGTATATTTCATTGGGCTGTTTTTTCCCCCTCTCTGGATTCAGGCCAGTGGTGGCACATGTTTCTCTCGAGCAGGAGCCTGCTAACACACGCCTCATGAGGACCTTGGTCTGTTGTAATCATTAGCATGGCTAATTTATGCTAGGTTACACCTAAATCTAACCCGCTATCTTAACCAAAAGGAAACCAGACAAAAGCTGATGTTTTCTGTCCAAAAAAATCCGTTTTTCTTCATGTACCACTCAAATGTCTTCACAAGGTCAAATGTGTCTGATATTCCGATGTTTGTGGGGACATTTGGTCCCCGCCGGGATGTAAAAGCATGCCTCCACACACCCCATGCGCACAGTGTTCATTTCCTCAGACAAATTGCAGCCATAACTCTTAATAACCTAAGTTAGCAAGTAAAAGTGTTGAAGCCTGAAATATATCACACAATATATCAGGGTGCAGACCTCTGGGACAAGCAGGCAGTAAGCTAAAACAAGTAACATTCGGGCTGTGCTCGGTGTATTTTATGCTTTTTCTATTAGCCATATCGTGTCACGCAGTCGCTGAATGCGGTGCATGCTCAAAGGGCATTCTCTTGCTTGGCTTGCACCATTTCGGTTCTCAGCGAGCCGCAAATCTCCGACCACGCTCGTTCACTTCTTTAATAAATTAGCGCTATCGATAAAACAGGTGGTCGCCTCAAATCCCAGACCACGTAATGAAAAGCATCTCCTCCTTTTGCCCTTTGCAGTCCCAATTAATTAAGCGTATTAGGTTGAATTCGTTGCTCTTTTGCACACGTCAGGTGTTTTGCGATGTTGCGCGCGTGTTCTAGTACACGCTTATTAGCAGTTTGTTTTTTTTTTTTTAATTCTTTTTTAAGCTTTTATACACCAATGATTTCCAATTTGCCTCAAGTACAAGAAGACCATGAGAGCTAATGAGTACTGTGCTGGACCATTCTCTTGCATCTTGCACTTCTTCTGTTGTAGCCTTTTCTACACTGTGAACTGTCTTTTGAAATCATCTCCCAGAGAAAGTTATGAATTCTGTTTGTCCAACCCCCTCCCCCCAAAATACTTCCTTTGACTCTCTTGAACAGGTCTTTTTCCTGCAGATTGGCTCGATAGGTTGCACCCAAAGTAGTGCCGGGATGCACACTGGTATCAGTTCAGCTCTAATACAGTGGAACCTCAAGATACGAAAGCTTCAGTACACGAAAAATTCATTTTACGAAATGATATGTAAAGGTTTTTTCGCTTCATTTTATGAAACATTACTCAGCCTATGAAGGAAACAGAAAACAATTTCCCATCATGCTCAGTACCACGATCCTGCTCTTTTTCTCCAGTCCAGGTAGTGGCGATAATACACCATGAAAAAATGGAAAAGAAGAAGAATCCGATGTGTTTTAAGTGTAAATAAGTTTAGTGTTTCCTGCCATTTATTTTCTGCCGTTTTTATATTCTTTGCCCTCCTCCTTGCCACTTTTGCTTTCGGACATCGCCTTACTCGAAAGCTAAGGTTCCACGATCCAGATCTGAGCAACTCTCTCACTGGCCTATCATATGAACAGCACATCACACTTTCTTCGAACTGATCAACCCGTTGTTCCCGTACCACAATGACTGTGTATGTAATAAATACAAGCAGTGCGGAACGATGCTAACTGTTTTGGCTTGGTGTTTCTGAGCCAGGCCTGGGACTGTAAGATTAAATTCTGATCAGAGAGCCTGGGCGTCTAAGACACAACACGGGGCTCTTCTGTCTGCTTTCAGTCATCTTTTTCTCTTAATTAATGTAAACAAAATCACACAAAGTGTAGGGCAGCACAGTGGTGTCGTGGTTAGCATACGTTCCTTACAGTAAGTCGGTCCGGGATTCGAGTCACTTGCTCATAAGGGCATTCTATATGGAGTATGAAACTTTCCATGTGCTTGCATGAATTTTTCTTTTTCTGGGAATTCCAGTTTTCTCCCACAGTGTAAAAACATTCACGTTAATACTAACTGGCTGTTCCAAAGTGCCCGAATGTGTGTGTGTGTGTTACTATGCATTGGATTTCCGAGCTGTTCTGGGTGTACCCTTCACCCGATATCAGCTGAGATAGACTTCAGCTTCCCCGCAACTCCAGTAGGATTAAACGATTCGGCTGTCTGTCTCTAATCTGCTTGTAGTTTTCTATATGCGCTCTTGCATGTTTGGTGTATTTTTAGAGTGACTTGACCCAAGTCCTCGACTGTAGTTCAGATTTATCAAAAAGCAGCATTTTCTGTTTGTGAACAGTTCAGCATTTTTTTTCCCACTACTTTTCATTACAGCGAA
The DNA here is from genome assembly GCA_030068295.1 of Euristhmus nudiceps. Lineage (NCBI taxonomy): Eukaryota > Metazoa > Chordata > Actinopteri > Siluriformes > Plotosidae > Euristhmus > Euristhmus nudiceps. The sequence continues at coordinate 26,251,054 of JAQNCB010000005.1, read as the reverse complement.
AATGTTTAGAGAGACCTTTTCTAACTTATTATTTTCCTACACATCATACAGTAAATCAGTGCTTCTCAATTATTTTCTGTGTCCCCCACCCCCCAGGAAGAAGAGAAAATTTTATGCCACCCCCCCGCGCATGACTATAAATAGTATTATTTGTCTATATTATTATTAGTAGTACACCTCTGCATAACAGTGTATTTTTATTAACATTAAAAACAAAATAGAAATAATAGTTCAAATTACAACAAAGAAAAACTTTAACATTCTTCTCTGTAACAGAAAATATTTAAAGTGCACCAATTTGCCTGAAATAAAAAAAAAAATACATCCTTATTTAAACTGTAAACACTTTTTGACAACTTATTGCACCATTTGATACTGAAGGGAAAAAAAAAGATTTTTATTTATGCTGTTTCTTGAGGGGTTGTTTGCACTTCATATCGTTTGCTCGCTGTGAAAATCCCTGACATCATAGCGCGACAATGGGAGCACCGCTGCCAACTAGTGTAGTAGATGTGCAATTACACTTAATTTTAGTACAGTATGGCAAAAAAAAAATGTTCCCTAAAGTCACCCCCGGCATCACACCGCGTCCCCTTGAGAAGCACTGCATTAAATCAAACTTGGACTGAATTTGAAATAAGTGCTTAAAATTTTTATTTTGATCAAATATTTTGGCAAGTTAGCATCCAGTTTTTATAGCTAGTGAGTTTTTTGTTTCAGCCCTATATTCCGACAGCCCCCTGGTCTGACAGCCGTAATCATTCCCAAATTGAACAAAGTAGGGTGTCTGCAGCAAGGTGCCCATTGTAGACGGAATATAGAGCCGTCCCCATGAGTTTGGTGCTAGTTAATGCAAACAGAACATGGGGGGAGGGGCAATATATAAGGGCAGGTTTAAACCATGTTCAGTGTCGTTGCACACATGGCTCAATTCACCAAGTCAGGAACAGTTTATTCATATTCCTTTTAGTACTCCATTACCCTCGTTCACCAGCATTAAATTTTGGCTTGACACTTGTTTACTTTAGGCTCATCGAGACGTTGAGACTAGCTTAGCAAATACCACGATCGCTTCACTGTTGAAGTGACCTTGGCCCATTTCTCTGGTGCTTAGGAAAAGTTGATCTGTCTTCCTGCTCCTTTCAAACATTTAGACAACTACATTTATTCTTACTGCATCAGTTCATCATGTTTCACATTACTGTATTGTTCAACTGCAGGTTTAACATTCATGACCACTTTGTAGGTTAACATGGTTTACATTCAATAATTAAGCTATATAGCAAAGAGAAAGTGATACTGAATTCATGATTCAGTAATTTGAGTTCTGATATATACCTAACATTCGCATTCGCGGTCGTTCTCTTCTCATTTGAAGTCGCTATGTTTGTGTTATCAACTGAAGTAGCACCTCTAATCACATTCCCATTTTAGCTCCTGCCCACAAAGTGGAATGACTAGTGTCTGTCTGTCACACTTCAGTTTCCGGACATTTACTGACTGTGCGCTCAAGCTGCGGCTTTCAAACTTTGGATGCTTGTTCACTACAATGAGTACTAGGATGAGTTTGTTTGTGAGTGATCTAGACCTACTTTTCAAGGTCACAGAGGCAAAATAATACAGTGGTAGCTCGACACACAAAATTAATCCGTTCTGGAGTGGCTTTCGTATCATGTTGTTGTTGTGTTTTTTTTTTTGGTTTTTTTTTCATATAATGAATTGTGTTTTACATGTAAATCGCCTAATTCGTTCCAAACTCTACAAAAACACCACATTAAATTTTATAATAAGGGTAAAACCAGAATGAAATAAGAGCCAAATACATTTGAATCATTCAATACACCTAACCTAACCGTTACTCCCTGTACATGAAGTAGATAATTGAACATGATGCAAAAAAAAAAAAAAATAGGAAAGTGTGGAACCTTACCTTTCGAGTGAGGCGATGTCTGAAAGCCAAAGTGGCCAGGAGGAGACCAAAGAAAATTATAAAAACGGTAGAAAATAAATGGCAGGAAACATTAAACTTATTTACACTTAAAACACATCGGATTCTTCTTGTTTTCCTTTTTTTTTTGGCGGTGTATTACCGCCACCACCTGGACTGGAGAGGAAGAGCAGGATTATAATACTGAGCATGATGGGGAAACTCTGTTCCGTTTCTTTTGTATGCTGAATAATTTTTCGTAAAATGAAGTGAAAAAACCTTTGCATATCATTTCATAAAATTAATTTTTCATGTACTGAAGCTTTCGTATCTCAAGGTTCCACTGTACTTTGCTTGTTCTATATTGCCGTATTATGAAATGATCCTTTCAGCAGGAGCATCTGGACCCCTGTGGTCTCCTTTTTTAAAATATTGTAATATGGATCCTTTTTTTTTTTTCATTTAAAAATTTTTTTTTTTGGTTGCTTACTTTGAAATGATACCATCGTCATTTTCAGTAAATGCATAAATTCTTGTAGCGTTGAGTGGATCAGGAGCTGTTATTGAGAGCTAGACACAAAACAGGATGTATACCCTGTATAGGACATCAGTCTTTCAGAGGGCACACAAACACCACCCAGCTGTTTCTGTGTGGGTTGGGTGGGAGTTTGAAAGCTGGCCCCAGAGCCCATTTTAAATTATGTAAATATCCAAAAGTATATTTTGTCCATCACAGACTGTCGGTAGTGTTACTCATCAGTAAAGCTGATAATCACCTGCTGTTTTCTTGCCTTCATGCTCTTGGATGTCAGGGTGAAACCTCAAAAGACAGCACAGAGACTTGTGATTGGCTGAGAATGCAGCTTGATTTGCATCCAAAAGGTAAAGATGTGGAATAATATTGATGTCGGACTGGCTCGCCCCTGCCGTGCATCACAAGTTCATAAGCAATTAGAGCGATTCTCCCCTCTCTCTCGTTTTCTCCTTCTTGAAATCGACACAGGCACACATAACAAACACACACACTTCTCCCCCCTACTTTTCTTCCTTCCTGCCTCGCATCTTCTCCAAACGACAGGATAATCATTTGTCATGCTGTTGCAAGCTCGTTTCATCATATGCAGTGCACACAGTCATTCAGATGACTGCACACAGACGACAGGGAGCTGTGCCTACATACGTATAGGTTTGGTACTAACACACACACACACACACACACACACACGTGCGTGCACATACACCTGATCCATCTTGAAGATATACAGAGCATTACTTGGAGTCATCAGCATGAACCACGTGTGTAGCAGCAACGTAGGATGGGATTCATCCAGGATGTGTCCTCCATATTCATCTACAGTTTACTGTATGTATCTTGGGAATGAATACATACTATGGGTATATAAAATACTAATGTATAGCAACATATGCAAACACTATAGCATAGCGGTTAGGACATCTGCCTCACAGCACGAAGTTCCCGGGTTTGAGTGCTTATGTGGGTTTCCTGCAGGTACACTGGTTTCCTTCCACATTCCAAAGACATGTCATCTCTCGCTATATCGCACTTCAGGTTCTGCGGCTTCAGTGCATCGCCTTTTTTTTTTTTTTTTTTTTTTTTTTTTTATAATATTCATTGAAAAATGAAAGTAAGCAGAAAATACCACAAGGAGTCGCCACTGACTCGGATTCGGTGGGAAATTCGTCTCGACCAATCAGCTTGCGAGATTTCAGAGGCCGCATTCTAAACCGGAGTCAGTAGTGACCTTGCGGCCTTTCCCTTCACTCTGTCACTATTAAATAGGGAAATAATTAAGGGAAGGCAGCAAGGTCACTACCGACTCCGGTTTGGCACTCGGCTCTGAAATAACAGCATTCGTGTGGCAGAAAAGGCTGAAGTCAAGGCATTTCTTACACTTTATTTAAGTCTATGTACAATTACACATGTATTTTATATTGTTTTATTTACATTTTACTTACATCTTGTGCTTTGTTTTTGAATGTTTGTTATTATAAGCATTTATAGCGTTGAATATGTATTTATTGATATTATATACACATGCATCAGTCGGGGGTGGGGGGGTCGATCTACCTTTGCGTAAATTCGGTCTTCGCAGGAGGACTCGACCCCCATTAACCGCAAAAAGTGAGGGATCCATGTACAAGTTTTTCCAGAGAAGTGTGTAAAAAAAAAAAAAAAATATGCTTTTAAGAAAGTGGTTGAAATTATTGTGAACAAACAAGTTTGGACTTGATCACTTGCTTATCATGCTAACTACCAGGTAACTACTTTATTGTTTCTTTAAACAAACTAATATAGTTGAGCTTTCACCTTCTTACATATCCAACATCTTTACTACTTTTAATGTATACATTCAGAAGAAAATACCCAAATGAAAAAGGTGACAACAGATGTTAGTTTCACTTGCAGTTACATTTGAATTTGAACAACATGAATACCTACAATGCCTTGCATGAGTATTCCCCCCAATCTGCAACTTCCAACCTTCAACTTTGACTTGATTGGGATTACATGTCATAAATTAGAACATTTGCAATGGGTGGAAAAATCTGTCTGGATTGAGCATCCATCCATCCATCCGTCTGCCAGGACTGTGAGAAAGATCTAATCCCATCGGATTTTGATCAAGAGCTGGGGTATATCTGATGGTAGGTAAAGCTATAGAAAAAGGTTCCTTTTGTATGATTGCTCATTTGAAGGACTTTGGAAGGGAATGGCATAGGATCACCAAATTTGGTGGATGGGTCCCCGTCAGGGGCGAATAAGGGACAGTGTATATGGGTCACCTTGATTTTGTTTCAAGGTCACTTTTTATAACTTGGACTTGGTCAAATGGGCAGTGGTGGCTTAGTGGCTAAGGCAGTGGGTTGCTGATCCGAAGGTCAGTGGTTTGATCCCCACCGTCACCACTGTTGGGCCCTTGAACAAGGTCCTTAACCCTCAATTGCTCATCTGAATAAAAGTGATAATGAACGTCTGCCAAATGCTGGAAATGTAAATGCTCCTGCCAGCAGGCGCATCTGTACCTCTCTGGTCTATTTTTTACATAATTGCAATTTGCATTGGTATTGAGTGGATTAGTTATGGGGCAACCACTTGTACCGTTAGAAGTTACATAATTCATTGAGTTTAAGAGCATGCCAAAAAAAAAGAAGCCCAATGAGCCATCCACACAAGTTCTGGGTTCTTGTTATAATAAAAATATCTTAAACTATGAACATCCTGCTGAGAACCAATAAATCACTCTCAAATTGAAGTTTTGCAAAATTGACATTAATTTTGAAGAATTTTGAAAGCATCATCAATTATTAGACATGTGCAACTCAAATAAATTTGAGTTTAACAATGGGTTGCAACTCCATCATAACATTGACATTTGTCTCGTGCAACTGAAAGGCACATGACCTCTTCCTATTGTACTTTCCAGAACCCTCGGCAGAAACGCAAACTTTTATTCTGAAAAATGTCTGGTTGTAGAGAGACTTTAAAGTTGACCTATAATCATTTCAGCTTGATATCAAAGCACAAGTGAAGCTTTTGTTTACTTCTCACTGTTTAAAAGAATGTTTGTAGGAGTGTGATTTTGTGTTGGTGTGTGTGTGTGTGTGTGTGTGTGTGTGTGTGTGTGTGTGTGTGTGTGTGTGTGTGTGTGTGTGTGTGTGTGAATATGAATATTTTTGCATTTATTATTCAGAGCATGTGGTTTCAGGTGTTCGGGGAGGTCTGCCCCATCTTTGATGTGTGTTTTTTGATCTCGACTGCTGTTTCTAAGGTGATCTTACAGAATTAATTAGTTCTCCAGCCAATTAAAAAAATCTGTTAGATAGTAGTAACTGCTACTCATACACAAGACATTGTTCCACATATAGGGCTTGTATTGTTGCCTGTTTAGTCTGTCGTTAATAGATTCCTAGCGAAAAGGTAAACTAATAGATTAATAGGCTAATACAGAGATGCCTACCTCAGATATAGATTTTCCGTTTTCTTCACGACTCTTTTCAGTATTTTTGAAAATTTTTCAGTAACACTTCTTCCACACACATGAATTAGAAACGAATGCATTTGTAAGCAACATTATTGACATTTATTTTACATCATACTTAAAATCCAGAGGTAGGATGGCAACACCATCATATGACTCACATGACCGAGAGAGAGCGCGCGAGACAGACACAGAGAGAGTGCACACTTTTTTTCTTTTTCCAAACAAAATAGCACCCTGTAACGTTACACCGTATTTACATCAACTTTCCCTACAAAATACAGAGAATCCGTACTGGTAGCATCTCTGCTAATAGATTATAAGTACACACTAAGAAACCTGCTGGTGAGAAAGATGCCACCACAATTTCATTCTGGCTGTCTTGTGCTTTTTATTGTCATTTAAGGTAAAATAATGTGTATGTGTATCGCTGAAAAGTATTAGTGATCCCTCGCTACATCGCGCTTCGGGTTCTGCGGCTTCAGTGCATCGCGGATTTTAAAAAAAATTCATAGAAAATAAAAGGAAGCAAATATGGAAAAAAGTTCATGAAACTGCCACAATGGGTCGCTACTGACTCGGATTCGGTGGGAAATTCGAAATGGCCAATCAGCTTGCGAGATTTCAGAGGGCGTGTCCCAAACGAAGTCAGAGTAGTGACCTAGCGGCTTGTCTCTTCACTCTTTCACTGTTGAATAGGGAAATAGTTAAGGGAACGGAGTTAGGGTCACTACCGACTCTGGTTTGGGACTCTGCTCTAAAATAACAATAAGGCATTTCTTACACTTTTGTTTACATCTATGTACAATTACACGTATGTATTTTATATTAATCATTCATTCATTTTCCAAAATGCTTATTCCTAATTAGGGTCGCGGGGAGGCTGGCGCCCATCTCAGCCGACTCTGGGCGAGGGCAGAGTACACCCTGG
>JAQNCB010000005.1:26204328-26216798 GCA_030068295.1 Euristhmus nudiceps | reverse complement strand
GCCAGGCAAGAGGCCTAGAGGAACCAAAGAGAAGGTACATGGATGCACTGAGAGAGGACATGAAGTCAGTTGGTGTGCGACAAGAGGATGCGGAGGACAGGGATGGATGGAAACAGATGATTCGCTGTGGCGACTCCTGAGGGGAGAAGCTGAAAGTAAAGTAGTAGTCACTATGATCTGTCAATATGTCACATGACTTACACACTCTAATGACATCCCCTACTGACTGACCTCTACACACAGGCACATCGTCAACCTCCCTATTCTTGTTAGTGTGAGAAGTTAAACACGTGTCAGTATCACTGAGGATCCCCATTTGCGAGAATGATTGCACTGCTATGAGAAGAGAAATGTAGTAAGCAAGTCAAGATAATAGTGGAAATTATGATAAATGATTTTTCTTCTCAGCACAAAGCTGATTCCTTTGCGCCTTATACACCAGAGAAAAAGGAGAACATGAGAATTATGAATGTTCATCTACAGGCTTGCGTTTTGTAATGAATCACTTATATTGAATATTGTGTGTGTGTGTGTGTGTGTGCGAGAGAGATGTGCATGCTTTCACACGAGTCACAACAAGAAGCCGTTCACAGTGACTCCGAGAACAAAGCCTCCATTAACATTCTCATACTTCTGACAGGGCGCACTTGTATTAACACACTCACAATTACGCTGTCAGAGGAAGGCACAATGGTCCCCTACAGACTCTTGCCTCTTTGTCTCTGTAATTAAGACTCATTCAGGTAAGACAGATTTAAAAGGTGACTGCTAAAAAGCACTGGAGCCAAATCTTCTTCGGTTCATGAGCAATCAAGCTTGACAAAGTGGCAAATGTAAGATATTGCGGAACAGTTTGCGGCGGATTAAGTCCAAGTCGGCGGATCAGCGAGGATTTGTGTCGTTTCCTTGTTTGTTCCTAGCGCATGAGATGTTTCGCTGTTAAAAGCATGCCGGAGTGCTCAGGGAAAGGTTTTCACCCACATGCAGATTTCTTGGATGATGGCACAAAATACACATTTGCCTGTTATTGGAAGCTTGGCAATTTTTTAAAGCAAGTGTATCGTCAAAACAACATTTAACCATTGAAGTGCTGGCTGTTGCTTGAGATGTGCGGCATATGTAGACTTACCGCAGTATATATTATACCGAATATTGTAAATGTTTGTATATTTACATGCATTAAAGGGGCCCATTCACTTCCCAGGCATATTAAATAAAGATTAAAAACAGTGTTATCTATTGGAAATAAAATGGAATCGCCCACAGTGTCTTTCTGAAACCATTTGCTTACTCCTGTACACAAGTCTTAATGACCCCTGCACTGGATGCTATGACATTAGTAAACATCGGGCATCTTTTTTCTTTCGTTTGAAATTGTACGTTTTCTTCTGTGTCTTAATTCTTGTGAACAGATACAACAAAAACAAGATGTAAAACACGTGAATAAGAAACAAAAAGCCCTTAAACTGTACTGGTTTCATTGGGAAGCCTTTGCATTCAGCCAAAATACTGACAACGACGATAAAACACTTTGGCTGTTCACTGGGCACCTTTTAATTCATGAGTAGTAATTACTTCATCCAGAAGGAAATTTGAGTCTCATTTTTATTCTATTTCTACATTTTTTTTTTCCAGTTCCATGCATGTTTTTTCCACTTTTAATTCCCTACTTATATTTTAAAAAGTGGAATGGTTACATTCTGTTATTGCTTTCTTTTTAGCAGGTTGGTTAGCCAGATATTTGAGGACATGAACGTCAAGTGAGTATAAAAAAATGTTCAATAACCTACAGTAAAGAAAAACCATTGTATGATGAAATGGTGTCTACTTGGGCTATTTGCCCATGTGTCTCAAACCTAAGTAAAGTTGTGCCATTTCATTACATCCACACTGAACGAGGGCAATTTGTGAATTGTCTAAAAGCAACTATGTTTTATTGACTTCTTTTAGATGTAATTTACTGTGTAATAAATAAAACGTGCAGTACACAGTCTCATATTAAATTGCAATTAAGCCATCTCCAGTATTTTTAATATTTTATTTTTGCAAACACTGGATAATCTGCCTTTTATTTACTTTGTTTCATAAAGTCAACTCAAGGTTGGAAATGGAATTAAAAACATGACTATATCATTTTAGCATCAAAGTATGTTAAATCCATTTAAAAACACCAAGTGTGATGTAAAAAAACTGAAACTGCATTGAAAAGATGGAAAACAGGTTTTCACATTTTGAAATTTTTTATATCCAGAAACACGGAGAGTGCAAACCTCCTTCGAGCTGAGAAAATCACAGAAAATACACAGCACCCCATGCAGGATCTGCTGCCCTAACACTCTTTTTAAAAAAAAAAAAAAAAAATAAATAAATAAATATATATATATATACACATACATACACACAGGGCTCAAAATTCGCGGTAGTCCAGTCGCCAGATGCGACTTAATTTCTCATTTGGTGAGTTAGTTCAGTTACCAGCTCGCCCAGTTTGGCCAGTTGAAAATATATGTTCAAAAGTGCGCGACAAACAGAGAGAGAGAGTGCGTGCTCTTTTTATTTTTCCGTCTTACGTGCTCCCTCTGTGTCTGTCATGTGAGTCATATGATGGTGTTGCCATCCTACCTCTATATTTTAAGTATGATGTAAAATAAATATGTCTCTGTGTCTGTCTCATGCGCGTGCGCTCTCTCTGTCTGATGTGTTACTGAAAAAAAATTTCAAAAATATTAAAAAAGTCGTGAAGAATACTGAACATCCATATCTGAGGTAGGCATCTCTGCAATTGTATAATATATAATCTTTTGTGTCATTTTTACCAAGGGTTGAACTCGCTGAGATCAGACACACTTTGGCTAGTTGATTTTACGATTGGCTAGTAACTTTGTTAGGTAACTAGTCCGGCTGGCTGGTAAAAAAAATTTAATTTCGAGCCCTGATTTGAAATACATATCATCCTTTCTCACAATGTTAAAGAATCCTTTTAAAAATTCCTAGATCAAAAATTTGAGTGTCACTTTGGCCATCATCCAATTCATCCAAATCCAATCTGAAGACTTATATCTCGCCTCCTTGTTAGATGTAATAAAAGAAAATAAATCTTTAATATCCTGAAGATTTATATTAAGATTCAACATAATTGCTCGGTCCCTGTTTAAACACTTCAACAGTTAGTAAATTGATTATTTTGACTGATTTGCACAGGTGATATTTCATTCATGTCTAATCTTTTTTACTGAAGCATGTGTTCAGAGAAACCTCTGATGGATTTGCAGGAGTGCAATAAAAAAAGGATATACCAAGTACTACAAAAATCAAGTTATCAGTAATGTAATTATAATGAAAATTACTGCATTAAATTAGTGCGGAGTTGAAGTATTTTCTTCTAATACGTGCTCTCGGACTTTTGAACCTTATTGTATATGTGTACAATTCAGGTAAACCCAAAAAAATTGGATTTGAACACACTAGCCGTTTGTGTAGAATTATTAGCATGGACTCTGAATCCAACAACAATGAAAACAAGCAAGAAACAAAAGCTGAACAACTCAATAAATTAAGGAAAGACATTTAATAGGAAAGGTGTCATATTATACTCATTCGATCCTGTATAGATGCAGGAATGAACTTCATTATCCCATGGTTTGAAACATATTGATCACTTGGCACAGAAAATGTCAGAAATCCAATTGGAGGTGTCTTGAGGTTAATGTACCAAACATTCGACAAATCACTCCAGGACAAAGTTATCAACAAAAATCGACCTTTTTGTTTGGAATATCAATCAATGCAGTGATCTGCCAGTTTAAAATTTTTGATAAAAATGTGTCCGGTTTATATAATAAATAAAAGCTGCATTGTAACCGGGTTCATTGTTGGAGATATACTGTATAGCAGATGCTTGTCATTGTTTGCTGAACCTCGTGATCCGACTAGTAAGGTTGAAGGGATTCTAAACAGTTCACCAGACCATTTCAGGGCAAAACGTACACAAACATTCAGAGTCACATCTATACCTGGGGTAATCTGAAACAGCCAGTCGCCCTTCTTGCTGTGAGGCGGATACTATTGTCATAAGCCACCATGCTGTAAATCGTAGTTGTTGTATGAACCAGCTTCTGTGTTGCAGGATAGAATAAGTAATGGCTAATTAATAAACAGTATCTGACCACAGCTAATCATGATGCTAGCATGTGTTTTATGACCTTGCCCGTGTTGCTAACTGGCATTTTGTGCACGAGGACCTTTATATCATGCCTCATTCTGACCCACTCACATTCAGCCTGTTCCTGTTTTATGTTGATGTAGAAATTGGCAAGAGAAAGAATAGGGATGTGATGATAGAGGAGGAGAAGAAGAGCAGCTATTGGTCTGAATTGATCAGGAGATAAGCAGGCTCCTCTACAGGTGAAGAGACTTATAGTTCCTGTCTAGATGTCACCAACACTTGCTTTATGTGACTGCAGAAAAGGAGTGAATGAGGGTGGGGTTGGATGTGTGTGTAGAGATTCAGTTCACCTCAATCTTGCACCCAGAGATGTTTCACTTACAACCAGCTAGTGTTTGTGTGTTTTGGATCTGAATGGTCTCAGTAGACAAACACAAACGGAAGAAAAGAAGAAAATGTTAAAGGAGGGAGAACGATGGTATTCTTTTAGCCGAAGGCAGCAGGTTTTATATTTTGTTTGTGCACAGGGGCGCAGACAAATGAGCACATGGACATCTGGATTGTTGCGATAGTCACTGACACTTCACAAAAGAAATGAATCGAAAAAGAATGAAGAAATTCCCCAAAAGGAAAAGGGGATAAATGAAATAGTCATCCCTCGCTATATCGTCCTTCAGGTTCTGAGGCTTCAGTTCATTGCAATTTTTTTTTTAATATTCATCGAAAAATAAGAAATAAGGGAAAAGTTCAGGAAAATGCCGCGAAGGGTCGGATCCCAGCCTCCTATTCTTCTGCTGGGAAATTCGTCTCAACCAATCAGCTTGCGAGATTTTAGAGGCCGTGTCCGGCCTCGAGTCGGTAGTGAACTTGCAGCCTTTCCCTTAACTTTTTCACTATTAAATAGGGAAAAAAGTTAAGGGAAAGGCAGCAAGGTCACTACCAACACCGGTTTGGGACTTGGCTCTGAAATAACAGCATTCGTGTGAACACGTTTTCTATATTATTTATATTTTATTTACATCTTATGCATTGTTTTTAAATGTTTAAGTGTTATTATAAGCATTTACAGTGTTGAATATGTATTTATCGATATTATATACACATGTACGTATACGTCAGTCAGGGGGGTCGATCCTACTTTGCGGAAATTCGGTGTTCATGTAGGGTCTCGACCCCCCATTAACCGAGAAAAGTGAGGGATCCCTGGATGGGGAGTGTAGGATGGAAAAAGGATGCCAGGTTTACGTGCCAGTCAAAGGAGCAGATTTGTAAAAGGACGAGGGAGGGAGATAATGAGGGGTTGAAAAAGCTATGTGTTCCAGTACTGTATGCACATGTCGACTTGCCTGGACTTTACCCTGCTGCCACGCTTTCTATCTTGAAGGTCATTTCAAGCGCATTTCTTTTGCCGTATCCCACAGGATAGCTCAAGATAAGAGATCGGTATATACGTAGTGCTCTGCTACCACGGGATTATAAAGTCTAATTCTGAGTGGAAAATGCTTAACTCGCACTTTGTCCCTAGCATAATCATTCTCACGCTTTAACGTGGAAAATTATTTGGAAAACTGTTTTTTACTTGTATTTCCCTGTAATATACACACAAACCCTTTATAAGTATGCAAACACACCTTTACAGAACCAGTTTTCATTTGTGTTTGTGATATGCCGGTTAACCTGTGAATTAGAACACACTCGTTAGCTCCAAAGCACATATGGAGCTCCACTCCGTTAGCTCGTCTCAAAGTGTACAGCTCACCTGAACAGGCTCTGTCACGGTTCAAATATGCAGATGAAAACTACTAAAAAAAAATCTAACTTTCGGGGTTTTTTCCTTGTATTTCCTTGAAATTTATACCAAAATTTCAAATTACTGTACAAACACACCTTTCCAAAGCTGGTTTTCTAACGTGTCTATATAGAATGTACTTGCTCTGATGAGTACTCGAATGAGTACCGTATTTACCGAAATATAGAGCGCGCCTAAATATAAGTCACACCCACTAAAATTGAAAAGAAATACCTATTTTGTCACAGATAACATGCACGGGACTATACACCACCGATATCCAGGCTGAGAAATGATATTTACTGTATTTATGATGCTGCATATTTAAAAACACACTCATAGAAGCTAAACGGCAAGTCTGGATTAGCTTTATTATTCTGCATATTTAAAAACACACTCACGGAAGCTAAACACACTCACAGAAGCTAAACAGTAAGCCTGGATTAGCTTTATTATTCTGCATATTTAAAAACACACCCAAGGAAGCTAAACAGTGACTTGGAATGAGCTCTATTGTGCTGCATATTTAAAAACACACTCACAGAAGCTAAAACCACTCGCAGAAGCTAAACAATAAGTCTGGATGAGCTTTATTATGTTCCACATTTAAAAACACACTCACGGAAGCTAAACAGTCCATTCCAAATGCATCCACAATCCATTCACAAATGGTGGCATAACCCGTGCAGCGCTGCCTCCCAGTCTGAGTGAAAGAGTGTTCACCATAGATTCGTTGATGATGAATTCTCTTGCGGCTGTTCTACTTCCATTTACAACCATGTAAGAGATTGCCCATAGTTTGAATTGTGAATCTACTGGGGGCGTGGCGGAGGTACACGTGCGTACTGTACTCGGCTTTACGTGATGTTCTCTAATTGGTTTAACGATGCCAGCGTACATCGCGTCACTCCTGCTGCCTGTCTTGTTTTTGCAATTCCTGCTAGAGCGCTCCCTGAGGGCTGAAGAAAAATCCATAGAAAAGCCGCATCTCTGTATAATCCGCATGGTTCAAAAACGTGGGAAAAAAGTAGCGGCTTATAGTCCGGAAAATACGGTATGCTTAAAACTCCATAGCACTTCTTACCTCAGCTCAAGGCTCACCTGACCAGCATTACCAAAAAAAAGTTAAATAACTTTTAGTTTGCTTTACACTGTTTCCATATAGTACTACCCCAACTCTGGAAAGGGTTTAAAATGGTGCTGGTACAAAGCTCTTAGGCTGCGCTGGGAGCTCATCTCCGTCCATCAATATTTAAAATAAATAAATAAATCTTGTTTGAGTGTGCTTTTTGCTTTGGTGCCTGTACTAAAGTAGTTATACATGCCTGCTAAAATGTTCATTCCACTCAACACTAAATCTCAGGGTATATTCAGGTATACATCCTCCTCACATTCAGTACATAATAAAAGCTACCCCATAAAACTCTCTTATATTAAAAAAAAGTGAAAATGAACCACAAAATAAAATTTCCATGCAGTATACACAATTATAAACTAGTATTTCACTTATCCACCTCCTCATCTTTGTATAAATTACCTCGCAAGCATACTAGCTTCTTCACCAGCCATTATTCCTGTTCATGGCACAAAGATAAAACACATGGTAGCAGTCAACGCGTGCTTTAATAAAGCTGTGCTTCCGGATTATGAAGGTCATGTGATCGCTTGTTACTGCACTCTTCCCTCTTTTTATAGTACCCACCATGTGTGCCATTCAAAGTCGCAAAATAAGCCACTCTTGTTTTGAAATAATACCCTTTTTTCTTTTTTTAAACACCAGATGCATGTATACATGGATCCGCTAATAAGCAGCTGCATTTATCATTTTCAAAACAACAACACCGAAGCAGGAAAACCTGAACAAAATGAAGAGAAAGTAGGACCTTCAAGTGCTGCCATCTGCTTCAAACAGTTTGTTGGAAATGTTCTGGCAGCAAGGGGTGAAATGCTTTTTAAAAGTCATCGTCGCCTCTGTGTTTCTCTCTGTGTCTCATCTCATCCACGTGTCGTTTAAACTGCTTGGTGTCCTCCATGAATCTTGATTACGTAGCAAAGACAATTGTTCCATTCGCAAATTAGCAAGCTTTTTTACATTCTGTCTCTGTCTTTGCGCCATGTACGCACACACACACACACACACACACACACACACACACACACACCTGTGTGTTGATATCCCTGTGCTACAGATTGATTTCATGCCCCCTGTGATGCACAAAAAAATGATTTAATATAATATGTAAAGTAATGAAGCGAGACATCTCAATGATTCACAGGAAGGTCAGGACTGAGGTTATGGCCGTCATCTCAAGCATCTTTCACACACGCGGCTCACTCTACAACACGGACACCCAGCATGACATTAATGAAGGACTTTACGTGAACAGAATTAATGTGGATGGTATTTTCTTTCTTCTGATTGCAGTAATTGATTTGAGTTCATTAGAGTCAATGCGACCCCTTGTGTGTGTGTGGGTGTGTGTGTGAGATCAAATCAAAGTACACGTGCACGCATGCACATGAAAAAGTGGTGGTGTTCCAAATGTTTTGATTGGTAGTGTATAATATATTTTTCTATATCCTAAAACTGAATAAGAAAGCGGTTTTACTATTCAGCTAACTTTTCAGCCTAACCTTTTTTTTTTTTCTCCCTCCCTAATTTAGTCGTATCCAATTCCCATCCATCAAGTATTGCCTTCCCTGTCACACGACCACCACCGACTAGGGAGGGACGAAAGCATACACACGCCCCCTCCATGACATGCAACACTAGCCACCACTAGCTCTTTTCGAAATGTGACGCATGCGTATTTGGGAGTGGTCTAACACACTTTGTGGGAAAGCGCTATCCAGCCCTCGTACGAATGAACTCATGATTAACTGGTGATCGCTGTGAGTTACCATCCCTCCCTCCCGTGCGAGCTCGGCCAATTAGCTCCCATGGACTCCCAATCAGAGATAGATCCATTGACCTGGATTCGAATTTGCGATCTCCGGATTAATAGTCACGCACCTTGACCACTTTTTTGGGTTTTTAATAAAATGTTTGCAGTTTAGTCTCTCGGTGTCTTCTGTAATTAAAGCACAGAATTAAAAATATTCGTGAGTAAATAAGAAGTTGGGGATTTGTTCTGTTTCACAATTTAATTGCAAATTTTGGCTCCTCGCCGTCTCCTTTTGCAGATATTCCAGCTGAAACCACTCGCGGGATTCTTTCCATGATGGAAATCAAATATTTTTTGTGGAGGTTTTTTTTTCCCCAACACTGTTGCTTAAGGTTCTATAAATCAGTTGTGCTTGTTGGCTGCTTTTGCCCCTTGTGTTGACTTCATCCCAAATCAGCTTGATGGGGTTTCAGTCTGGAGACCGTGCCGGGGCCGTCACCATGATTTCAATCCGAACACCTTCTTCTGTTCTTCTCAGGTAATTCTGATATAGCGCTTAATTTATTCCTTTTCCAGCCATTCACTGGACTTGAAGTGTTTAAATAATAAATTCAATAAAACCGAAAAGAATACGAGGTGTTCTAAATCTTTTGACCGGTAGTGTATATGCCCCACCCAACAAAGTTGTGCCTTGATTTATCTCGCTTTCTATGCTTATCCTGCAGATGGATCGCAGACAGTGTTGCTGGGACTTTTGGAAAGGCGTAATGTGGTGATGATAGATGGTCCAGGTCTCACAGCCATATAAGAGTGTGGTGAGAACCACTGCCTTGTTCACGTTGATGTTCATCATACACCCTGCATCTAAGCATTCCAAAGGAACTGCCTTCTCTCGTGATGCGTGGTGTGACATCATCTATAGTCACAGAGTTTGACAAAACTTCAGATCACAGAAACGCTCTGCTGACTTGAGAGGAGTTTTGTTGATACTGACAACTGGATTGGTGTCACTCCGGTCAAGAGCTGTTTGTAGCAGTTGTTGGGAATCTTCATTTTCTGGGATATTTAAAAAAAAAAAAAAAAAAAAAAAACCCCACTGTGGCCAAATCTCTGTAAACACCTGACTGCCATACACATTTGAGATGTCTCCAGTCCAAGTCATTCATTCATTTTCTAAACTGCTTAATCTTAATTGGGAGCCCATCTCAGCCGACTCTGGGCGAGGGCGGAGTACACCCAGGACATCTCACAGGGCCAACACTCATGCAACCATTCACACTTGCATCAAGGGGCAATTTGCAACAGCCAATTAGCCCACTGTGCATGTTTTTGTACTGTTGGAGGAAACCAGAGTACTTGGAGGAAACCCACGCAAGTACGGGGAGAACATGTCAAACTCCACACAGAAACGCCCAGGCTGGGAATCGAACCCAGGCCTTCTTGTTGTGAGGCGGACGTATGAACCACTACGCCACCGTGCCGCCCTGTTTTCCCCAAACTGTTACACAACATTGTATGAAATATATTGTGTGCTGTTGCGTTTCAATTTCATTTTACCAAAACTTTGAGACTCAGACTTGTTCTGGTATGACAATACCCTGTGCACAAAGCAAGCTGAATGAAAAAACAGAGCTTAACCCTAGAACGGTTATCAGGGTGGAATTCACCCGGTGTAATTAAGGTGGTTGTGTAACTCGTACATCTGGCAGCATGAGTATAAGTATGTTATTGCATAGTAATTAATTTAGGGTAAAATTCTCCTAGGTTTACCTTCCACATTAGCAAATTAGAGGGTAACCATTCTAGGGTTAACAAGCTTGGACTAGAAGAACATGATTGGCCCTCACACTGCCCTGACCTCAGTCCCACTGAAGACCTTTTGGGATGAAATAAAATCTTTGCTTGCTATCAGTGCCCGACATCACTACAGCTCTTGTGGCAAAAGGAGTGCAAATCCTGATAAGCCACAGTCTAAAATTTAACGGAAAGCATCTGCGGTATATCTTGTAGCAAAAAGAGATTAAATCTGAAACAGGTTGGCCATGCTGTGCAAGCAGTAGTAGTTATGTCATTCGGAGTCTCTCCATATTGGGTAATGAAGACAAAAGGATGGCAGGGTTCAAGCCACTGATATACTGATATATAACAAACATGATCTCACAGCTCCAGGTCTGCACCTCCGCTCAAGTTTCAACCTGTGTGGTTTTCACAAGTCGGCATGGGTTTGCACCAGGTTCTCCAATTTCCTCCTACTTTCCAAAGACATGCCAAGAGGTGGCTTGGCTTCTCTTAATCACCTGCATGGGTGAATGTGCATCCAGTTCAGGGTGTATTCATGCCTCACACACAGCCCTAAGATAAACTCTTTACTAGATCGCCATTTGTAGCTGCAGTGTTTTTATTGGTGCCCGATTGTCTTGGTAATGGTTTTTAGAGGTCTTTGAGAGTTTCTGCCATTATACTTTGATCTTTAGTAGACACAGATTGCATGTTGAGGTATGCCCTTGTGGCACTGAAATTGAATTAAGCTTGAGCACCGCACAGACCTGAAGAGACTTCACTGGTGAACTTGGCTTCCATCCAACCGGAGTGGCTGTTTAATTGAGAAGATGGAGAGCAGGATCTATTCTTTTGTGCGAGCGAGAGGAAGGTAGAATTTTTAGGATGTTTCTTCCTTTCACCAGCAACTGAACAACAAACATGAGCTTTGGAAAAAGACACTTTTCAAATCATGTCGATCCAGAATATTGGATATGATTGAGAGATGGATAGCACAAGGCTTCCCAGCCTTGTGAAAGATGTTTCTCAAAAATTCATCAAAGGTTCCTTGGATGTTCCTCAGACGTTCTTCAGAGACCCCATACCTCATTAAGTCTGCAGTGCGGAGAAAGAGCCAGGGGTGACGTTGCCATTGATCATGGTGTCAACACGGTGATGAAGACCTCTTTAAGTCTGGCAGCAAGTGCTTGGGGAGAGGGAGACAGCAGCATGGAGTACTTATAATAATGAATCATTATGTCAAGTGCTGAAGTGTGGGTCTCTCCTGGCTCACTCTCTCTCTCTTTGATGAAATCTTGTTGAACCTTAGTGCAATAATGTTATGCCAAATTTCTGATGGTCTGTCTAGTCGAGCTTTCATTAATGATATGAAGCACGAGGGGAATGCTTGTTTGATTCTGATAATTGGCTGTTACTAAAATAGAAAAATAAATAAATATATTGTCAGAGTGCCTTGTGCAGTCGAAGACTCTTTTGTTGATTAATACCATTATGATTGGTTCTTAGCAAATGCTTTTATCCGCAGTCAGAAAGTACAATACATATAGGTAAGGGTGAAGACTCTCCAGACTGTTGGGCAGTCCTGGAATTTGTATTTCTGTGGTCACTACCTCAGAACTTTAGCTACTGGGCTATAATTTCCCCACAGCTGTTTACCAATTTGAGATATTGGATTCTTATCAAGCTTATTTATGGTGGTTGAGAGATCACTACAAACACATTACAGCACAAAACCACTACTAGCATCCAAAAATGTAAGAAAACTATCAAGAAATAATACTTAAAGAGCAACTTAAGTTTGTCATCTGTTTTCTCCAAACTATATACTTTTCATTAAAAAAAAAATTTTATA
>JAQNCB010000005.1:26104840-26116384 GCA_030068295.1 Euristhmus nudiceps | reverse complement strand
ATAGTGTGTGTATATATATTTATATATTTTAAATCCCCTTCTCTTCCTTCCCTATCACATGACCACCACCAACCAGGAACGGGTGAAAGCTTACCCCCTCCGTGACATGCAATTCTGACCACCCACCCAGTTCTTTTCGAACTGTGGCGTATGTGCATTTGGAGACGGTTTAACACACTCGGAGGGAAAGCACTATTCGACCCCACGTATGAATGAGCTCGCCATGATTGGCTGGCGATCGCTGTGAGTGACAAGGAAGTGAGCATATGCCATCCCTCCCTCGATGCGCCATTTGGCAGCCCATTCGTTCAATTTCTAAGATACTTAATTCTAATTAGGGTTGCGGGGAGGCTGGTACCCATCTCAGCCGACTCTGGGTGAAGACAGCTTGCCAGGCCATTGCTAAGCCAACACTTACACCTCACTGTCTCACTTAGGGCGATTTGGAACAGCCAATCAGCCTACTGTGCATGTATTTGGACTGTGGGAGGAAACCCGAATACCTGAAGGAAACCCATGCAAGCACGGGGAGAACATGCAAACTCTACAGAGAAACACTTGAGCTGGAAATCAAACCCAGGCCTTCTTGCTGTGAGGCAAATGTTCTAACCACTACACCGCCATGCCGCCTATCATCATCATCAGCATCAGCACCATTATTATTATTTTTATTATTATTATTCCTATGACTACTATTTGTTGTTTCTTTTTTCAACAACAAGCAGACAACAAAGTACGAATACGAACAATAATAACAATAATAATATCAATAATAATCATCATCATTATCATAATTCCATAATAACAAATTCCTCGAGAATTACGATTAATAAACATCCACCCTAGCGCTCTTGAATGCACCCTGACACCGCTCGCCTTTGTCGTCAAATCTTAAAGCTCTATGATTGGTCCGTCAGAACACTGCCGCGCTTCCTGTACTCGTCCCGCCCCTTGGACGTTCGATTTCCTGTTTTACTTCCGACAACCAGTCCAATGTTTACCCACGTGTGTGTTTAGGAAGCTTGTTTAAATGTTTTAAAAGAGTTGAAGGAGCTGCAAGTTTCCCGAATGGCTTTCACAACAGAACAAATACTGACGGAAGTCACTGGAAGCCGTTTGCATTGTCATAGTTTGCATTGTTTATTGTGTGACCGAAGCTAGCAGTTTGCATGTTCGTGGAAGTGAGGTAAACAGTGAACAGTGGCTCATGGAGAATCTGAGCGAGGCTTCGGGACAGAGCGACTCTCCGAGAGATCCTCAGCTTCAGACTCCTGCATCCGACAGGTACGTGATTCTGACGTAAAAAACACATTTACACCAGTCTTGTCATCATTCCTGTACCGCACACTGCTCATACAGACCGTTTCCATGAAAGCGCGAGTCGATACTGAAGAATCGATTCTTTCGATTGAAGAATCGATACTAATAATACAATAAAACAAGATAGGAGTGTTATGTATTCTACAGTATCAGTAGGTATTTGTAATTTGTATTTGCATATTCATCTTCAATCATTCATTTGTTCAAACACTTAATTCTTCTAAGGTCGTATGCAGGCTAGTGCCTATCTCCGCCGACTCAGGGCGAAGGTGGGGTACACCCTGAACAACTTGCCAGACAATCACAGGGCAACATTCACACTCGCAGTCACTTTGAAACAGCCAGTCCATCTAATTTGCATGTATGTATTTTGTTCTTTCGATTGTTGGAGGAAACCCACCCGAGGTCAGGGAGAACATTCAAAATTCCACATAGAAACACGAACACAGAGGCCTGGGACCTGGTGTGAGGTTGCCATGCTAACCACTTTTTCTTCAGTACTCGTTCATCCAGGATTGGGGTGGGATCTGTCCTCGGAGTGCTGGTCCTAAGGCGCATACTGAATTCTAGGTTTTGAATGAGATGACAGGTCCCCAAAATGCATATAACTTTATTGATTAAGAGTGGAAAAGACGAAGTTCTGTCAGCAAGTGTTTTATTTCCTGTACTCTATACCTTGATTGCTTACACTGTGGAATGGTTTCTCTGCCAGATGCATATCTGGGGGGGGTGAGCTCATGGTACATTATATAGATTAAAAGGTAGCTGATGTGCCTTTAAAATGTCTCTACAGCCATCCCTTTATTTCTATACATCCTATCTCTCCTTTTCAGTGATTCTGGCAAGAGCTTGTTCTTGACCCAGGCGGTGACTTCAGCAACGAGAAAGGCTAAAAGGCATCGTCCATCTGATACACTGCAGTGTCCCTTCAGTCAAGAGTCGGGCGATGAGCAGGAGAGCGATGGCGGTGCAAACGCGCAGCATGAAGACTCGAGGGAGTGGAGTGACTGTGATAACGGATCTAGTATTTTTGACTCGCATGAGTGTGGATCACCAGTCAATACTGTTGGCAGTATTAACCGCCGGTCTCGGTCAAAGCATCATAAAGAGGACATTGATCAAAGATATGATTGGACAAAGATCAAAAAGAGGACATTGTTCCCTTTTCTGAAGGAATCTGGTTCTCGAGAGCTTTCCTGCAGAAAAAATCAAATGATAGTGGTAAGCATGTGCAAAGGTGTGTGTGTGTGTGTGTGGGGGGGTCAATAAAATATGAAAGTAGTTTTAAAAACAACTGCACAGACTATGGTGCTTGTTTGACAGATTGCCTTTAGCTTTGATTATTCAAGGACACTCAAGGTCAAAGGTTTTATTTTAAAGTCCCTATAAGGCTTTCTGTTCATGTTCCATAGTAATGGCATGTCTGTCAACATGTATTTCTAAGTTGTAAGTGCTCCATCTCCAGAATTTTAGACCCTGCCCTTTGACATTTCAAAAACAAACTTTTTTGGGACACGGCTGGGGTAGTGTCTCTATCCGTTCATGGGTGTGGTTAATTATTATTACTATGACAATATTTTAAGCTCACTTACAGTTTGGTCCAGTTCCATTTCATGAGTCAGCTTTTTACTTTTTAATCTCTCAGGATGCGGAGATCGGTGGGTTCTTTAAATGCATAGTGAAACTCAAAAAAGGACACGGAGAAAAAAGAAGAGAACTGTCCCCATCCGACTTGCCTACTGAGTGAGTTTTACATTGTATTACAATTTTAGTAATTGTTTGTGGTGTGAGAAAAACAGTCCACAGTGTAGTGGACTTATCAATACCATGATTTCAATATAATCAATAAACTCAACTGAAAATTTATTAGTTATACATATTGACTGTTTGTAGTCCAGCTGGGTGTTATGACGGTGTAGTCTGTTGGATTGGAGAATTTTGCAATAATATTGATACCACAGAGGTAAAAAAAAAAAAAAAAGCACTCGAAGTGAACGTAAAAAATTTTTGAGTGTGGGGTTGTGCATGCAGAAAAAAGTGCCAGGTGAATTTTAAGACTGATTAAATGCCATAAACAGTATTTTGTCTGAGTTGATACACATGACAAGAAATCTTGCCAATGAAACAAAATTACACGCAAGGACACGGTCCTGATTCATATAATTGAAAAGCTTAAGTTCAGAGAGATGGTCAGTATCCTTGACCTCAGCTATGTAATGTCTCGCCTGAGACACATCACTGATGCCGAGAGGTCATGTTTATATGGAGAATACCAGGTCATAATTGATTTATTGGAAATAAAAGAAGCAAACCAGTATACCGTAGGTCAGAATCAAACCAGTATAGTATGGTATTTTTAGGCCAATAATTTAATTAATGTAACGTTATGTATACCATTACCGTGATGTAAATTTATTTACACTGCAGTAGAAGATTTTGACCACATCGCCCACCTTTCAACTGTAATTATGCTTAACGTAGCATTACTAAGACAAAAATATTCATGTTGTCAGGTGATGCTGAAGAACTTGGAATTGCTCTGGCTTGAAAAAATTTGATGCGGTGAAACACTGACACTGGAGACTCCTTTCATAAATAAATGATCATCAGAACTGCTGTGAGGAAATTACTTGAAACCGACAGTGTGCAAAACCTGATTTGTGAATGCAGTAGCACTAGGGAGGATATTATTATTACTGTAGAACTATTGACCTAAAACTCTCGCCTTCCAACTGTTAGTTATAATTTTTTAAAACTAAAGTAATGCAGAATACACATTATTCTCTATTTGAATTTGTCTTCCCTTGGTTGCCCCTTTATTTGTTATTTATTTATTAATATTTACAGATGGGAGCAACAGTATTTGGAGGAGAATGAAGATGACTACGAGGACATTCGAAAGCTGGTATTTTTCACGACTCTGATGTTTATACTTTTTTCAAAATACATTGCCATGCAAGAAAAACTGAACAAAAAATAAACACTGAGATCATTAGTACAGCAAACGAATCAATCAGTTGATGAATTCTGAATAACTGACATGTACAGTATTAATTGCTACTCCACAGACGCATTTCCCTCCAATCACCCTTTTGTTCTTTCAAAAGATAATGAATGTATAAAGGAGTGCTATGTAGGATTTCGGGGCTCTATCAGCAGAAATGGCATGACTTATTTGTGTATTTTTTTTACCTGTAATGATGCATGGTTGTGGTTTTTGTACGTTTAGAATGAGCCCTTTATATTTACAGTATGCAGAGGCTGGTCCTCTTCCACTGAGCCATCATGGACAGTATCGACAAACCTTGAAGAGAGTGCCTTCCACTTTTTTAAAGGAATTGTGGATATTTTTACCCATACTTGCATGGATTAGCACTTCACAAATAGTATGCTATATAGAACCATTTTTTTTTTTTTTTTTTTTTTTTAAGGTAGGTGTGTATTGAAACTATCCTGTTGTGATGGGTATTTTTCTTTTTGGTGTTCTTGTATCCATTTAAACACCGTTCTGAAGTTAGAATTTGGAATTCTATTCTAAAATTTGATTTTCCAGACATTTCATGCTTAAGACTGTTTTGTCGAATCGTTCTTGGTCTTTAGTTCTGTCTCAAGCTGTTGAACAACTGACATCATTCAATTATTGCTCATCAATTGTCTGATTTTGTTTCAGAATACAGATTGGTTTGTTCTGACCACCAATAAAAACAACTTAAAAAGTTGGCGAGAATCCATGAAGTGGAAAAGCAAACAAGCTTTCAGGAATTGCACTGAGAAAAGAAAAAAATGCAGAAAAGAGCAGAAGAAACGCAATCAAACCAAGAAAGTTCTGAAAGATCAGATAAAGCCTCAAGGTGTCACAGATCTAGCTAGTGAGAGCAGCTCATTCAATATCTCTCAAACATCAAGAACTCAAACCAGGAAAAAGCGTGAGAAAAGCAGGAAATCCATGACTGCATCTTCTTTCTCTCCCTGTTCTTCCACCTCTCATCTTTCCCCTGAGAAATCTCCCTTTGTTCAAAGTCTCTTGGTAGATCATCAGGAGGAACACGCCGAGAACCAGCCGCAAGTTCTAGTCAATTGCTCACAATCACAAACCACTGACTGGAATCAGGCCATGCAAATAAATAACGAGATGGAACCCATTGATGAAATGGCAGTTGCGGAGACACAGTGGTCAGGTCCAGACCAGGATGATGACAAAACCCTGATTTTGGAGGACGACCCTGTGGACAGAGATGGTATGCAGGAGGGTGTACATTGTGAGGTAGTGGAAAATAAGGACTTGAGTAGTGTTGGAGACAGTTTATTTAGCTCACAGGACCTTTTTCAAGAAGCAGACCATCAAGCAAGTCCGGCACCAGTACAAGAGGGTCCATGTGCGAATGAAGGCTCTGGACTTCACTTGGATGGTGTTTTCGAAGTGAAAAAAAGAGAAATGGTTAAAAATGATGGTTTGTTGAAAGAACCAGTTGAAAGCTTTCCAGAAATCAGTGTTTCTGCAGACTTGAATCTGTCATTTCAGGGCTCTTCAGCAGTCTGTGTTTCAGTGAGTACAATTAAACAAAATAAAAAGAGAAAAAAATACAATCATGGTCAACCAATGCCCCAGGATGATGGACTGATTGGTGTGGAAAAGCCTATCCATATCACTAATCAAGGTTCTGCTTCTCTAGTGTCCCTACCTGAGGGAACTGAGCAACTAACCAGAAGTGATTTTGCTGGTAAAGTCAGTAATAAACAAGTTAATAATGATCATGTTCAGTTTGACAGTCTTAAAGGACAAAGGAAAAAGGAAAAGAAACGGGGTTCAAGTCCTCTGATGTATGAAGAGATGGTCTCCTCTCAGTGCAGTGATGAGTCTCAGGCAGGCCATGGTGATAAAACTGTCAAGGAAAAAAAGCTAAAGCTTTTCAATAACATTTCAGAACAAGAAGTAGAAAAGAGACATTTAGTCAGGTATAGTTTTGGCGAACCACTGGATAACATCCCTGAAATACCACAAGGCATGGAAGTCCAACCAGTGAATAGTGTAGATTCAAAGACAGATGACTCCGTAACTCCAAAGAAGAAGAAGAAGAAAAAGGAATGGCAAGTGTCCATGGAAGAAAACGTGGATGTTGATGCACTGTTGGTAGAGATGACCAAACAAGAAACTTCAATTAGTATTCAGGATTCTGAGCAGCAAGCGCATGAAGTGGTTCCAGTGAGAAAGGAAAAAAAGAAAAAGAAGAAAAGAGACAGAATTGAAATATGTCAGGAAGAGCAAGCATCCACAAATGGAGCTGTGTCTCTTGAGCTTGGATACACAACAGCATTCTATATGCCATGCACCACAAGTGAGACTGGACGGATTAGTGGGGAGGAAGGCCGAGCAGGGTTAAAACCAAAGACAAGTGGAAAGGAGAAAAGGGACAGAACTGAAACATATCAAGAGCAGCAAGCATCTTCAAATGTATCCATGTCTCTTGGATTTGAACTCAGGGACACAACAATGTCCAATACTCCCAGCACCAGAAGTGAGACTGGAGAGATTGATGTGAAGGAAGGTCTGGATGGGTCAGAACCAGTGAAGAAAAAGAAGAAAGACAGATCTAAAACGCATCAAGATGAGCAAGCATCTCCAAATGCGTCCATGTTTCTTGGATTTGAACTTGGCGACCCAAGAACATCCAGTCCATCAATCATCAGAAGTGAGACCGGAGGGATTGGTGAGAAGGAAGGTCTGGGTGGGTCAGAACCAGTGAAGAAGAAAAAGAAGAATAAAAAGGAGAAAAGAGACAGAACTGAAACACGTCAAGAAGAACAGGCACCTACAAATGTATCCATGTCTCTTGAATTTGAACTGAGGGACACAACAACGTCCAGTACATCAATCACCAGAAGTGAGATTAGAGGGATTGGTGAGAAGGAACGTCTGGGTGGGTCAGAACCAGTAAAGAAGAAAAAGAAAAAGGAGAAAAGAGACAAATCTAAAACGAATCAAAAAGAAGCATCTTCCAATATACCCCTGTCTCTTGGATTTGAACTCGGCGAGACAACATCCAGTCCATCAATTGTCAGAAGTGAGACTGGAGGGATTGGTGAGAAGGAAGGTCTGGGTGGGTCAGAACCAGTGAAGAAAAAGAAGAAAAAAGAGAAAAGAGACAGAACTGAAACATATCAAGAAGAGCAAGCATCTACAAATGTATCCATGTCTCTTGGATTTGAACTTGGTGACACAACATCCAGTCCATCGAATATCAGAAGTGAGACTGGAGGGATTGGTGAGAAGGAAGGTCTGGGTTGGTCAGAACCAGTGAAGAAGAAGAAAAAGGAGAAAAGAGACAAACCTAAAATGCATCAAGAACAACAAGCATCTCCAAATGTGCCCATATATCTTGGATTTGAATTGAGAGACACAACATCCAGTAGTCCAAGCACAAGAACTGAGACTGGAGGGATTGGCGAGAAGGAAGGTCTGGTTGGGTCAGAACCAGTGAAGAAGAAGAAAAAGGAAAAAAGACACAGAACTGAAACATATCAAGAAGAGCAAGCATCTACAAATGTATCCATGTCTCTTCGATTTGAACGTGGAGACACAATAACATCCAGTAATCCAAGCACCAGGAGTGAAACTGGAGGGATTGGTGAGGGGAAAGGTCTTACCCGGTCAGAACAAGTGAAGAAGAGCAAGAAGAAGAAATGGAAAGAGTTGGAAAATGATGGATTGTGGTCGATTTCTTGAGGCTTGGCATGTTTGGATGACTCCCACTGGCACAATACTGAACAGACAGCAATGGTGAAAGAAGCTCCTCGTAGTGGAGGAACACCTGGCCTCGAAACTCCTGCGCCATGTTTGGAAATGAAATCCACAAACAATGCCAGTGAGGAAAAGAAATGTGGTGGGAGTAAAAGCGATGGATCAGAAAGCAGCCAACAAGTCCTGCAATCGGAAGATACCTTACAGCCTAAAGGAAAGAAAAAGAAGAAGGAAACAAGATGGGTAAAACCAGACATAGAAGTGTGTCCTGACATTGTTGGAAATGATGTGTGTGTCAGGAACAGGGTTCTCCGACAGAACTGTCAGAAGCAAAAACGGAGAAGGAAATTGTCACGTGGCATGCGAAAGAGGACTGCATTGCATCCGTCGAGGAGCAATTATTAGTAAAAAAGAAGAGGAAAAAAGAAAGGATGACACTGATAGCAATCTCGAGGCAACAACTGGAACTGAACAAGTCAGTAGCAGACAAAGAGAGACCGCTGTGACAAATTGTTTTTTTCTTCCTGAATTTGAAACTGGATATTGGGTTTTTTCCTTGACTCTGGAGTAGGACTATTTCAACAGATCCATTTGCTTCATAGTTTCAAAAATACATATAACGCAGGACCTGGATATATATTTCCCAATAGTTTTTTACCTATTTATATTTTAATTTAATGTGGCGGAATATCCATGAAACCAGCTACTTCCTGGTTTCTCTTTAAGCTCGTGAGGAGTGAAGCTTGTCGTGTTGCTCAAAGACGACAAAGTAGAAAGTGTTGCATCCTTCAGTGAAGGTGATATGAATGGAGAAACAAAACCTCCTTGGTGTTCAAAATAATTACCGGTGTACAGCCTCATCACTGGTTTCATACCAATATATTTTATATAAATTAAAAGTATCCTTATTATGGTTAGGACGTGTGCATCACATTTCCAGCGAGGGCGTTTCTATGTGGTTCGCATGTTCTCCCCATGCTTGTGTTTTTTTTTTTTTTTTTGCGCGCTCCAGGTTTCCTCCTTCAGTCATGCACGTGGGCTAATATGCTGCTCCAAATTGCCCCAAGGTGTGTGAGTGTGAATGGTTGTGCCTGTGATGGACTGGCAAGCTGCTCAGGTGCATCTCGCTTTCGCTGGAACTCAGTTCCAGCCTTCTAACCCTGGTATGATTAAACTGTTCTGTAAATGTGTATGACTGGCTTTATTATTTCATAAATAAATACTTCATTATTTTCAAATTAAAAAAAAAAAATCATTGCTAATGTCAATCATTGTTGCTTGATTATTGTCAGGTAAAGGGAAAGAGTCTCCCTCTTGTGGTGTATAAGTTGTATGTACTGGTGTTTGACTGTGGGAAGTCTCGTGTAATGGGCGGAAACGGCAGATAATTGTCTGATTTTCGTTTTTGACAATCTGCTTGCCTCAGATTGCAGAGCCTCCTGAGTGAATTCTGCTCCCGTGATCTGTCGTCAGTTGACACCAAGTTAGTCGTCAAGCAAAGTTCGCATGGGGGCCTAACAGCAGTACAGCTCAGAAAATGTTGGAAAGAGCTTTCCCAAAGGAAAATGGGGTGTTGTTATAACAGGAATATTGCCCCTGCTGTCGTGATTTGACATTTTATTTTTTCAAAAATAACAAAAAAAAAAAGAAACATAAATTGGTATGGTGTGGAGAATAGGTGATGGACAAGGTGCATAAAAAGGGTTAAATAGCCTAAAGTTTCCTACCCCTTGTACATAAAAGGATATGTTAATTATTCTGTTACGATTCTCAAACAGCCCTTACATGTCTCGAGAAAGTCAAAAAGTTATCGTCCTGCCAGCAAATTACCCGGTTTTCATGCGCAAGGAAACATGACAAATTGGAGACTTCCACGATATTCCGTGCATTCTGCCATCATTCGTATTTTATTCACGTTCTGTTCACACGAATAAAAAGCGAACAAAACAGGACTGATTTACAAAATAATTTTTTTCCCGCCAAACATCCACACGACATGTGTATTTATTTTTCCCCATTCTCTCCCTAATTTGGTCGTCTATCATTCCCACCCATCAAGTATTGCCTTCCCGATCACAGGACCACCACCAATGAGGGAGGGGTGAAAGCATGCACACGCCCCCTCCATGACATTCGATGCTCGCCACCTGCCTCTTTTCGAACTGCTGCGAATGCGGATTTGGTTGTGGTCTAACACCCGGAGGGATGAGAGATCGCCGTGAGTGACAGTGTGTCATCCCTCCCTCAGAGCGATCTCCAGCCAATCATGGACGTCTGTGAGGTCATTCGTACGAGGGGGTGGATAACGATTTCCCTCTGATCGTGTTAGACCACAACCAAATCCGCAATCGCAGCAGTTCGAAAAGAGGCAGAGGGCGAGCATTGAATGGCATGGAGGGGGCTTGTGCATGCTTTAGCCCCTCCCTGATTGGTGGTCGTGTGATCAGGAAGGCAATACTTGATGGGTGGGAATGATAGACGACCAAATTAGGGAGAAAATGAGGAAAAATAAATATCTTGGCACGACTTACTTTGGGATTTTTCTGAATATATCTTCTGAAGGTCTTTCAGCAGCTGTTCAGCAACAGCAGGCAAAGATGACGCCATATTCCTCTGAGAAATGACAACAGGGATAACACACAATAATGTTTATTTATACATTATTCCCTAAAATTCCTGCCAGTAAACATTCCCACCTACAACCAACAAACAGGCACTCAGACATCTCACTTTCACCCTGTCTTTAAATACACAAACAGATTTGTTCTGGGCTTAAAACCGAACGTGTGTCCCAATACGTGCTGGAGTGCACTAGGTGTAGTGTACAAGCCACTAATAAAGCAGTATGTACCGAGTGTCCCTACAATGTACGCGTTAGCCTGTTAGCATGAGGAAACTGTTGTGCTAAGTGTATTTACCTGAAACACTGCTGCAAATAAACAACATTAAAAATGTGTTGTTATTGCAGAGAATATAAAAGCATTTGCGGAAAAGGGCGGTGTTTACCAACCCTGGGTGAAGGTAAATAACTTGCCATACCAGAAGAAAACGTCGCCATCTTGTGGTCATCTTATAAAATTGCATGCTATGTATGCTCCCTTTGAAAATCATTGTAAAGAAAATGCTGTTTATTTGAACAAACAAACAAAAAAGCTTATTTGTTTTGTGTTGGTGTCCTCAAAACATCACTTCATTTTCTCCATTATTTAAAATAGATTACATTAAACGCCTGTTTTTGATTAATTAAAGCATTTATTGAACTTTGGGGAAGGGGGTGGTGGTTTTTTAAAAAAAAAAAAAAAAAAAACTAAGTATTTTTTTTTATAAAAGTACACAATATACAACATAAAAGTGTACTTTTTCATTAAAAAAGTAAATAGGAAAACACTAAAAGTGGGTCTAAAGGATAATTTCAGTACAAACAGGTGATAAAAACATTAAGACATAAATATAAAATTTCCATAACTTTTTCTAAGACTTAAACG
>JAQNCB010000005.1:26031263-26042491 GCA_030068295.1 Euristhmus nudiceps | reverse complement strand
TGTGTGTGTGTGTGTGTGTGTGTGTGTGTGTGTGTGTGTGTGTGTGTGTGTGTGTGTGTGTGTGTGTGTGTTTAAGGTGTGGTGTAAAAGTTTGCCTTGTTGCCTCTGAGTGAGTTGTTGGGTGTCACTTTCTATTCATCATCACACCCGTGGTTTGTGCGTGCACACATGCTTCATGCTCGTGGTATCGTACATCCTGTTCACACATCTTTTGCTTTATCAATTACAATTTTATTCATTGATGGATCTATTTTTTAAATTTTATTTCCTGTGTTTGCTTACGGTGATTGATTGATTTATTGATTGATTGGCACTTGCTCTACGTTCTTGCATTTGCAGCAGCAATCAGTAACTTGTGAGAACCGAAAGTTCCATCATCGACAGCCACTGCGATCCTATTAGAAAGCCAGAGACCGTTTTATCCATTTGTCGCACATTTGGTTTCAAGCTGTTCTGCAAGAGACACCTGGCATTGTTGAACTTGCTGGATATTTTTCCGATTTATTTTTGAGGAAAGTTTGGGACCCAAGTGCCAGAACCGTGAACCATTACAGGCCGAATAGAGCATCATAATGTAATTCGCACTGGCTCTTTTCTCTAGAACAACTTGTGCCCATACCAAATTACCCCAGCGTAACTCTGTGTAATAACGTTTTGTTACAAAATGACTTGACACCAATGGATGCTCCCTGCTCCACTTTTCAAGGTGGTGCAAATTGTTCCAGAACATCTTGTTCCAGGCTTAACTTGCTGTCTGAACAGTTATTGTTCTGTAGGTAGTGTCCATCCTGGTGAATAAGTAATTTCATAGGTTGTGTGCTGTCGCTCAAACGTCCTGCATACCACCGATTCATATGTGATTTAGGTAAAAAAAAAAAAATACCTTTGTTTCCGGTAACATTGCAGAATAATTTTGGGTTGGTAGGTTGAAAAAACTTTTTTTATTTTTTGGGGGCCCCCCCCCCAAAGGCGCTCACAGGTGCGAAGATGAAGACCCCACCCCACTCCGTGCTCCGAACCGCCCACCCCTCATTCTCTCTCTCTCAGCACCGCTAAAGTGAACTGTCCCGCTTGAGTTTCTTAAAGAGACAGTGTACCTATTGACACTGAATAAAAGTCTGTTATTAAATAACCACTGGGTTACAAAAACACATGAAAAAAACTGTACAATCGGTGGAAATAAAAGGGAGTCGATCGGGTGACCAGAAACAAAGGTATTTTTTGTTTTTTGGTCTTATGTGTGTGTTGACAAATCAGATTGTGTGTTCTGTCATTGCCATGTTATATTTGCAGTAATTTTATTCACTTCATTGTCAGTAGTTAGAATGTTTTTAATGCTATGGTGGTTGGATGTAGATGCAGGCTATTACATTATGAATTAAAAATTAAAAAGTGGATACTACTGCTAATGTTTGCTAATGTGATTAGATGGAAAATCGTAAATAAAAACGAATTAAAACTTTAGCCATTATCAGCGTATAAAAATTTAATCCTTGCCCAGACATCTCTTTGACGAACATTTGAATAGAATATTAAATGAAAAGATGTTAAAGATATACTCTCGGATAAGAAACATTGGCGAGATGGATTACGGGCTTCAACTGGATGAGTGTACTATTATACTGAGTGATTTCGCTTGCATTATCTCTTCTGTGTTGTTAATTTCCAAGTTGACATTGTGTGCTCATTATGTTTCATAGAATTATTGGCTTTTTGCAACAGCTTGCCATATATTTAAAAAATTTGGATACATTCGAAATGTTTATATTGAGTAATAACAGTATATTAAATTTGAGTGACGCATCATTGGTGCTTTTTTAAGTCTCGCATTCACCATGAGGGTGTTTCAGCACTTAGGCCAGGCAATAAACCAAGTTGAAGAAAGTGAGTAATAGGATCTCCGTGTAGATTACATGCGTACCTCAAAGCTCTGAGTGATGTCAGAGTGTAGGAGGTGGGTGTGTGATGGGTGTGTACATGCACCAAAATCCGTTTACAGAGGCTCCACTACATAAAATCATCACCATGTGTAGTTTTGTTAAACTAGAACTTGAAATAAATGATCGTCCTTGAAATCTGTAATACTTTGTAGACGTTCCAGTACACTTTCACAACAGTTACCTTTGTATTCGATTGTAGTCAAATAAAAAGCAAGAGCAGAAACTTCGGCTGAGCCCATTAACCCGAGAATGGTTACCCTCTAATTTGCTAACTTGGAAGGTTAACCTGGGAGAATTTTTACCCTAAATTAAATATGTAATAACATACTTATGACATACTTATAACATACTTGTACACATGCTGACAGATGTATGAGTTACACAAACACCTCAATTACACCGGGTGAATTCCACCCTGGTAACCGTTCTAGGGTTAATTCCCTATATGAACCAAAATCGAGATATGTTAAAGAATTCTTTTAAAAATTCCTGTGTGCATAATTTGACCCGTCCAAAACTCGAGGGTCTTTCTTATCCAAAGTCTTGCGATTGGGAGACATTTCAGGAAATTCCGCGCATAATTTTTGGTGTAATCCTGCGAACAAAACAAAAATCTCAAACCGAACCAGAAATATAACCTTTATGGAAGTACAAATGCAAAAAAACGGCCAAGAGTGCATGCTTATGATCCAGATTTCATATTTGTACTTAATGTATTCACCATGTTGCTGTCCGAGTTATACAAACACATTTTCTCCTCGGCCACACGACTTGAGTGTAACTCCAACTTGACACACTTGAATTAGTTACTGTTTTTAGTTATAAGTCATAATTTTTCTGGACAATATTGAGATCTCCACAATACTGTGACTCTTGCTTTGGCCACACAGTGCGAGTGTGGTGCGAGTGTTTTGGAAATGCCGTTTTTGATGAGCGAGTATAAAAGAGAATGGTTAGATTGGTCAAAGCTGGCAGGAAGTCTGCGGTGAGTTAAATAAGGACGCTGTACAACCACAGAGAACACAAACAATTTGTGTATGTACACCGGATTGAGGCTTCAAGAGCAACCATAGAATAGAATATTTGAAGGTACATTGGGCAGAGGTTCACCGAAGACTGATTGACATTTTCCAATGATCCAGAGCAACTTGGATTTATCATTTTCATAAAGCTGAGCAGTGACCGCTTCGTAGTACTGGGGCCTGAACCCCCAAAATTCTTATCAGTAAGCAAGGACCTTTACTACTGAGCCGTAAGTGTCACTTGATCAACCACCTCTCATATCATTTTATATATGTATTTTATACATGGATGGATAAATGCACAAGTATTATTCATGGATTGATGGACAGGAATCTATGCACTGCTACTTGTCTTGTGTGTGAATGGTAGGTTTGTTTCTTTTTGTACCGCGCCCCCTTGTGGGCATATGTGTATTTTCTTATTTATTACATACATGATTTTTGAAGAAAATTAAAATCATCCACACTGGTCAGGAAATAATAAATGACTTGCCAAGTTGGTAAAAGCACACACGCACTACACAATACAGTCCTGGCCTTGCATGCTGAGTCATTCCACGACAAAGTGAATAGACTTAAGCACTTTGTCAGAACAGAACTCGCACTGAGCTCTCAGCGTTTGACTCAGCCTGAGTAACGACATCACTCAGACTCTTTGTCACAATCTGACGCAGAGACATTTCAAAGAAAGCTTTCCAGTGAGGAAAATCGCTGCGAATAGAAACGGCTGTGGTCACCAGGGGTTTTCTGAAGCGCTCTTGCGCACATTCAACGAGAGCTAAATTAACGAGATGTTCTTTAAACAAACGAAAATGTGGTTACTGTGGACACACAGTTTTGTTGTTCCCACACGTTCTGATTCTGCGGGTCCCTGGGTTAATGGGGATTATAAACGATAAGCGTGGACCTGGCAAGATAGTGTTTACCTAATTTAAAGGGATTGTTGCATTTGTTCTTCCGGAATTGATAGAATTCATGTTTTAACAACTTGTCCGAGTTAAATTTGCTGGAAATGTACTCATGTTTGAGGCATACATCAGGCAGTCTTTTCACTTTCTGCTTTATAATATCACAATACACTTGTATGAATGATTCTCCCCTTTCTGAGCATTTTATGAATCACATAATCACTGCAGTTTTCTCACCTGCTCATTCATGCCTTGAGTTACCCATTCTACCACATACTGAAGGTGCTTTACCAGATCCAAATTACCTGAACCGTTTGGAGATTACGTTTTCTGATGATTAGCAGTCCTCCTGTGCAAGTGAAACAATTCTTGATTGGCATTAAAAGTACCAATGTGTGCCAAGAAAGCGTTCCTCACAGCATTACATAACCCCCACCAGCCTCATTGGGTGATACCAAGAGACTTGTAGGACCTCACTGATTTGTGAGTTATTGTTTGTGTACATGTACGTGTGTGTATATGTGTATGTGTGAATAAATACATATGTATATGGGGAACTTTGGTTGTGGTGTCCATGCTTACATGGTAAAGACACCCCCATCCCTGGGATTTACGCAGCATTTAACCCCTACAGACATTCTCTTTCCAATTAATAGTAAATAAATTAGAAGTCAAAACTTAATGGCTGTCTGTTTATTTGCGAGACGGTGTTGCTGCCGTGTGTTGGTGTGTTTTGTAGTAAAATTTTAGGCAGAGGAAGAAATCACCAACAAAGAATAAACTAGAGGGGAGGTCATAGAGTGTGAGGAAATTCTGACATCCAGCATGAGTAGTGTACCAAATAGGCCCTTTATGGGAGCTGCCTTGAGTTTCCCATGCGCTCTTCTTACAATATACAAGTCCTCATATGGTATTCCATAGTAACGATATGTCGATCTGCATTCATTTAAAGTTATGAGTGTTTAAAGTCGTTTGACCATGATTTTAACCTTTCCAGGCTGCTCAAGGTCAAAGGTCTTTTAAAAGTCTACATATGGCTTCCTATAAGTGTGGTGTGTGGGTTTTTTTTTTTTTTTTTTTTTTAAATAAATGGTGAAGGCATTTGTATCTTCACATGTTTATAAATTATTGGCACTCAAATTCCTGTGATCTTGATTTTGATCGTTCAGGGCCTCACAAGGTCAATGGTAATTGTCATTTGAATGCGTTAATATAATTTCCTATTTTTCCCATGATGCATCTATGGGTCTATGTCACTTTATTTCATGAGATATAAGCAGTTTCAGTTATGACATGTCTGTCTCCGAAACACTGTGACCTTGCTCTGATCTTGACGTCTGATCGTGACATTTCAAAATTGAACAATATCTGTGACTTCAATGGGGTAGTGTCCCCACCAAGCTTAGTGAAAATCCATGCACAGGTGCATTCAGGAATTTGTCCAGTCTAACAGTGGTTACAGTATCTCGGCCCAAGGTCTCGGTTCTGGTGGCGCTCATAAAACAATTCCCTGAACTGAGTGTTTCCTTTCTGTTGGGTTATTTGTGGTATTTTTCTGTTGCACAAAGTACTTTCCTCCTTCGGCTGTGGCAGGGTATCGTTGTGTTCACTAGGTGGCAGCAGAGGGTGTGTGAAAGAGCCTGGGTTTTACACAGAATGTTGATTTAGGACCAGGCTGCTCTGTTCATCTCTGTATTCATTATACTGTGAACGAAAATGATCATAAATCACATGCTGGACCCCTGGGAGGCTTCAGAAATATAGGCCAGACTAGTTGGAGTGTGTGGATTTGTGTTGCAGGATAAGGCATGGGTGGGGGCCGTGGTGGGGTGAACTGCTGGGTTTTCCTGTGGTACTAATGGACTTCAGTCTGGGTAAAACAGCTCCAGGTCAGTGTATGGGTTTGGTCTGGAATTCTGATGTTTTAAAGTGTGTAAGCACTGCAACTACATTCCCCGTATGTGTGTTGTGACTAATGGATTTTAGCTACCTGGAGAGAAGTAATAGCCTCAGCATGAGGTATTGGCCATCAGTGTCATGTATTTCTGTTCTGTTAAAACTCTCTTTACTTCACAGCCAGTGCTAGTAAACCAAAAGCTTGCAACATGTTTAAGATGAGAAGATTCTACCATTAGTTGCAAGCAAAGGTTATGTTTCCTAAATGTTTTATGTTTTACGATCTCACTTTTTGAGTTGAGTCAGATTTCCATTATTATTATTACTTCACTGACAAAATACATTTTTGGTCGTGTGTGTGTTTGTGAACAAAATCCTGACCTCACCCTGACATGGATTTTCACCAAACTTGGTGGAGCCACTGTCTGACCTGAGGCCCTGAGATGAGTTGATTTTGGAATGTCCCGGTCGAACATCAAGGTCAGAACGAGGTCAAAAAGTTTCAGAGATAGAGCATGAATTACTTTGCAATGAGCGCCTCCAGATGTGCTGTTACTATGGAACACTTTCGGATGGGATGACGCCATGACCTTTAAATGTCAAACGCCAGCGATTTAAAACTAATTCACGTGCTGTGTAACATGTAAGAAGAAGAAGTAAGTCTGGCTTTTACACACGAGCTGAGCGGCTCATCAGGCTGGAGCTTATCCTGGTTTTTGTAGTGGGAAGCGAATACAAGTTCAATTCCTGATGGATGTGATGCTAGCCCCTTGCAGGTTACTGTCCCAGTATTTTTACTGGTACCCCTTTTATACTGCTGGGTGGACACACTTGTGATTTGAGACTTTCCCAGGGGTCTTAGCCCACTGGGGGTTTGAACCTACATCCTCTTGATCATGAGCCCATCACTCTAACCACTACACCACAGTCCTTGTTGCTGTGTGGTGGAGGTAGTATACCTTGCACTCTGAGTGTCTTGTTGTAATAATAATTATTACTGTTGTTATTCTTATTTTCATTGGTGGTTCCCGTGAGTTTACACATCAAAAGGAAAAATCTGACTACATTTTTTATTATTATTATTATTATTATTTTAATGATACAACCTCGAATTGATCGTTTGCACATGCCTAAAAGGAAAGGATGAAAAAGGACCGCTTTACTAAGGTCGGCGTTTTGTTTGAGGTTTTTGGTTTCTCCTTCCATTAAAACGGGCTAATGTGGTTTTGATGATGGACAGACTACGAGAAAGAAGGAGATGGGAAGAGCTACTCAGGGAGTCTGGATATGCCGAGATCAATGAAAAACGGAATAGAAGAACAGTTAGGAAGGAGAAATTACTGTAGCGTGGCTCCGTCCTCTTCCCATGCTATAGAAACAAAGATAACATTTCCCCGCCATGTTGCCAGATTTGGAGACGAAAGCAAAGTCACCTACTTTGTGTGACCCGCCTACTTTTTCCAAGATCACGGTCCTGTGCTTTGTCGGGGCTGTTGATCACTTCATTCCTCAGTGCATCCTTCTTATTTCATAGCGGAATAACATTTATAAGCTTTTATAAAACTAAAACTGCCAAGTTTAAATTCAGTGCGGTAGATGGGAGACTTTAGACATTGAAAAGAGGCGAATTTATTCCTAGAATAGATGCGGATGGGCGGGGTTACACATTATCCCACAGCCAGCCAGCAGGGACGCTCGACCTGTTCTGGCACGTGATTGGCTGATTGGATAACTGAAGCAGCAACCAGATGGAAAGGTGTTCCTCATAAAGCGGAAGCTGTGTGTTTGCTCCCTGGCGTTCGAGATTTTCTCTGGAAGGTAAATGTGACATTTGCATCGACCTGCCAGATCAGGAAGATTAGCCACAGTGTGAAGCTTATTATATTACAGATATGCTAATTTATTGTGGATGTCGAGATGCTTCCTACTGGGCTGTTCGGGCATTTGGGACCTCGCCCTGTTGGGTGGGTGGGTCAGGGCCGTTTAGGGAATAGATTTAGATCAAAGACGAGAGTGGGATGAATAAACATTAAACAGATAAGGCCTTTTCTCCTTTTTTCTTTTCCTCCCCCTCTTCCCCTCTTTTTTTAGCTTGAGAGGGTGGAGGGGTCTAATGTAGGGCACAGGGGTGTGTGTGTGTGTGTGTGTGTATTTGGTGGTGGTGTGTGCATAACAGGAGGGTCTCTGGGCAGAACTAAGCAGCGGGTGGGAAATGCTTTGGGATTGGTCTGCTGGTTAGATTGCTAATCACACGCGCACACACGTTCCTGCATAATTTAAACCTGAGCACATGCTTTGGCAGACTTGACAAGGCTTTACTCTCTATTGGTGACCCATATATCTACGTGTGTGTTGTACATGCACTCATATTACGCGAAACATGGGTTAAGTGCTTCCAAGCTCTTCACGCTGACACATCCTGTATATAATTTGTTTTACTTTCTTTTAGCGTTCACGTGCTCTGTGTGTGTGTTTGGGTGTGTATTCCCCTGCTCCATGTTTTGATGAGCGATTATGTTTGTGCCGATTAGGCGCTTAGCCGGAACAGGCCTGCGTATGGATTTGCTTTCATGTACATACTATCAGTTTATATCAATGAGAAAATAAAGCACGGAATGATTGAGAGGTTAGAGGTTTGAGATGTTACAGGACCTGCGAGGGATGGTCTGTTCAGAAGTCTTCAAGATTTTATGGTCGAATACAACCCAACTCTGATTCAAGTGCTGCTTTTGATGGGAGGGAGAGAGGGAGAGAGAACCTGAAGGGCCTGTACATTGGTAGGATGTTGAAAGGGCACCAGATGGCATTTCTGATACCCCCCCTTCCTCAGAACCCCCGTTCCCCTCCGAACCAAGTGTCGGTCAAACAAGGTGAATTTCCTCTCTTCATTTTGCACGCACATTACAAAAACCACTTCATTTGTTGGTACCGGTGCATGAAGAGTGTGGGATTTGGAAGAATTTGGCAATCACGAAATATTTTCATGATTGTGCTTGATGTCAAGGCATCATTCACCAGCTGAGACAAATACAGATGTCTCGTATCGTTGCCTCGTTTCTGTCCCAACCTCGTATTTGCCTTTTCCTTGTTTGTACCTTTTGGATATTTCCTGTTGTCTTCTATCTACCACTGTTTCTTTCCTATCACTACCTAAGTCGGGGTGGGCAAACTTTTTGGCTCAGGGGCCACATTAACTTTTAAAATTTGACAAACGGGCCAGGTCAGCACAAGATATGATATAAAAATGTTTTTTTTAACAGTACATATCAAAGATAAACAGTAAAAAGCATTAAAGTATGAACTTATTTTAGTGGGAACAGTGTTGTCGATCACCCATTTTTGCCAGTGCATCAAAGTCTGGTGGTCATTTTGTTGTTGTGATTCTCAGAACAGATTTGAGGTGTTCATCACTCAACTGAGATCTGTAGGGTGCTATGTTGTTTTTCATCACTCTAAAAGTCTGTTCACACACATATATAGAGCAGAACAACACGAGTATCCTCTGTGCAATCTTGTGGGTGTTTGGAAATTTGGCTGCGCTTAATGAAGCAGAAAACTCATCCAGTTTAAGGGAGTTGAACTTCTCCTTTAACATCATGTCACATTGGAGATCAATCAGTTACAACTGCAACTCCTGTGGCATTGTTTCAGGGTGTTGTGAGAAGGGACATGACACCAGCTGAAGTGCTCTGTCGATTTTTCCAAAATCATAAAACCGACGGCAGAATTCTTCATGCAGGTCATCCGGTGATTTCCTGCATTTTTTCACACGTTGCGGAGCCTCTTTTAATGTAGCCAGTGTGGGGAAATGAGCGAATGGCTCGTCTGACATTTGCTTTGAAAATAAAACTATCCTGGTTTTGAAGGCTCTGACGTCTGCTTGCATTTCATGCACAAACTGGTTTTTCCCTTGTAGCTTCACATTCAGCTCGTTCATGTGTGTCAGTATGCCCACAGTAAAAGCTAAATCACAAAGCCAGTTTGTGTCATTCAGCTCAGGAAAATTGTCAGTACTCTCAAGTAGCTCTAAAAATGAAATAATCTCCTGTTTGAGCTCCCACACTCGTCATACTTTCCCCAAACTTAACTAGCGGACATTAGAATGGCAAAGCAAGCTCTTGTG
The DNA here is from genome assembly GCA_030068295.1 of Euristhmus nudiceps. NCBI lineage: Eukaryota > Metazoa > Chordata > Actinopteri > Siluriformes > Plotosidae > Euristhmus > Euristhmus nudiceps. The sequence continues at coordinate 26,032,602 of JAQNCB010000005.1, read as the reverse complement.
ATCAGTGTCAGTTTCTTCAAGAAAATGGATAAACTGACGATGGTGAAGTCCCCTCGCTCGAATAAAATTAGCGAGGTTCACAACTGGCTTCACTTGCATGGTCAAGCTGCAATACGAATATTCACAGTGCTTCCTGGAGAATTATGCAGTGTCGGAAAATTACCTCCTGTCCTCTTTCACACCGTCCTGGATTCTTTTGAGCAGCCAGAAGTTTTTTCCCATCAGATTTGGTGACCCATCTGTGGTAACGTTGGCAAGTGTACTTCAAGGTAACTTGTGCCTCTTTATGACCATTGACACTCTGTTGTATAAATCCTCTCCCCGTGTTTTTACTTTTAGGGATTCTATAGCCAAAAACTCCTCCATGATTCACGAATCCCTCTGATAAAAATCCGCTTTTTTTGTTGAACTTGCTAGTTAATTGGTTCAACACGCAGAGCCACTGTCCTGCGTGATAAGCAATTTTTAAAAAATTTGTTCTTGCTCTCAGGACATAAAATGCTTGCAGTCTCTACCATGCACTCTTTGCCTAAGCACCTGGTGCTGAAATGCGGTCAATACATGCCAAAGTGAAATTAATGCAATCAATCAATCATTCACATCAAGCAAGAATTCTGTACCAAACAATCTTCAGCGGGCCGGATTAAAAAGACCAACGGGCAGGATGTGGCCCGCGGCCCATAGTTTGTCCACCCCTGGCCTAAGTTGTACCACTGTCATTTTCTTTTTCCCTTTCCCCCACGGGCCCATTGCTACCTTTTCTCATTTCTGCTGTCACTTTCTGACTCGTGCCTGATTTATTCCACTGTCCTATTACTATCACTGCTTCAAATCAACCTTCATTTTTCTTGTCTTTGTGAACACTGCCTTATTTCTACCTTCCCATTTTTACCGCAGCCTCGTTTCTTCCTTTCGATTTTTACTGCAGCTTCATGTCTACCGACGCGTTTCTACCGTAGCCTCGTGTCTCCCGTCGCGGGTTTACCTTCTCGTTTTTACTGCCGCATTATTTTTCTTTTCAGCTTCGCACTGCTGCCTCTTTTCTACCGTTTCGTTTTTACCACTCCCTTACGTCTTTTGTCTAGCAAGATAACAGCCTCCACCTCCTCGGTCTTGTGCAGCCATCAGGAAAAAAAATAAAAATTAATATGAGCTATTTAATTTAATCGAGATGAGATGTCCTTACAAATATATTAATAATGGATAAAACGGCTCATTAACGGACACTCATTGCTTTACATGATTGAGGATATGCCTGACGGCACATCGTGTGTGTGTGTGTGTGTGTGTGTGTGTGTGTGTGTGTGTGTGTGTGTGTGTGTGTGTGTGTGTGTGTGTG
>JAQNCB010000005.1:25963095-25974573 GCA_030068295.1 Euristhmus nudiceps | reverse complement strand
GAGAGAGGGAGAAAGAGAGAGAGAGGGAGAAAGAGAGAGAGAGGGAGAAAGAGAGAGAGAGGGAGAAAGAGAGAGAGAGGGAGAAAGAGAGAGAGGGAGAGTCTCAGGGAGTGTGTCGAAGAGCGAGGGAGAAGAGAGGTACAGAGATTCCCAGAGAGAGAGGCACAGGCAAGACAGACGGAGGAGCAGCAGCAGCAGAAAGACGGGATGAACAACTGATAACTGGATAGAAAGAGAGTGTGAGAGTGAAGAGGGAATTGGGATATAATGGAGGTTCTCCTGGTGCTCCGGCTGTGCTGTAACTGCACTTACGGTAATTCTTTAATCGGAAAGCCTGCTTGGAATTTGTTTGAAGCATGCAGATTTGAATGTGGCTCACTGTGATGTGTGGTCTGTCGCGGTGCTGCTTTTTCTGGTATCCGACTTCCTTTCCAACTTCCTCTAACTCGGAGCTTTCCCAGCGGCTATGTCCCACAAGCTCCGCTTATCACTGCTATTTAACGTGCCGTGTAGACATCCTGTGGCATCTGCGAGAGAGTGGGAGAGGGAGAGAAAGCAAGTGCAGACATTCACCTCTTTACAAGCAGGTCACGTTCCAGAGAAGTTCTTTGGTTCTGGCGCAGCAGAATATCAAAGCAGTGCCCTGGACATGTGGTCACATGACGCACTGTGTGTGTATGTATGTGGCAGCGAATATTAGCATGTGCATTGTGGCATGGTGTACTCGATTGTGGCATGGTGTATGCTCCAGAACGGAGGTGAATGACATTTAGGCATGAGGAGAATAGATCGTGTGACACGTCAGCCTGTGGTCCCTAAATGTTGAATCCGTAAAGGGAGTTTCAGCAAATCGGCACTGTCCGTGGTTTATTAAATGAAGGCTTGTACAATAGAGGTGCTGTGTTCGGACAATAGTTACTGACTGTTAGCTTCGTATTAATGAATCATTTGTTCTTTAAAAAAAAAAAAAAAAAAGAGGTATTTATTTTAGTTATTACATTTTTTTTTAAACGTCTCCAGCTTCAGGTGTAAAACGGCAGATTTTAAAGCCGAGGTGTCTGCAGTTCGTACAAAAAGTTAGGTGTGGATTTTTATAAAATTTCTCCCAGGGGTGGCGCTTTCAACCAAAAAGGTTTTGTGGATGTTTTAGTTCAAGTTCTAGATTTCGGAATTTTTTTTCAAGGATTCTTTAACATTTTGAGACAGGAGGATTTTTTGTACGTGTTCTATTACAGCATGCCCAGCAGGGGGTGCTCTGTACTTTCTGTTTTTTTTTTTTTTTTTTTTTTTATAAAGATATAAATGCTTTTTATTTGCTTATTTCTCCCAGACGTGGTGCTTGAGACAAGGAAGATTCCATTAGATTTTGGAGATGATCCAGGAATTTTTTATGTATATTTTTTTAATATTGTTCGGTGGCACAATTTTTGACATTTTTACACATCGTATGGGCGATTGCTGGGCTTCACAGAGGTTTGCGCTCCCAACGTGCTCAGGTTGTTTTGTTGAGAGAGACTGGTGATGGAAGTACAACCACTATATCAGAAGCTAGCTTGTCTTGCAGATGGCTCAGAACAATCGAAGTCATATGGTATTGGGCAGTTTATCCAGATTATCTTATTGTAAACGTGTTGCCTCCACATATTTTATTTCTGTACAGTGTGGATAGTATAACCCACAGAATTAGAGGAAAGGGGTGGTTGTGCGGCACAGTGCATGTGATATATAGCAAAATCAATAAAGTCTCCAGTGCATGAGGATTAAAAAGGGTTTTTTCCTATCCATTTGTTCTTTGTAACTTTGTTACATGCCAGCACTTGGTGAGCTCCACTAACCGAAGGAACGACAGTGAGAGACTGGTAATGACAATACACAGCAATTAGGGATTAAAAAACTGCAGCAGTGCTGATTTTTGTTTTATTTTGTTTTTTTCCTCGTGGTACTGCTGGGGATGACACAGCAGCCATATGGATACGTGGTTTCAAACGACAGCAGTGGCAGACTGAAACTGCAAAGCAGGAAAAGCCTCCAAGAGGCGGAACGCACGCCATCACTTGGAATGAAGCTTCCAGCTGAGAGCGGAGCTGTGTTCTGAAAGAAAGTTAGCAGAGCAGAATGCCATCGAAGTGAGCCAGTTACCGGCTAAACTTTCGAGTTCTCAAAAAGTTGAGTGTGGTTTAGCAAAGTCCGGCTCGAGACCGATGGCGGCCACATATGTCTGGTTATAAGGCGTGAGCATTTTAATAAAAATTAAAAAAAAATAATAATAACCATAGTAGTAAATTTCATGACGATAAGAACAAACTGTTCACCCATGGATGTTCGTTCCTGGACTGGAAAATGAAATTTCGTCAAAATTAAAGTCTTTTTTTTTATTTTTTTTTTTTATTCTCTCTCTTTTTTTTGATTTTGATATACTATATGAACCCCACAAGGGAAATTATTGCCTCTGGTTTTAACCCATCCAAAGTGAGTGCGTACACATGGAGCAGTGTGCTGCCACACACATTGATGGCACCCGGAGAGCAGTTGGGGTTTAGGTCCCTTGTTCAAGGGCACTTCGGCTATGAATGGGGAGGAGGGGCAGGTGGAGCTGACTACCCCACCGCCACGTTTTCCTGCTGGATCAAGATTCGAACCAGCAACCTCTCAGCCGCAAAGCTGTTTCTCTGACCGTTAGGTCATTGTCATTGATGAGCATGCTAGTATTTCCAATCCAAATATGCACAGATCGAGCACAAGGATTTCAGTATGTGCATTCTTCAGAATTTAAAGCTTATTAATAGTTTAAGTCCAGGTTCAGTGCTCATGCCTCAAAGGTGTATAGCGGCAACTTGTGGAAAAACATCACAGGATGGTGTTGGTTTGTTCAGTTTTATCCCCGACACAGACGGTGGGTGGGGAAAACGTGTGGTGAGTGGATTAGGCGAGTTAAATGAACACGGGCAGACTGGAAAGCACCTAGAATTAATTAGGTTATTTGTGGGGACAATTTTAGTGAAGTTTGTTTTGACCCACCTCCAGCACCTGAGTGCAAAATGGCTGCAGGATTGACAACAGCAACACTGTGATGTTCATCAGCTGTCAAGAAGCTTGAAATCCCCAAAGGCACAATACTACAGACTGGAGCTTGGTTTAAAAAAAAAAAAAAAAAAAAAAAGCGAGCTGCTTAAAGTGTACAATGTGCCTCTTTGAATGCCCTTAGTGTGGAGAGAAAGTTTGGAGCATCTCCGAGCACGTGTCATATTCAGATAACGGAAATTGGTTATGAATTTTAAAAAAATTAAAAATTTGATTAGCTTGATATTTTGAACGAAAATAGTATTTGAGTATCTTGGAGACTTGTGTGCCTTAATACATCCACATCAACCATATTTAAATAAAATAAATAATAAATATTTCCTTATAAGGCTAAATTGGAAAGGTGCTTCTGAGTCCTTTTCCATATATGGACATGGGCTTGACATGGTAAATACTGTAAATAAAATTAAAATAAAATAAATAAATAAAAATTAGGCAGATAGCTGTACTTGATCTTCTATGCATGTTGTACTGCCAGAGATCTCTATCGGGTTAATTAGGTTTCTGTTACATTGATTGTATTTGTATCTGGTTTCACCCACATAAAGATCGGTTTCCATTTTAAGTTCAGTTCCTCTCAAGGTTTCCTCCTCGTGTTGAATAAGGGAAGTTTTTTCCTTGCCACTGTTACCACGGGCTTGCTCATAATGGATGTGTAGGGTTTGGAGAGGAAATATTTAAATTCTTCACCAAATTTGTTTTTAACGATGTAAAGCTCCTTTGCAACAATGTCAACTGTAAGAAATGCTATACAAACAAAAAAAATCAGCTCTCGTGCATGTATGTATGCAGGCTGTTCCGAAATTGATCGGACCGGTCCAATCAATACAAGTCACGGTAATAAATAATTCATTAGCATCGGTTTCACTGTGATTGATTTTTCCGAAGCTAGCCGTAGGTGTCCGCTGATTAGTACTGCATCATAAAGAAAATGGATACAGCAATGATAATATGAGGGAGATAAATTATTTAATAAATATGTGTAAAGCCACGGTAGTGGCACCCCCTTGATTTTCATGGAACTCTTTTGTGTCAAACACGAATAAATCCTGAGGTAAATAAGAAAAATCTTGTATCACACAACCACAGTCTTTCTTACATTTATGAGTAAAATGCCTGAAAAACATTCCGACCTCAATGCTGTACAAGTAATTTTCTGACTAAAAATGTGAAAAGATTTTCCCTGAAAAATGGACACACGAGCGTTTCATTTTCACCCTGTCAGTCAAAAGCTGTTTGTTTAGGGTAATAAACACTCATTACACATTGTGTTCTTCGTTATTTAGTCAATGAAAGATCAATGTATGGCACCATTTTATTTATTTATTTATTTATTTTTTTCAAATCCATCAAAACAGTCCCCAAGCCGCTGAAATAGCAGCCCAAAGTCATGTAACGTTCATCACCTATTCAACGGCATCGTGATAAACATTCACCTCACCAATACATCGTTGAGCACAAATGAACAGCTACAGCGCATACAGTTTTGAATAGCAATAAATGTACCCAAATATCCATTCCTCAAAACCGTTTTGCTCGAAGTGCATGCAGGTTAATTTGTTTATGGAAATAATCAGCCGGTGACGTCGATAACAGCAAGACAAGGCATCGTGTCCAGCCGTCGTGCTATAGAGTGTGAACGTGACGACGTGCATCCTTCATCAAAAACGTTTTTCACAGATCAAAGGCCATTTCACAGGTCTCTACTGGAAGAAACTTGAAAGCTTTTTCAGGATTGATAGATGGAGTACTTGTCTGAAGTAAAGGGGACCTTTTGATTTTTTTTTTTAACTCTATGGAATGCAAGGGGGCGCCACTACCGTGAATTTACACATATTATAAATGCGCTTTTAGGTTGATTCATTGGTGCAGCTTCACATGGGTCTTTTATCCAAGTAAAGTTTGAATCTGTCATGACTTCCTGTTCGCTATGCGTTCTCCTGAGGGTATAACTTTATTTTCAACAAAAGAAAAGTTTCTGATCTTATAACGACTGGGATAAGTGGTGCAGTCTCTCTGTCAGTGTTGTCATCTGGAGATGTCTTTCAGCGACTTGTTGAATTCTTAAACCCAGACTCACAAGGCACTCATGTCCAGGATGTCGGGCGAACACACACTCATTTATTTATGATTTGTCTGGAAGTCGAGCAGCATGAAACAGAATGGCAGAGCATGTTCTCCGCTTCGGGCGCAGATGAGATGCCTGTCATGGGACCTGGTTCCAGACTCGATATGTGCAGCATACGTTCCTATACAGGACGATGAGCCTCACTGTAACAGAGGAACTTATTACACGATTGCAGGGTGAGCTGGTACTGGTATTACATGGTCTCTTATCTCACACCACCAAGGTTCTGATGTGAGATGTGTGTTTTCATGAGGCTTTCTTTCATTTCTCAGCTGTTGTTGGAATCGATTGCTACCTCAGCCTAAAACTGACTTATTGTGAGAACTGGCATTTGTTTTTTGTTTTTTTTTAATTCTCATGCATGGATTTTAACCAATCTTGGTGGGGATGCTACCCTTCCAGAGGACTAGAGATGACTTGATTTTGGAATGTTTGGCTCCAAGGAAAAGGTCAAAGCCAGGTCACAGATCTTTGGAGATTGGAGTGCTTGTGACTTTGAAACAAGTGTTGATGGACATACTGTTACTATAGAGCACTATAATAATTGATAAGGAACTTGTATGGGCTTTCCAATGAGACAATTACCTTTGACCTTGAGCACCCTTGAAAGGTTAACCCCCCGCCATCTCATAAACTTTTTCACGAATTCGGTCACACCCATATACTACAGATCACACAGTAATATGAGCACATGGGTAATTAAACCCAGTTCCAATTAAGGCATAATTTAAATTTTTTTTTTTTATAATTTTAATTATCTGTGAGAAAATACCGTATTTTTTGGTCTCTGTGTGTTGGTGTAGATGATATGACCAATGCAGTGCGAAACTAAATCATTCTTTTCAATCAGTGAATCTACACAGTGGCAAAAAAAGAAAGGAAAGAGTAGAATACAACAGGCGCTGTTGCATGAACCAAACCTAAGGCGGTTTATCGGAACCGTTTGGACGGAGCCGTAGGTGCTTAATTGTGACACGCGGCGCCGTTTTCATCTTCACAGCCTCTTTGATCAGCGAGGCGTGTAATAGGCTTTGGAAGATGAGATTTCCTGTGTTTGCGCATTGGTGATATGATTGTATGTTATCGAAATGATTACACTGAAGTTGCACTTTTGTTCTGACTCCATGCGCGATCTAACGCATGTACGCTTTGTTTTTCCCGCAGCGCTCCTGTATAAACCCATCGACCGTGTGACCCGCAGCACCCTTGTGCTTCATGTAAGCGTAACATCTTTTAAATTCCCCTCTTTCTCATCTTCACCAAACGACGTAATTCTACAAGGGTCGTGGGGAGGCTGGTGCCGAACGCTGTCATTAGGCGAAGGTGGGATACACCCTGAAGAGGTCACCAGACCATCACAGCTCGGCACATACAGAGAAACATTCACACTCACACCGACGGACAATTGGCTATCTACGTGGAGCCGGTGGTGTAGTGGTAACAGCGCTGGGCTCATGACTGAGAGGTTGTGGGTTCGAATCCCCATTAGACTCGCACCGTGCTAAGACCTCTGGCAAGGTCCGCCCAGCAGTATCAATAAGTCGCAGTAAAAATCCTGGGAAAGCAACCTGTGATGGACTAGTGTCCCATCCAGGAGGACTTGAACTCATAGTTGCCTCCTGCTACAGAAACCGGAGATGAGCTCCGTCCTGATGAGCCTCTGGGCTCGCGTGTAAAAGCACGACAGACCTACACAAAGCGAAGTTTGTTATACGAATATATGAGAAGAAAAAACGCCGTTCATCACAAGGAGCCCATTTGTCATCCATACACCCATAGCACACCAGCATCTGGTTCACGGTTTCTTTAGGTTAATGCTGAAAAAAGCAGTTTCTTTGAGTGTTTTGATCTGATTTATTCCCACTGTGTTTTTTTTGTTTTTGTTTTTTTTTTTCTTCCCCCCCATCCAGGATCTGCTGAAACACACCCCTAAGGAGCATCCAGATTTTGCTCTGTTGCAGGACGCGCTCCGAATCTCCCAGAACTTCTTGTCCAGTATAAACGAGGAGATTGACCCACGCCGTACCGCCGTCACCACCCCCAAAGGAGAGGTGTGTGTGTGTGTGTGTGTGTGGTAGTGTGTGTGTGAACATGCTAGGTATTGACATAGAAAGGACCAAAATATATTTGTCCTCACTTTTTTGAGTGAAAATTTATTGCGGTCCTTACTATTATTAAGGGGCCGGTGGCGTAGTGGTTAGGGTGCTGGGCTCATGAGGAGGTTGTGGGTTCAAATCCCAGTTAGACCCCCCTCTGGGCAAGGTCTTACCCACAAGTGTGCCTCTGTCCACCCAGCAGTATAAATGGGTACCAGTAAAAATACTGGGAAGGTAACCTGTGATGGACTAACGTCCCATCCAGGAGGAGTTGAACTCCTAGTCGCTTCACGCTACAGAAACCGGGGATAATCACCGGCACTGATGAGCCTCTAGGCTCGGGTGTAAAAGCCCAACAGGCTTTATTTAACTATTATTAGAGTTTAGTTTGAGTATAAATGTCTGGAGACTGCGTTATGTTAAAGAATGTCCCCATAAAGGTAGAAGTACAAGATTTTGTGTGCATGGAACTTGATTGCATCGACAAAATAAATGAAAAATTGATCTTGTATCCATGATTGAAACCGTATTTAGTGTATGGTCCATACTCATTATTCATGTGGCGTTTTTTTTTTCCATCTGTGTCGAGTGTGAGTGAGTCTCCGCGAAACATCGACGCATGGATGACGTCTTGGCAGATCTGTCCTCCTTCACGTTCTCTCTCTTTCACACTTATTCCCACACTGGCCCTCTAAAGATGACAGGAAGTCTGTGACATGCTGTTATTGATTTACGCCCTTACTTCATCAGCTCTGCTAGAAAATTGGGGTTATCATTTGTTTCTGTTGTGTGTGTGTGTGTGTATGTGTGTATGTGTGTGTGTGTGTGTGTGTTTGGCAGGCACGTCAGCTGGTGAAGGATGGCTTCCTGGTGGAGGTGTCTGAGAGTACACGTAAACTTCGCCATGTATTTCTCTTCACTGACTTGCTGTTGTGTGCGAAGATGAAGAAGACTGCAGTGGGGTATGACACACACACACACACACACACACACACACACACACACAGTAATACAATACAATTATAAATATTTGTTTTATTGTGAAATTGATTAACGCAGTACCGGTATGTCTCAAGTTCGCACACACACACACACACACACACACACACACACACCATCGTCCATTCATCTTTTTTCTTCTTTCTTTCTTCCGCCCCTCCCACAGTTTATCATCTGAGAGAGCGAAAAAAAAAAAACCGCTGTGACGTATTTTATTGATAAACTGGATTAATCACGTCCTCCTGCAGTGTTAATTTCCTCAGAGATCCGTTGCTGTCGTGCGTCCCGTCTTGGAGCTTTATTTCTGGAAAGGCTCCTCTGTTTAGTCATCCGGGCTCCATTTATTTCCTGTCGTCAGGGAGACGCTGGAGGTGATTGATTGCTTCTGTTACTGTGGCAATCTTGCTACAGTGTTCCCATATGGATAAATCTCGAACACACACACAAACTAAATCTATGCTATTTCATTTTTAAAAATTATCTACAGACCCATTGATGTTTGGGTTTTTTTTTGTTTTGTTTTTTTTTTTCCCCGGCTGCCAATAGAGTCATAGCATCTCTCATGGATTCCGGACATCCGCCGAAGCACTAATTCAGCATCTATTAGTTTATTCGTTCCCACTGACAGAATCATTGATATTCACGTTGTACAGTGTTTTAAGATAATTGGGATAGAGAGAGAGAGAGAGAGAGAGAGAGAGAGAGAGAGAGAGAGAGAGAGAGAGAGAGAGAGAGAGAGAGAGAGAGAGATGGGGACAGTGTTTAATATGCTGATTACACAGTGCGCAAAGACCGGGTTCATCCGCCATAATCACGTTATAAAGCTGGATCGGAGGTGATTAGGGACACATTTAAATTAGGTTCAGTACGTTTCCTGTAGCTGTTGGTTCATTCTGCTTATTGCATTCAAAGCAGTGACTACTAATCAGTGAAGATGTGTCTGTTGAACAGTGTAACAAAGTGGTGTGCACATCTAGATATATGCGTGTGTGTGTGTCAGCCAACCGAAAATGTTCTTACATGCGCCATTTAAATTTACATTCACATGAAATACCCTCACATTCGCAATTTGCCCTCGCGTTTATCCCAAATACTCTCACATTTTACCATTCAGCTCTCACGTTGATACCAAATGCTCTCACATTAACCATTTAGCTCTCACTTTTGTACCACATACTCTCACATTTTCCATTCAGCTCCCGAATTTATCCCAAATACTCTTACATTTACCATTTTGCTCTTGCATTTATACCAAATACTCTTACATTTACCGTTTAGCTCTCGCTTTTATACCAAATACTCTCACATTTACCATTTACCTCTCGCATTTATACCAAATACTCTCACATTTACCTCTCGCATTTATACCAAATACTCACATTTACCGTTTAGCTCTTTGCTTTTATACCCAATACTCTCACATTTACCACTTAGCTCTCATTTATCCCAAATACTCTCACATTTACCATTTAGCTCTCGCTTTTATACCCAATACTCTCACATTAACAACACACCTACACCTAGGGGCAATTTGGAATAGGCAGTTATTTAAATTTGCATGTCTTTGGACTGTGGGAGGAAACCAAAGTATCCTGAAGAAACCCATGCAAGCAAGGGTAGAACGTGTGAACTCCACACCGGAACACCCGAGCAAGGGACTCGAAACCCCGGAGCTTCTTAACTATTATTATCATGTATTCCTGAACTGTATGCTCTACCAGTCACCATTTATTGCTCACATTCTCCCAAAATGCTCTCGCACTAATCATTTAGCTTTCACATTTACCCAGAAGGCTCTGACATCACTCATTTCTCCTCTTCTTCCTTTTTCTTCAGGAGGCATCAGCAGTACGAGTGTAAATGGTACATCCCTCTGGCAGACCTCACCTTCCAGACGCTGGATGACTCGGACTCTTGTACACACGTCCAGACGCTTCCCGAACACGAGATCGAGGAGATGAAGATCAAGATCTCAGCCATCAAGAATGAGATCCAGAAAGAGAGGGTCAGATCATGAACAAGATATTTATTGATTTATTCATTTATGAACCTTAAAGCCAGTTTGTACTCAAAGTACGTAATAGGCATGGATCATTGGAGATTAAAAAGCTTCATGGCGTTTAAATATTCAAGGTCACTCCAGGCTGGTGTTGCTCTGCTCCCACACACTCGCAGATGTGAAGGAAGGTTTGACCGTCACTTTTTGGAGACTCCGCGTGTTTATTTTCGCCAACAATGACTCATTAATGACGAGAGACGTTATTGAAAGCAGTTCCTCCTGTAGTCAGATCAAGGCTGCTGTTACTATTGTTTATACTAAGAACACGCTCCTACTGGTGAAGCGACGCGATCGAAAACAAACCCCCTCATTTAATTCCCAAATAACACGCGCACACACACACACACACACACACACACACACACACACAGCTCTTCCAAGAATTCAGGGGATTCCTTGAAGCCTGTGTTGTTGTTGGCTTCCAGTAAGACGCATGTAAACAAACACAGTGTGAAGGTAATTACGTCTCTCTGAAACACACCCACCTTACAAAATTATACACCGTCGCAGTCCTCTACAACATACACGCAGAGTCTTGAAAAAGGAGCAGGACGGCTGAGTGATATCGTTGGTGAAATCCTCTGGACGTACTGTTAGACAGTGAAACTGTTTTTACATTTTTTTTATGTTTAGGATTTTTGAGGTGGGACGGAAAATCAGCTTGGTGACACACTAGTGTATAACTCTTCCCCAAAATAGTTTGAAAAGGTACAGTGGTTAGCATATCTGCCTGACCGCAGTCCCGGGCTTGGTGGATTTCCTCCAGGTCCTCCGGTTTCCTCTCACACCGCGGAGACATGCATGTTCGATAAACTGCCTCTAGGTTTGAAAGTAGTTGGCTCTGCAATGGTCTGGTGAGCTGTTCAGGGGTTTTTCCTGCATTCACCATGTGTTGGCTGAGATAGGCACCAGCCTCACAGTAAACCAAGTAGAATTAAGCAGTTTAGAAAATGAATGAGAGACGTTTCGTGGAGTAAAATTATGGGAAGTTTAGTCAGAATTGTCCCCATATTAGAGGACTTCAGCATACTTTTACTCTATTACTCTGTGTGTGTGTGTGTGTGTGTGTGTGTGTGTGTGTGTGTGTGTGTGTGTGTGTGTGTGTGTGTGTGTGT
>JAQNCB010000005.1:25873465-25886856 GCA_030068295.1 Euristhmus nudiceps | reverse complement strand
TATCTCTATCGTGCGGATGTTTGTGGGGGAAAAAAAGATTCTTTTGTAAATCAGTCCTGTTTTGTTCGCTTTTTATTCGCGTGAACAGAATGTGAATAAAATACGAATGATGGCAGAATGCACAGAATATCGTGGAGGCCAGCAAGTCTTCAACTTTCCAAGTGGAAGTCTCCAACTTGTCACATTTCCTTGTGAATGAAAACCGGGTAATTTGCAGTCAGAACGACAACTTTGTGACTTTCTTGTGACATGTAAGGGCTGTTTGAGAAAAGTTTGAGACTACGCTGGTAAATTCGTTTTCCTGGCATTTGTTTACCATTTAATCCTTCTAGGGTTGCAGGAAGGCTGGAACCTGTCTCTGCCGACTCTGGCAGAAGGCAGAGTGCTTTCAACAGCATGCGTGTCCATTGCTGGGCAACACACATGCACTCACACCTTGGGCCAGTCAGTGAGCCAAATTTGCATGGCTTTGGACTGCGGGAGGAAACCTGAGTACCTGGAAGAAACCTAAGGAAGTTGGGGGAAGAACATACAAATTCCACACAGAAGTGCCCCACCTATCTTAATTGAGAGAAATGTGAAAAGATTTTGGTCATGGATTCAAATACACCAGAGAAACAACAATCCCAAACATTCATACAACTTGTTTTGAACAAGAAACGGCAATGTGGACCAGGAAAAGAACTGGCCAGGATTCCATATTTGAACCCACTTGATTAAATATAGAATTTACCTGATTCACAAACTTGGTGGACCGCTGTACTCTCGGACAAAACAATGGCATCAATTAGATATAAACAGCTTCTGTGCTGCCTTCATTAAAGAGTAAACCGATTTAGCCGCTAAATCAATCTTGTCGATTTCAGAGAGAGAAGGGAAATCTGTGTAGACATAACAGTAGAACCTGCTGGCTGTTAAAAAAGTTTTACTTCAGCCAGTTTAGCCGACTTGGAGCTCTTTTTCTGCATAATAGGCAGTTATTGTTTTTTTATTTTCTCAATCACTTTCAAAGTCTCGACATTTTATTTGTTTTGTCTCCATTTCGGGACAAAAGTATTAATTTTTTTGTAATGTGGTGAACATGTAGTACATTTTGTGTGTAAATTTATTGAATCTCTGTTTGTAGAAATTTGTTGTTTTAATTTACTTTTATACGGACAAAAATACATTCAAAAATAAAAGGGAGTTTTGTCAGTTGCATTTTCATCTTCCGCTTGTTTTGGGGTCGAGTTATGGGGGCTCAGCCTAAGCAGTGAGGTCCATTCATCCCTCTCCCCAGCCAAATCCTCCAGCTCTTTGGGGGGGTACACTGATGCGTTCCTAGACCAGCCAAGAGACATTGTCCCTCCAGCGTATTCTGGGCAGACCCTGGGGTCTTTTCCTGGTTGGACATGTGACTGAAACGCCACACCAGGGAGGCGACCGGAGACATTCTAACCGGATGATCCGAGCCACCTTAACTGACTCCTCTCAATGCGGAGTAGTAGCGGTTTTAGCCCGAGCTCCTCCCGGATGGCTGAGCTTCTCATCATATCTCTGAGGGAGAGCCCTGCTACCCTGCGAAGGAAGCTCATTTCAGCCGCTTGTATCCGCAATCTTGTTCTTTCAGTCATTACCCAAAACTCGTGACCCTAGGTTAGGGTAGGAACGTAGATGGAGTAGTAGATTGTGAGCTTTGCCCCCTGGCTCAGCCCCCTCTTCACCACGACAGACTGGTACAGGCTCTGCTCTAAGGTGTGGATAATTCTGCTTGAACAATACGCCCCATTGGTTTGTATTATTTTTGGATTGAAAACTTGCTTTGCATCCAGAAATACTGCATGCTATTCAACACTTGACTCTCAAATAAATCAACTTTGAATGCTGTGATCCAAGGGAAAATTGGCATAAGTATTGAACTTGCAGCCAATCAGAAGTGAGTCTCATCCACTTCCTCTGTTTAATTGCTAACGGCGGCTCTAAAAATGAACTGCTGTGAAACAGAAAATGCACGTCCCTCATCATGATTGGGAAAAGTTTTAACATTCCTACAGGTCAAATGTTATGGGGAGATTACAGCTTTGCCCACATACTCTTGATTTGTCTGATGCTTTCTTCAATTCTTCATATGTTTTTGAAATAGAATTCTTTTGAAGCAGAAGGCTGACAACTATATAAGCATTATTTTACCACTCTGGCATTTTCCTCTGAACACCTCAGGCAGTGTGTGCCGAGTTATCTGAGATCAGCTCTCCGGGTATTAAAGCACACTTTTTTTTTTTTTTGATGGTGAATACTTTTGATGATTGATGCTAAAAACTTAAGTTGTCTGGCGATATTAATACTCATTGTGATGCGTTAGTTTATTGATATATCTCCCAGCCCTAAGATTAAGCAAGGGCTAAATTTGGCACCATCAACAGGTTGTCAGAAGTAATTGTGGGTAATATAGGTGAATTTTTGATATAAGGTGAAGCAAGGGCTCGATTCCACTGGCTCTACCATCAGCTGGTCGACAGAATGCATTGTGGGTAAAAATGTGGTTGAGAAATTTACTACGAAATAGTTTTTGGATGCTGTTGATGTGAATTTGAATGAAAAATTTGTAAGTTGTCTGGGCTGGATGCCCAATCAGGGCACAGTATTAAATTATAAACAAAAAAAAATCCTGTACGAGCACCAAACCACAAACTACTGAAGAAACAATTCGTTCATACTTTTTTTTTTTTTTTTTCTTTTCTCTGAACATGCGAGAAAGCACTCTTCCCACAGCTGCGTGCCAGTGATTGTGACTGGCTGAACTTGTCATGTTGCTTCCAACGCCAGGTTTCACAGGGAACCGGAGTGTTGGGGTGTGCAAATGAAATTGAAAACTCAAATACATGGAACAATGAGGAAAAATTATCTACACACTATATAGTGATACTCATGAATCTATGAAAGATGAAGATAAAAAACAAGAAAGCAAGTTTGTGCACAGTTTATTTTTTTTAATTATTGTTTCTTCATGTCACATGAACAGAAGCTGGGAAACTGTGCTGATGATTTGTAACTCGGAGGAAACTGCTCAGTGAAAACCTGCAGCGATTGATGAAAACGAACAAGTCTCGGTTCCTTAAGCTCGTGTAACCTTTCATAATGGTGCACATGATTGCACTCAGAATTTACATTTAAACTGGTGTTCAAATGGAATCTTCATGCATCTGTATTCATTGCTGTGATTCTGATAAACACCAAGTAAAGCTTGTCAGCATTTTGACATCTTTTCGATTGCTGGGGCCATGGTCGAATCTGATAAGCAAGAACTTGCAACGGGTGTACGGGATCCCACTATACCAAACAGGACAACCCTGAAAAACTAATAAAAGGACAAGAAGAAAATGGATAAAGGTCACTGTCAAGAGACCTGCATCAGCAGCATTCAAAGAGCTGCAGGAATATCTATTAAGTGCTGGGTGCTTCCTGTATGTGATAACAATCTCTTGTATTCTGCACTTCTTGGCTGTGGGCAAGGTTTGTGAGGCAAAAGCCGTTTGTCATTAAAAGAAGAAAATATCCAAGTCTGCCGAAATCAGCTTGTGGTTTGGTGACACAGATTTTTCTAAAAGATATGTTTGGCGCAAAGAACAGCACGGCTGCTGTGAAGCATGGTGGTGGCAGCACCACACCAGGGCTCTGCTTCTCTCGAGCTGGGACGAGGCTAATATGTACCAGCAGGCCTCTGTTGGACAGCTGGAAATGGAGGAATCATCATACCCACTCAATGCACAAATGGATGTTCATCAAGGAAAAGCTTCAGAAGGTGGTCAGCATTTTGGAACGGAATCTTAATGAAAATCTGTGGAATGATTTGCAGACGGGTTGTGCACAGGTGGCTCCATGTTTTCGGTGTAATAGGAGCAGATGTGCATGTCAGTAGTAATTCATCAAAGGGCGGCATGGTGGTGTAGTGGTTAGAACGTCCACCTCACAGCAAGAGGGTCCTGGGTTTGAGTCCTTTACTTTGAGCGAGCATTTCTGTGTGGAGTTTGCATGTGAGTTTCCTGCGAGCTCTCCAGTTTCCTCCCACAGTCCAAAATGTGCACATTCGGTTTACTGCCTGTTCCAAATCGCCCCTAGGTGCGAGTGCGAATTGTTGTGTGTTGGCCCTGTGATGGACTGGTAAGTCCTTCAGGGTGTATCCTACCTTTTTGCCTTCCAGCTGCCCTAATAGGATTGAGCGGTACGGTGAATAAATGAATAATCAGCCAAGTCTGGGCACAGGTAATGTTAACAACAAAGAGCAGGATGAGGAAAAAAGTGTCATCTATTTGACTGCGATCACGGGATGGATGTTCATGCCAGATGGGCAGGTTTGAGTTTTTCCTGTGATTTTTCACATGCAACAGTCTTCAAAGTTTCCAGAGAATACTGCTAACAACAAGGGGGTTTGGTGGATCAAACTCGTTGAGGGGTAAGAGGGCCTTGTCTAGACTTGTCTGAGCTGTGAGGAAGTCCTGACGCATCAAATTTTGAGGTGGTTGAGCTACATTAACAGAAGATTCCTTCAGGTTCCACTCCTGTCTCCCAGGAACAGTCATCTTGTATTCATAGGCACAAACTTGGGAGTGGGACTCTTGCGCTGTTGTAGCTTGTTCACTTCAAGGGTTGATGCTCGGTCCATGCTGACGTGCTTTTCTGCTCGGTCCATGCTGACGTGCTTTTCTGCTCTTAATGTTTTATAAAGAGTAATTATACAAACTAATTATAAACTTCCTGGTAACTTGACCAAGCTGACCTCTCTTATCAACAAGGTGTTTCCACCCACAACCTCTCCAGTGAAATTCATCAGAAATCAGCAGTTTGAAATACTGTTTTTCACTGAGTATTTTATTGTTGTTTTTTGTTATGGCGTGTTGTCTGTGAAAACCACTATATAAATAAACTTTAGTTCCTTAGTAAGAACCATCCCATCTGGTGCAAACATCCATGCCAGAGTTACTAAATTTCTACAGATCACACTTTACCAACATTCTGATGTTTGATGTGAACATTAACTGAAAGTTTTGATCTGTATCGGGTAATTAATAGGCAAAGTGGCTGAAGTTCAGTTTCAGTATATACTACGTAGAAACATGACGGGATAAAAAGCATGCAAAAATGAGATTAAGGTTTATTCTTGGACATTAGCAGATGAGCTCCATGTGCACAGAGGTATTGTCAACATGCTTTGTAAAAGTGTTAATTTTAAACTCAATCAGAATTGTAGTGTATACTATGCGAAAAAAGAAAAGCAAACTTAAACACACACTTCATGATGATATCTTTTTAAAAGTCAACATTTGCATCATTTGCGTAGTTTTATTTTTATTTATTTATTTATTTATTTTTTCTTCTAAAATGTTACGGCCATATTGTGTAGCTTTCTTTGGATATTTTTTAAATTTTTATTTGAATTTCTAGAATTTCAGAATAATTGACCGTGGCAAAATTGGAGTGATGAGCAATTATCGAAAGAGGTGAAGAATGGAGAATTATTTAACTTAAAGGGGTTTATTGAGTTTTGAATAATTCTCCATATGGTGCGCAAATCCGAATTGTATGGTGCACAAATCCGAATGTTTTATTTCTTCAAAGTATTTTCAACTTATTAAACTTATCCGATGTCAATGATGGACAAGTTGGCTCGTCGAGGAATACCAAGAATTATTTGATGGCTTTCCACCAATCAGAAACAGGGAAATCTTTTGCATTAATAATATTTATTAATCTCCAGGAAGCGAACCAGTCAGATCATGCTGTTCCCTTTGTAGTATCTATTAATTACTATATTACTTCAGATGTTATTGTTAAAGTACAAAGTAGATTTATGTATGTATTAATCACTGGATCTTTATGTAAAGTTACTTCAGTGTATAGTGTATATTTTGGATTGTAAATGCTAAAAGCTCAGAAGTTGTTACATGTTTTGAAATTACTGAACTAATTTTTTTTTCTCCCTTTTTATAGTTCCTGATGAGCTCCTAGTAGCGTGAGTATACATTCTACAATTTTATGGTCTGTTAATATTGTTGTAAGATGACCCCTGGGTCATCCCAAATCAAGTACGCAATTGAACCCATTTTCATAACTTCGACCTCGCTAATATTCCACTGAACATGCCCTGCCACATGTCGAGTACTAAGCTAAAAATGAGGGCAATTCCAAGGATACTTATTTTTCCCGGTGCCATGGCTTGGTTCCAGCTGTTGTTTTCACCGTAATCCTGCAGTTCCAAAGGCAACATTAAGCCAAATAGACCTCGTGATTACAGCTGGCAGATACTGCATGACATTTTTCTGTTGTTGAGAGACATAAGGTGCACAAATAAACATCTTTGGGGTTTGAGAATGCTATCTTTCTGACGAAGTAAAAGTCTGGCTCGTCTGTTGTTGGAATAACTGAGTCGTTACCACTAATTTAAAGAAAAGAAGAGCACGTTCATGTTCGTCTGCTCTATTTTCTTGGCTTTTTACCACATGAACGGAGATATTTGTGTTCATGTTCTTGGTTAGGTTTGTGTTAGTAGATTTGTATGAAATTTATGCCAGGGCTTTAGATAAGGAAGACTCCATTCAATTTTGGAGATGATTCTAGATCTCGGAATTTTTGAAAGAATTCTTTAATATTGTGACATCGGAAGATTTTTTTTTTTTTTGTAATCGTGGTATTGCAGCAGGCCCAGCAGGGGGTGCTGTGCACTGTTACTGTTGGGCTTGTTGGAAGTTTGCATGATCTTTAAGTTGCCTTTTTATTATTTTGTCTTGATTGCTTTGGTGGTGTTGGTTGTTATGTTCTTTGTGGTTTTTTATGTTCTGTGTTGAAGGACTTTTCCGGTGGTAGTGCGGATTTTTTTTTTTTTTTCTGTTTACCTCAGAATCCCTTTTTTTTTTTTTTTTTTTTTGTTTTGTTAAACTATAATCGACTGGTAAAACCAGCAGAATGCAAAATCGGCTCTCTGAAGCGTATAGCTGCAGTCCTGTTTTGAGGCACGCTGCTTGCTCACGTCTATGAATGTAAGCTTAAAGGTTAATGATTGCAAGGTGACTTTTGTCGTTTTACTGTTCATTATACACTCAGCCATAATGTTAAAACCACTCACATGTGAGGTGAGTAACATCGATTACCTCATTAAAGTTGGCAGCTATTAGTTCTTGAAGTTGATGCGTTGGAAGCCGGAAAAATGAGCAAGCTAAGGAATCGGAATGACTTGGACAAGGGCCAAGTCATAATTTAACAACCGGATCGCCGCAGATCCAAAAGTGGTCCAAGAAAGGTCAACCAGTAAACTAGTGATTAAGGTCATGGGCACCCATGGTGAATACATGTGGGAAGTGAAGGCAAGTGTCTCTGGTCTGATCCCCAGAACGCTGACTGTGGTAATCCACAACTGAAACGGCTTACGTTGGGCATGTGAGCATTCGTACTGGAGCATGAGGTAATGGAAGAAGACGACCGTGCCTGATGAATCATGTTTTCTTTTGAATAATGTGAATTCCTGGGAGCATGATAGAGAATCAAGTTTGGCAGAAGTGGTGGATATTCTGGACCATGTTTCCTTGGGGAAACTTGCATCCTGTCATTCATGTGGATATAAGTGTACGTACTACCTACCAAAACATTGTTATACACCAAGGCCACTGCCTTATTGCAATCCTCAATGGCCTCTTTAAGTAGGATGATGCAGCCTACTGCACCACAAAAATAGTTTAGGAGTGGTTCAAGGGACACGACAAAGAGTCCAAGTGTTAACTTGGCCGTCTGATTGAGCTTCTGTGGGATGAGCTGGACAAAGAAATCAGATCTCTGAACGACCCACTTCAAACTTGACTTAAACAATCTGCTCATCATTGTGCCAGATTCTATAGAACATCTGAGGAGGTCTTGTAGAGTCTGTGATTCGACTCGTCAGTGCTATTTTGGAGGCGCAAAAAGGGCATGTACAATATTAGACAGGTTTTAATGTTATAGTTGATTGGTGTATGTATGGCAGAGGTCACCAACCTTTTTAAAAATGAGAGCTACTTCTTGGGTACCGATTAATGCGGAGGGCTACCAGTTTGATACACCTTTCTGAAATAGAAAATTTGCTCGATTTACCTTTAATTATATGTTACTATTAATGATATAAATCTATGTGAAGACACTGATCCTGTTAATGATTTCTCACAATAATTAGCAACAATGATTTAACAAGGTCGGAAATTGATGAATATCAATATGCAACACTTTTTCTATAAATCTCTGCAAGTATTTACGTTTTCAAGTGATCACCTCTGCAACATTTTAACTCACCATTAACAATAAAAAAAAAAATCATGAATTACCGGTACACTGGCATGCCACGCAAGCTACCATGCTAACTACTCACCTAGCAGCACACTACGAGGAGTGAGTTAAAAACAACTTTGAGCAAACGGTGGTCTTTTTTCACAAAATCAATTTGAGAAAGATCTTGGGCTGCAGCTGCCAGTGTCTTAAGTGTAGATCAAGTTAATGAACAGTTGTGAAGCATGTATTTTTATTATTTATTTATTTATTTATTTGAAGCTGAAGTCTGAGATTCTGAAGTTAGTGATGTTGTGTGTATCTTTGTACCGCTTGCCTTTGTATGTCTTTATTTCCATCTTTGTTTTAGATTGAGGTTCATATTTGGCCCCTGCACCCTACATGCATTAGACCTGGTGGATCAGCGCGCTGTCACGTGTGTCTCCTCACCCAGTGGCCGAGTAGTGTATCAGGTATGACGGAATCAAAGCCTGTATGGTCTCCAGGAAACTTGTTTTTATCTCTATGGAGATTATACACCACCTGTGTAGTTAAAAATAATAAAAAAATAAATGTAGATTAATTCCATTTTTATTAAACAGACAAGTTGCTTTCTAATGAACAAATTCTGTTCAGACCTCTAACATTAAAAACAAGACTTGCTTTTACTTTTGTTCATTCATGTGTGTATTTAAGAAATTTATTTAGTTTTTAGTTTGATTTTAGTTGGTTGGTTAGTTATTTTAACTCCAAGAAAATAACTTGAAACTTAGCTTTAAAAAAATATGTTAAATTTACTCAAATTCGATTTTTAATGTTTAAATTTCATCCGGATTAAAATTTAATGAATATGTAAAAATATTTCAATCATAGAAAGGTTCTATTTTAGTTTATTATTAAAATTAATAATAGTAAATATAATATAATATTTTAAGGAAAAAATATCCCTGTATTACGGTAATCATTATTGGCAAAACAAATTGGTTTACAGTCTTGACCTGTAAAATTATATCAGAACAAAGGCACTCAAAAAAAAAAAAAAAAAGGTTGTCATATTATTTGTGTCCCTGTCCTGTTTGTGTTCTTTTACTGGTTAGTCTCGTCTCCCTCTACATCAGCCTTAGGGTTTTTGCCCAAGGCCCTGGCAGGATACGACCGAGACTGTGTGTGGTCTCATCATCTCCATGATAATCATTTAGACCACAATTGTTCATATAAATCCTCTCCAACCCACACCCCCCCCCCCCCCCCCCCCCCCATCCCATCCCATTTTCTTTACAACGTTTGTTTTTCAGTGGTCAGTGTGACGAATTTCCCCTAAACGCCCACTGATGGGCTTTTAAATGAAAAAAGACCATAAGTCTGAGACAAAATGAGTTGTTATAAGAAATGCAGTGATGTCATCTGTTTTGTTCATCTTAAAACTTTCGCTCGTATGCCAAAACAAGAATTTTATTCCCCATGCTGTTCTTTTTATTGGCCAGTGATCTGGTGTGTTTCAGTGAACAAATTTTGAAAGGTTCTTCCAAATCATGTGATTAGTCGTCCAAAATCTTGGGGATTAACACCCTGAGAGTTTGTGTGTGCATTTCCTGGATTTATGGTCCACATGAGTGGTATTATGCAAGAAATGTAATAAATTCCATGTTGGAAGCTGTGACATGGGTTAACAGTGTGAAAACTGGCTGTTCAACAAAAAAGTGATTCACTGTTGGAAACAATGTGAATTTCCAAAATTTTATTTTTTGGTCTCCTTTAAGGAACTATGAACAGATGTTTTTGTTAAATATGCAAATGTTGAAATACGGTGGTGCCACTAAGTATAACTGATGTATAATATTTTTTTCGTGATGTATTATAGTGGAGCAAATGTTGAGGCACCACTGGAAAATTACATGTTTCTTCTACAAATGTTGCAGCACAATTACTTTATATTTAATTAACATGGCAGAGGGAAATGATTGCAATTCTAGAAAGTGTTGACACCCTTCCAGTTATAAAGTCTCAGAACTGAATTAACTCAGCCTTAATTGAGCCATTAGGCAGGTCAGCATTCATCAATAGGAATAACAATCATGGAGTGCAATAAATTCCCTCAACCATTGAGCTCAAACTCTCTCACCACTGGCTCCTCTAAGCATCTGATGGAGAATCTGAAAATGAAGTTAGCTGATCTATAAAAAGATAGAGAAGTTCTGTATGGCAGTTAAGCAGGACTGTGTAAGCCAAGACAAGCTCAAGCAACCTTTCTTGGACAGTTTTAAACATGCTGGATACAACAGTAAAGCAAGTACCCAATATCACACCAAAGATCTGCAGAAAGGTTTCTCTGACACAGGATTTGGGGTACGCCATTCTCATGCATTGAGGAGTCATCAGAAGGAAGGCTTTTCTTTGACATAAAAGTGATGGGGGAAATTTTTAAAAGTGAAAATTAACACTGGCCAGAATTACAGAAAGTCGGTTTGGAGTGAAAATAGGAGAAACTTTTGATGAAAAGACCATCTTTTCCATCTGTTTAGCAAGGAAGTAGAGCTGCTAATCTTTAGACAGTGGTTAGGTTAAAATGTATGTATAGGTTTTTCTCCACAAGAAAAATACATGCTGTGGTTTGAAGGTGGAAACATGTACAAGCACAGAATGCGGTCCTTAGATGGATGGTACTGAAATCGATGAAAGTCTATTTCTGTGTCTCCTAAAACATGGGACTCTTAATCTTTTTATATTCCCATATAAGTGCACCTTGAGGTTCCCATGTTACCACCGACCAGGAAAACCAAATGAGGACCAGACGTGCTTTGTTTTATAGCAGGATGAGATAAAGATCACGCTCGGTCAACACTTCCCCTTCTGGGAGAAATCTAGCTGGATTCATACTCAAATGGAGCCATAAAAACAATGGCACTGTGACCAGAGGTGTCCCTTCAGGAGGAATTTGGCATCTTTTAAGGTTAGATAGCTATCGGTCAACCGAGATGCCATTTTTGATGGACCACATGCATACAAGAATACAAGGTTATATTCTGGAAATTATATTTCCTGACTGTACATAAAGTGAATATAAAAATCTGCACATCGCTGTAAAATGTCAGGTTTTTAGAATGTAGAAAAACAAGACCAAGGTAAATAATTTCAGAACTTTTTTCCAGCTTTAATATGACCAACGACCTGAAAGTTTGACTGGAAAATAAGCTGAAACCTTTTGAGGGAGCAAATAAATCTAAAAACCAAGTTTAAGGGCGTGCAAATATATGCACCCATGTTATTCTAATACTTTGTGAAAGAGTCTTCTGATGTTATGGCAACGTTTCAGTCTGTTAGGTTGGGAGTTGTTACATTTTGACCTGGCAGTCGTTTCCCACTTTGTCAGATTGTGAGGGCATCTCCTTTGCCCAGGTCACCCTACAGATTTCAACTGGATTCAAGTCTAGAATTTACCTTGGCCATTCCAAACATGTAAAAGCTATTCCTTTGGATCATTTTTATTCTGAAAGATTAAGATCTTAATATTTAGCTTGTTTGTGCAGAGGCCTGAAGGTTTTTGTGCCAAAACTGACGAGTACTTGGAACTGTGCCTGCACCTAGAATAAAGCTCCAGCTGAATAAAAACAGTCTCAAAGCAGGACGCTGCCACCACCATGCTTCAACAAGGGTGTGGTATTTTTTGGTTATTTGCAGTGATTTTTGCACCTGTTCCAAAGGTTTTCATAACTGGGGTGGTATTGTGGTTAAGCTTGTATTATCTACAAAATGCCCCAAGGGGTGCATCTTCAAATGGCATCTGAAAACTAAGTCCAGCTTTTTGCTTCCTCATGGTGCTCCCCCACCCCCACGGGAGAAGAGGTAAGGGTGAGTTGCTGTGGCACCTTAAAACTAGTTGCTTTGTACAGATAGTACTCAGTAGCCGTGGTAAGCAGCTCGCTCGGAGAAGGGAACTTGTGCTGCTTCGTGGCGCTATCCAGTTATGGAAAAGGCATCTGGAGTAACCCAATCCAGAGACAGAGTCCCCAAGGCAGCTTGTTGTGTACAACTTCATCCTGGAAAATCGCAATGGCACTATTGCCAAACTGTAATACAGCTTCGGATCCATCACTGATGCGGATAGGGGGAACCTGCTGCATAGCCAACAGCCATATAACATTGCCCCGGTGTACATCTAAATCAAAGGTCCCCCAACCTTTTTTGCACCAGGGAACAGTATCATGTATGAAAATGTTTCTGTGGACTGGTTAGACTAATTTTTTTTCAAGGGCATGCTTGTGGTTAGCTTAAAATTATTATAGTGCTTAGCTAATCTGTGAAATGATGCAACAGAGTCAAGTGCGGCAGTAAGGGGAAGGTGGAAACAGTTGTTTTTCAGCATAAAATCTGGAAGCTCTAATAAAAAAAACTATTATTTGTACCATGAAATATTTTCGTTGGGGACCCCTGGTCTGAATGACTCATGAGCAACCTGATTCTGGCTCAAGGTGTCATGAGTGGCAGAGCGGCTCCATCGCTGCAGTCCAATGAAAGTCATTCCCATATTCCCCCAAACAAATGTTCCTTTTTATTATCATGGCCAAAAAGTACAACCTTGTTCCCTGAAGATCAAGACATTCTTTGAACAAAATTTATGCTTTCACATGCTTTAATTTGACTTGCGTGTTTGTACATGTAAGAAAAAGCCTCTGTCTTGCATGTGATAGATGGGGTGTTTCCACATGTAGAACACCACCAATACTTGCCATAAGTTCCTTCAGCTCATTTAATCTTGCTTGGGGGCCTTTTGGAAGGATCCTGAACTAGTTTTCTTCATTATTGGAGGGATGTACAGATATTAGTAGTGTCACTGTTGCACTATATTTTCTTCATTGAATTCTATAGTGTGCATGTATGATTTGGCTATTATTTTGTACCCTTCTCCTGAGTGATGGTTTTCATTCTCTGAGAACAACTTGGTTTGGGTTTAATCAGAATTAACTTGATGTGTACTGACTATTACTTAACATGAGGTTGGATGTGATTGGTTACGGTAATTATTAACATGGTCGCAACCCCAAATCTGCCACTACTTTTCTTTCGGCTCCTCCCCTCAGGGGTCGCCACAGCGAATCATTTGTTTCCATCCATCCCTGTCCTCCGCA
>JAQNCB010000005.1:25863351-25873365 GCA_030068295.1 Euristhmus nudiceps | reverse complement strand
CATCTCAGTCTGGAACCTCTGGCTTTGTCTCCAACACATCCAACATGTGCTGTCCCTCTGATGTACTCATTCCTGATATAAGGGGATAATATAACCACATTATTTTTGTTTATTTTCCCCTGTTAAATTTTTTTCTCACCACACGAACCTGCCATTTTAACTGGAATGAGTGCGTGTAGGCTTTTTATATCCATTAGAAAAAATAAAAACAAACAAATTAGACCTAATTACAAATGATCATAAGTCTAAACTAGCACAACAGCCATATCCTAATGATCTCCGTAGTAAATTGACCTGACCTCAAATATTTTATAATTAATAACTGATTTAAGATACTGTTTAATAAGATCATTTACTCTTCAAATAAATTGGGATTTATTTCAAATCATCATGTTGAAATAAAAATCCCATTGTTTTGCCTGACCAGCTGGTCTTTAATTCAAAACTGCCTGCTTGGTCAGTTAGAGATACTTGGTTAAATATTAGCCTTTACTTTATCATTAGATTTGAATTAAGCACACGGTAATGTACGGGCATGGATTTGCCTTGCAAAGCAGTCAAAATAAGTGTTTATTAATAGAACCGAGCATCTACACGTTCGTAATACAGGGAATTTAATCTGAGAGGTTCAAGTGACCTGTGAGTTATGATCACTCTGGTGGGTCCTGGGTGTCTCCCTCGGGGTCCCTGTCTGACAGGGCAGCTTCCTGTTGATTCGGAGAAGCAGCTGGGCTACTCCGAGGCTTACTATCCCTTGAGAGGAACCTTATTTCTGCCTCCTGTATGCTTCGTCCCTTGTGAATTCGGTCTGAGATACTCAAACTCTGCCACCAGGGGCAAGGTGTGCTTCCTGACATGGACTGTTTTCTGTTTGCGTCTGGATTCGTTTGTTACACTGTTTGTTAATGTTGCTGTTTACGTCCGAATCCAACATGTTAACCTGTGGATTTTCACGTGTTTTTTTTTTTTAACCATTATATTGAGGAAGCCGGGCAAGATGCTCCACTAAAAAGTGGCATTTCCTGAACTTGTACTGGGGACATTGAAAGTAGTGAAGCTCAGATGTTCTTAATTTCTGCTTATGAATAATGCATAGTAATACCCTATAGCTCTGTGACCTTCCCATATTATGAGGCAGGGGTCAATATTACGGGAATAAACATGTGGCCATTTACAATTTTTGTAATTTTGGTTCTGTACACCACCACCGATGCACTTGAGCTGTGATCGAAGTGATTAAAAGTTGGTGACTTTATTATTGACACTGTCCCAATACTTATATCATGTATAATACTGACTTATATTTCTGAATCTCATATCCAATTTCCTGTGTGCTCATTAAAAAAGGAATATAAAGTTCATCCTGAATATTTAGATATATCTACCAATTGGAATTTAATGCGATATAGGTCCGGTAATTTAAAGATCGTGTTACCAGCTGTTCTTGTGGGGGTTTTTTTTTCCCAGTCACCAGTACTTTAATTGTTCTGTTTTCCAACTCAAATTTCTTATGTTAAGTATTGTGGATTTGATTGGGAACAGGTGTAAATGGCAGTGCTTTACACACATTTGCACATGGTGGTTAATTTGTTTGTTCAGCTTGCCTTTGCCTTCATTCCCCTCGATGTACCATTACAGACATTTGAATGCACCTTTGGGATATTTGCCTTTTCATGCCGTTCCACGTAGGGTGTGGACGTTAATATATCACTATAATACAGATACCGTCTTTTGGCTTTTGCACTCTGCTCTGCATGCGTTCTGATAAACAGAATGTGGACACGACCCACATTGTATCCTACAGCATTTATATTTAGTCCCTTTCACTGAGAATAATAGAACATTTTTAGGGAACTAGAGATTTCCGCTCATTCAGGGCCGTTTCACCTCCTGCATGACGCTCCCTCAGACGCTGAGGGGAAGAGATTTCATTAATATCTCATTTCACTTGTCATCCTGTATGAGGATCAGTGAGCCTAATAACAAGCTGCCCCCAGGCCAGCATGCAGCTATGCCTACTTCCCAATCTCGTTGTGTGGCCTCTACCCTCTGTCTGGACCCTTTTATCTCCCTCTGACCTTCACTTTAGCGGGAAAATTAAAGGCTATAGGCGGGATTTGTGTCGGTTGATTATGCCAACTGCTGTTTAACGTGATGTTTGGTTATAATAAACCTTGGGTATGATAGAAGACAAAAAAATAGCCTCGTTACCCCTCAATCCATGGGCCACATTATAAAAAGTATACCCAGTCATGGACATCAAAAATTATGATGATCGGTGATGTTTGAGTTAATGCGTCGAAGACAAATTTAAGATGGTGGCCATGGTGATCCATATCGGATATCGCACCATGACGAAAGTCAATAGGTTTGTGTAGTTGTACAGTCCCAACATCCACACTAAAAATGTTGGTCAGTGATGGTGTTAAACTATTGCGCTGAATACAAATTCAAGATGGCAACTGTGATCAGTGATGGCATTTTTGAGCTATTGCCCGGAATGCAAATTAAGGATGGCAGCTGCAATAACCATATTAGATATCGGACAGCGATGAAAAAACGATAGGTTTGTGTGGTTACCCAGTTCGATCATCCACACCAAAAAATACTGATGGCATTTTAAGATAGTATGTGGATAGACGTCATATCCATCATGCCCATTGAGCTGAGGGGGAAAAAATTTATTATTTTTTTAAATTTTTCAGTCAGGAATCTGTGTGGAGTTGCATGGATGATATTTAAGTTTGACTGAGTTGGCAAACCAAATGATTAAAATGAATTGAATTAAATTAAACAAAATTAAATTAAAATTAATTAAAATTCTTTATTTGGGTTACAAGAAAATTTGTTATATATTAATACAACTCGGAGATCCTTTTATAAACTTTGTCAAGCTAGCTCATGTTAGTAATGAAGTGACTGTAAACTGTTTGAAGGGTATTTATACCAGAGCATTGTTGAATCCTAAAATGTCATTGACTACATTTTTGTCGATTAATTTTCTTAAACATCAGCTCGAACACTATCTCCAGCTGTAATTAAAACCACATGTTTATATTAATACCCTTGCTTTAATACTTTATTTCTGCAGTAACTTAATTCACAGGATCTGTGCACATATGCTGAACCTAATAATAAAGCGATTAATAATAAAAATGTGGCGAGAAATATCTCATGTCAGCACTTTGAGGAAAGAACACATTGTGCTTCGTCGCCTCTCGGCAACCAAAGCTGGATTTATTTTGCGTCATTGACTTCAGTGCGGAAATAATGGTGAGGCAGAGGAAAATTGTTTATAGTTGGTGTAAGGCAAGTGGTAACAGGAAGTTATATATCTTAAGTTCTACATCATTGCAAACAAATGTTCTGGATCAGTCTATTTTAAGTCCAAACGGCGCGTTCTGGGTGGTAAAGCACCATCAGCCTCATTGTATGCATGAGCATATGCCGTCCCTCCCATCCGTGAGAACTCGGCCAGTTAGCTTTTATGCTACCTCTCAGCCGTGGATAACTGCGGTATCAACCTGGATTCAATCCTGTGACCTCCAGGTTGATGGACAAGGGATGTCGCCTTCCAAATTTCAGAGCTGTGCTAATATGTGAAGTTGGACTAAATGTGCCCCCCAATTCCATATTTAGTCACATAACCAAACACTCACAGGAAAAACCAAACTTTTGCAGGGTACACATTTTTAGATTTAAGTTGTCTTGTTAGCCTCATTTATGGGCCACACAATATTAGTCTGTTTAATATGCCATTAATGAAGTTTTTTATTTGGAATATTTCCCACCAGACGTGTTGGCCTTCTGTGTTTGCAGCTGCTGTACAATTAAAAGGCATGGGATGTGATACGCTTGGTCACGCTTGGATGGAAATAATGTAGTGTTCATTTGAATATAGAGTGGGGAAGTGAGATATGATCAAATGTTTACTTAAGATGCCTGGCACAAATAGTAGATGTGAACAGATGTATTTGGAGCTGTCCTTATGAGCATATGGACACCTTACTTACAGGGGTCTGATCACTAGTGAAAACGCTGACATTTTCCCATTTACTAATATTAGATTTATGCTATAAAGTAAATGTTAAGTAGAAATATTTGGGGGGGATTTCAAAATGTCCTTATACTTGGTGTTCTATATTTGCTTTAAAGGGTCCTATTCACTTCCCAGGGATATAGAATAATGATGAAATACAGTGTGATCTCTTGGAAATGATTTGGAATCAGCAACAATGACTTTCTGAAACTATTTGCTTTCTCCTGTACGTGAGTATCAATGACCCCTGCGACAGATGCAATGATATTCGTAAACATTGCCTCGTTTTGTATTTGTCATGAAATCGTATACCTTCTGTTTCTTGATGCACATAAAATACATTGGCTGTTCACTAGTAAACGGGCCCCTTGGTGCACTTTGCATCGACTCTTGCCTGGCAGTCCACATTATAAATGATGTAAATGTGGACACGTTCGTCAATGGATTTACAACATGATCGGTTTCACAAACGTGCCAAAACTTTTCCTTTTTAGTTTTAAATCAGAACAGATTCTCACATTTTCAGTCTACCCCCAGAATCAAGGTGAAAAGATGATCTTTATTTTCTATTCAGGGCGGAATTTCAGAGGAAGCCATTTCCCACGAGTGCATCCTCAATGCTAAATTGCTGGAAGGAAGAAAAGCATTTCACCCGAATCAGTGTCAGGGAAGGATAATCCCGAATTCAGCTGAATCAGTTTCTTATTATCAGTGCTGCGTGATATGGATGCGGACGTGAGGATCATCATGTCCAAAACGTAAGGGTCAGTGTCACTAACCGGCAGCAGCACATCATTTTAGGTGCACCAGCTCAGTGACACTAATGAATTAGCTGCCCTTTGGCTTCTGGCAGATAGTACCTGGTGTTTGTCACACTGGCTGCTTTCAGGGCCTGTGCTGATCTTTTCACTGAACTAATGAGGTAGTCGTACGACACCGTCGACTCTTAAGGAGGTCTCTCGAAAAGTCTCGAGAAAGTGCATCACTCTTCAAATAGAGGCCTGTTCAAGACAGGCATGACTATTACATTGCTGGTTTTACGTTGAGCATATTAAGCAACAGACTGTGGTGTGATCTGAAAAAAGATTTGTGATGATGGGTGAGGTGAGCCATGTTTCGTTTTTTCAGCGATTACACTGTTTAAAATGCATAACTATCATTCATAAATTAAAGGAGTTCCTTTCGGATCAAATAGGTCTAGGGACTAACTTACTGGGGCACTCTCCCAAGAACTGCATATGTATGGGGTTGTTTACATCCACCGATGAAATTTTACCTTTGGGTTGTTTTAGTTGTGTGTTCTTGGCGGGTTTCGCAGAAAGTTTCGCGCAGATTTACATGAAATTTCTATCAGAAGTCGGGCTTTCAAAGTACGAATCTTGGAATTTTTTTAAAGGGTTCTTTAACATTGTGTGATAGAACACGTTTTTACAAGTGTGGCGTTCCAGTAGGTCCAACAGGGGGTGCTGTCTACTTTGTGCCCCTCCCTTACCTTGGCGGTGGTTTGCACTCTGAGTGCACTTGTTTTCTGTTTGCATTTGCCCCACAACTAGGAACACTGAAGCTGTATTGCTTGCAGGAAATACTAGCAGATGTTTTAATATCTTGTCTAAACACTCCAACCCAGAACCTTAGTGTAAACTTCCTATGTTACTGTGGCATTCCTAGTGTATGCTAAAAGTAAACAAACAAACCTTCAAATAAATAAAATATTAGTCAGCTGTTTATCATGATTCTAAGTTCCCTCAAGAACATAAACAAGTGTTTATAAGTGTATGCCCCTTTCTGATTTATTTTATCTTTGCTCATTCATAACGCGTTTTTTTTTTTTTTTTTTTTTTATTTTTATTCCCGCCCCCCTCCTGTTCAACAAATTTATTATAAGGACAACTTGAGTCAAATTTTTTTTTAAATATTCTTGATTTTGTCCAACCAAATGCTTCCAGAAGGTAAAGATCAGTCTTTGACATCACGTGGAGAAATTGTGGCCGAATCTTTTTTACAGATTCATTTTAATTCCTGGTTTTTGACCCTGAACTGCCCTTTTTGGAATCTGCCCCAACATTCCAGGAATATTACTCGCCATTCCAGCATCTTAGTTTAAATGTTTTCAACTATTCACAAGTTCTTGCTGTGAGGCTCCTCATTGTTGTCTGGTTGCATGGGGCTTTGTGCTGAAGACTGTTGACATTGTCCTTTAGTAATTTTTGGTCACAACTTGAATTCACCCTTCCCTCAATTATGGTAAATCTCACAAGCCATGATTCAGCAAAGCGAAATATTTATTCATGTACTGATATGCATGTTGAATAAATGATTGTAAAAGTGTTTCATGTATATCAGCGCTATCTGAAAGCTCTGTATGAAAGAGCTTAATGTTTGCTTGTTCAAATACACGGAGAAACCTTCAGCATTTTCCATGGGATGGACTTATTTTTCTTCACATGACTGTGCATGGCTGTGCTTGCATGCTGGCTTCAAGCCCCCTTCTGCTTTAGTTGCCACACATTATGAGCAGTATACAGGATGAGGAAGCACCAGGGTCACTGATCTCCGAGCTCATGAGCTGAATCTGAGCGAAAGAATATCCTGTAACGTCCACGCACAAACACCAATCTGGCAACTGTGGAATCTCTTCAAGCGGATAATAAGAACCTTAACTTGCTGAGGGTTTTTTTTTTTGTTTGTTTGTTTATAGCATTTGCCGGATGCCTTTATCTAGAACAATGTTCATTTATCTAATTTGTAACTGAGCATCTTGGGAGTGCGGCCAAGTGGCGCCATGATTGGCACATCTGCCTCACAGCAAGAAAATCCTGGATTCGACCGTTTCTGTGTGGAGTTTGTATGTTCTCCCACGGTCCAGGCTAATTGGCTGTTCCAAATTGCCGCCATATATATGCATGTGGATATGAATGGTTTGCGTACGTCTGTGCCTGTGATGGTCTGGCGAGCTTTCCGGGTGAACTCCACCTTTCCACCATACTGGCTAGGATAGTCTTAAGGACTCAACAATCTTAACTTGGTGGTACTGCAGCTTGAATTATCAACCTTCTGGTCAATAACCTCTGGCCTTTTCCATTAAGCCACCACTGCTTCGGATTTATTTAAATAGTAAATTTCTCAACATTGCTGCTACTTTCTGGAAGAAGTCTTTAGTATTTTTTCATGTCATTCCTCTTTAAAGCTTCTCTACTTATGCAAATTCTCCCTTCGCTTTCAACCGATAAAGGAATTTGTATTTATATTGGTAGCAGATGGTACGGCTCATCTGTTCCTTTTTTTTGTCTTTAATGTGGTGTAAAGTGCTTTTGTATTACACCTTTGTAATAAACACTCTTGTGAAAGCTTTACCCCAAACATGTCCAGTCAAAGGCAGCTTCAACTTCTCATTTGCAACCTTGGAATATTCACTTGTGATGAGTGTTGCGGTTAAAGATGCAATTGTGAGATCATTTCTGAAAGTCCTGACCAATCGCTGGCCTTTCTGGCTATTAAACCTCCAGGTCAGGTATTTAAATTGTTCACTTTTCTTCAAGTTTTATATGATGACACCAGATCAGTTCCTTAACAGTCATGCCTCTCATCTGTGTAGAGTCAGTTGAAGTCATGAATGCCATTTGTTGGAGTTGCTTGCCTCTGGTTTTTTTGTGGTTTTGGGTGGTTGATCTGTTTGAGGTTAAACTGTTTTTTTTCCCCACCAACACTCTCGTCATCTGTTTGTCAATGAATACAGATCTAGCAGTCCAAGAATTTCTGTCATAAATATTTCCTTCTATTTTGGCCCCAATGCACTGATGTAGTCCTTGCATTGCCTCACACCCTTTAGTCATGCTCGCTGACATTGAGTATGCTCGGTGTGCAGGAAAAGGGAAATGCTAAATGGGACCAATAATGCTTTTATAAAGGGTGATATTTTCCACGCTGTGGTCCCAGAATGGAATCTGAATTATATGGCAAAGGAAAGAAGCGGATTCATTTGGTTTGGAGAAACTTCATCATAGAAAAACTGGCTGTGTCCCCTGTTGAGCAAGTCCTCCAACTTCCCACAGACCTACAGCAAGACACTCCTGTGAGGACGATCGAGGCATTCGTAATGTCTGATGGATTATATGCCGCCCCGCTGTGAGGTCTGCGAGTTCCCGTTTTGAATTTTTTATTTTGTAAATCTCCCATGAGGGTGCAGAGAGTTATTTCTGCATTCTAGGATTAAATCCAAATTTTCTTTCAGGCCGAAATAATGTCATCACATTGAGATGTAATTGATTCATGTGGAATCCCCTCCCAGCTGCTGGACCAAGGTCAACACGAAGCTTCAGTGTTTGTGAATATAAACTGTTCCAAGGTGCTGTCATAAGTCCTCATCATAGTAGGGTTTCTCGAGACTGATTTTAAAGTATGCACAAAGTGAGTGTGTAAACAGTGGTTTCCTAATTGCCTGTTGTGTAAAAGGTAGCATCATGACCAGGATTTAAAATGAGTTTCAGGGATGGAAACATTTCTGTACACTAAAACAGGAAGAGGTATAAGTGTGAGGACAG
This sequence comes from Euristhmus nudiceps, assembly GCA_030068295.1. Classification (NCBI taxonomy): domain Eukaryota; kingdom Metazoa; phylum Chordata; class Actinopteri; order Siluriformes; family Plotosidae; genus Euristhmus; species Euristhmus nudiceps. Next base: position 25,864,785 of record JAQNCB010000005.1, on the reverse strand, counting down.
GAAATGGTTTAGCAGGCAGACCATGAAATCTGTTCAAGTGATGAAATGCCATCATCAGAAGGTTTCAGTTGCAATGAAAAAATCTCTCAGAATCCAAGTTTACTTGAAGCAGTAAACTGAAATGAAAACAAGCTTTCACAATTCTCCTATTACATATGAACACAGGATGTATATGATCAATATTAGGTGGTTTTAACTTAGTTTTGAAGTTGCAGTCTGCTAAAGTTAATTTAGTAGTTTGCATTAACTAGTTTGAAAGACTGCCGTTTCACTTTTTCGAGTGTATCAAAGCGCGAAAAAGTGGTATGTAAATTCGTCAGTTCGTATAAGACAGGGGTGCTCAATCCTGCTCCTGGAGAGCTACCTTCCTGAATATGTTCGCTCCAACCCTAATCATGCCCACCTGACCATCCAGTCATCTAATCAAGGCTTAATTTCAGGATTGAGCACCCATGGTATCAGACGATAATTGACAATTTCCTCCGGGTTCAATAATGTATTCTGATTATGGCAATAACAACAGTATACAGATATTAAATTAACAAATCTGATATAAACTAATGAACAGCTGAATAAAGTAAAACTATGAACATATATTACGAGCTTCGGTTTACGTACATTGGACTGACAATGGCTTGTTTATAGGAATGAGTGATATGTTCCACCATTTATTCAGATGCAAATTACTTTCGGATTTACTGTTGCATACACAAAAATCATGTGTAACTTTTCGCAGTATAATGTCGCTCTCCTGTTTGTGGATTTTTATTTTATTTTTTTTTTATTATTTATTTTTTATTTTTTTTACTCTTTTAAAGAAGCAGCGTCGAATAACAGCGTGTTTTGACATGGGAAGTAAGCTTTTATAAAATGGGTTTTTAATTTCCATTTTAGGCAAGTGATGAGTCAGTATGAACACAGTAGGTCATCCTAAAATTAAATAAGTTAATATTGCAGAGCAGCTGAAAAATTTTATTCTAGCAACCATCTAGTTTTGCAATGTGATTCCTGAAGGATGGGTTTAACTAATCAGTAATCTCGGTCAGTCATAGAAAATCATAAGGATATTTAATTATTCATAATTATGCATTCAAAGACAATATTTTGGGTTCAGGAAAGAAAAAAAAGCAAAAGCTTAATTATATATCGTTGTGCGACTCAGAAACTGATCAGAAGAGCCTGAGTGCAAGAGTCTGTGATTGGATAATTGTTCCAATGATTGTTTCTGTTGGCACCATGATATTAACCTTGATTGATGCAGTGAGTAGCATCTCATTTCTTCAACAAATACATTGGAAGATGTATTCTGTGGTTGTATTTCAGAAGTGTCAAGCAAATATGGAGATTGTTGAAACTGCTAAAATCGGCTACTTATGAAATGACCAAGTCACAATGATCTACCTCAGATTTACACACTATAAAAAATGCAAAACG
>JAQNCB010000005.1:25840017-25858983 GCA_030068295.1 Euristhmus nudiceps | reverse complement strand
TATATATATACACACACACACACACACTATTTATATATGTGTATATATACACACACTATTTATAGATGTGTGTATATATAAAGTGTGTGTATATGTATAATTTTATTAGAAATGTGTGTTTCTGCTTACACTTGCACATTATACTTCGTGTTATTCTGTCACTATTGAATTATGAGCCTTGTGCCACATAGCCCTTAAGCAACTAGCTGAGGACTTGTAAGTTTTCAACTTCTATCTGGAAGGAGAGCTATAAATTGGATCTTGGATATATTTGATCAGCTGCTTTGCTTACCTGAAAGTGCTTTACAGTAGAGAGCGATCACAATGTGCTGGAGAAGTTGGGGTCTGAAAGGCAGCGAGTAAGCACAGGTTTAGTGTTGAGTAAGCACAGGTTTGGTGTTCTAGCTGTGGTATTTGGGTGGGTTCAGTTTCACTTGTAACCCGCATAACTGTGAATAAATAAATTAAAAAAAAACTATTTAAATGTAGATAAATAGGTTACACCTACAGTATGTATATATTGTACTATAGATGTGATCAGGAAAAACCTGTTGGTTGGTGCTGGAACTGAGTTCGGAATACAACACAAAACAAGTTCAAATCATTCTTGAAGATCTATATTTAGGAATCAATAAATCTACTGCCTAACTAATAAAAAGTCACCATCTGGTTTTAAACTAAGCAAATACTTAACATTTTATTGGATAATTACTCCAATGATTAATATGTGTCCGCTGGCAACCATTGTCTAAACCATAACTGATGCAGTGAGTAGCTTCTCATTTCTTAAACAACGACCTCAGAACCATTTAATCAAAATAAACAGCTTCACTTCGAGGTCATAAAGATTGGACTTGGCGTGAAAGAAAAAAGTCATATGATCTGGTGAGTCTGGAGTCAGGGTAAGAAGGGAAGTGCATGAGGGATGCACCCATCATTCACAGTCCTCTGGAACAAGTGACACGATCTGAAATTGCTTTGATTGGTCAGGTCAAGGCTCATTAACATTATGTGGCAATAAAATGAATTCAGTTGACCAAAATGTGCTGAATGACCATTCTTATCCCATCGATGGACTTTCTTCTTCTTAGCATAAGATCGCAATCTCAGACTCGTAAGTCGAAGATCAGGTTGACTGGGCTTTTAAGATCTTCAACGAGCGACTCTGGATAACTTACCAGGTTACACCCTCTCCAAGACTACTGCCACAATTTCATAAATATACAGGCCACGTCTGCCGGATGGAGAATGACTCCCTTCAGAAGCAGGTCCAGTTCGACAAAGGACCTCTGCGAGTGTATGGATAAGGGAGGAGGAATTGTTAAGAATTAATTACCTGCAAGCAAGAAAAACGATGACACACAAACCAGAATTTCAGCACCTGCTTCATAGCGCTTCCTGGATAGACGCCACCCATGACCGAACTCAGGCCCAGTGGTTCAGGGAGCAATCATTTTCACACATGTATTGGCACAACACAGTCTTGACCCTAACCTTGTTGGAAGTCTTTGGGATTTTCTAGAGAAGACTTTATGGAGTGGTTTGAATTTCTGCTCATCAAAGCACAATCGTCGTGGCTGTTAATGCCGATCTGGACATTGTGAATGTGTCACTGCGTAAGATTGTGGAAGCATTGCTCCGGTGAATGCACACTGTTAACTAATAAATGCGGTCAAAAGAAACTTTCAAGGGAGTACTTTTATTCAGTTTATGGGATATTTATTTATTTATTTTAATTCTGCTCCGGCTGCCATCCTCTAAGGATCATGCTGGTTCAATAAGAATCCAAGGAATGTGCTGGTTAAAGCAGTCGCATCATGAGTGTGACGCTGGATGGTACCACAGGATTTCCAAGACCAGTGTGGTGAGTGTGGTACATAACCTTTCTCAGTTCAATATGTTGACCTGCAGTGCTTTTCCCAAAAAAAAAAAAAAACCCATCTCACGCTATTTTGGTATCTTTTGCCCGCTTTACGCTTGATGACAGCACGTTATCGTCATCGCGTTGTTCTGACGAACTTGAGAAACATCAGCATTTGATTCCGGCTAGTGTTGGATTCATTTTTTTACCGACATCTTAAAATGTTTGAGGACAAAAATGAACCACTCTATAAAGTCTGCTCCAGCACATATCAGAGACTTCCAATAGGTGAAGGTCAGGACTCTAGGGTGCCAATACACATGTGAAAATGATTCCTCATGCTCCCTGAATCATATTTTCACGATTTGAGCCTAAATATTATCCTCCATTGATGTGAACCTACCAAGAACCCAGTGCTCTCCGCACCATGAGGCGCATGAGGCTGCAACTCTCCGTCTCCAGGCGGCTCTGTCTTTGGCTGTGCATCCGGCGTCGGCCCAGCTGGTCTATCCCTCACCTCTCTTTTCTTGTTCGGCTGTTCTCCTCCACGTTGTCTTTGGACGTCCGATTTTCCTCTTGCCCTCCCATGGCCACCATGTAGTCGTTGTTTCTCTCCTTTCTGGTGGTGTGCCCAATCCAATTCCATCCATTGATGTGACAACCTGGTAACTCGGTGCTTTCAGGTAATTTTGTTGCCATATCCTGTTGCTGAGCCTTGACCTGACCAACTGCATCACCAATGCCATTGTGATAATGCTCTGTAAAGGATAAGGGCATGCCAAACAAAAATATTCGTATGTGACTTTTTTTTTTTTTTTTTTGACTGGGCAGTGTAAATATTGATTGAACAAACTTTGTCTGATAGCGAGACATGAAAGATTTCAGTTCAGGAAAACTCTGTCTCAAACAGGTGCTGGGTGGATCAGGACGTCTATACACTTGCTACACATCATGCCATTACTGTCCGTGTCCCGCCTTCTCTTTCTCTGTGCTGAGAAGAAATGAAAGTCTGGTGGTGAGTTCACTTCTTTGTCTTTCTTTTAATTCTCCTTTCATGATGTCGAATATACAGACAGAAACTGCATTTTAAGCGACACAGGGTAAGAGGTTACCGGCGGCGTCACGGATGTTTCAGCTGCAGGTGCCTGTTGCTGATGTTAAAGTTAACGCGCAGCAACTACTGGTATAAAATCAGCTTCATAGATTCATAGACGGATTGTTGGATCAACACCTGTCTGACATTTTCTGAAGAATGCACGCTTCGTTTTTCGCCATCACAGCCTGTTGATGGTTTCCCGCTCCAGTCTGAGGTGGTTCAGATGTGCTGTGGAAGCGCGACACAAATAAAATGGTTGTATCATCTGGAGATCTGCTTTTTGGATCAATTGAAGAAGAGATCCCTTCATGTCTTTCACTGCTGAACAACATTTTAATTCGGCTTCGCCTGAAAAAGCCCCTGAGAGACTCACAAGCTAAAATTAGGCAGTCTGTGTGAGAAAGGAGCATGATCACCATCACAGCCTAGAACTCGTACATCAGGAAAGAGTTCTGGATTTGCATAAAGCCAGAGCAGAAAGTGGTCTGTACTAAAAGTGGTATTTTGTTTGACACATCTGTATGATGCCGCCTTCTTTTTCTTCTTCTTCTTGTTTTGACCTGAAGTGAAAACAGAATGTGGGGCTTAAAAAAAAAGAAATGCTTGTTCTGAAATTCTCATCAGACCTCAAGCCACGTCTGCTCTTTCCCTGTGTGTGTGTGGGAAGCAGGCTGCGGTGATCCCAACAGATTCCGCACGCATGCACAGCTGTAATACTGGTTGTAATGGTTGGCGGAGGTGAAGCAGAATTCATTTTCCGAACCGCTTAATCCTAGTAGGGCTGCGGAGGAGGCTGGAGCCTGTCTCAGCTGACTTGGGACAAAGGCAGGGTCCACCCTGAACAGCTCACCAACCAGTCGCATTGCTAGAACACACAACCACTCACTCACCAGGGGTGATTTGGAACAGCCAACCAGCCTTACGTGTGTGTGTACTGTAGGAGGAAACCCATGCAAGCATGAGGAGAACATGCAAACTCTGCACAGAAACACCCTCGCAGAAGCACGGACTTGAACCCAGGTCCAGAACTTGCTGTCAGACAGACGTGCTAACCCTTGCGCTTTCATGCCGTCCTCGTCTAGAATGATAAGCAGGATTTTCTGAAAGCAGAGTCTTCAGTTTCCATGTCAACACATTACCATGTCACTTATACTCTGACCTGCATTCCAGTGTTTGCACTGAATGCTATGGAGGAGGGAAACCACCAATCATAGGCCGTTCTGTTGAGAGGTCAGACGAGAATGGTTGGTCTGGTTTGAGCTGAGGGGATGGCTATGGTAATTTGAATAGACCCGCCGTGCAACTGTGATGAGCAGAAGGTCAGGGGTTCAAGCCTCAGCACCACCAACCTGCCACTGGTGGGCGGTTGAGAAAGTCCCTTCCCCTTGAATTGCTCAGCTGTATGAGGATTATAAATGTAAGTCGCTCTGGATAAGGGCGTCCGCCAAATGCCGTAAATGTATCTCAACATGGCGAATCCTGAGGTGAACGAGCCACAACTGATTGTCAGTCAGTATCAGGAATCGGAGGTTACGCTGGGCATCCCATCACGTAGTCGTGCTCATTACTCAGCTTCACCTACAAAATCTGTTAATTCTCAGGTATTTAGAATTTCTCCAAACGTAACAAAAGAACTATTTCCCACAGATGTCCCAATTCCTGATTGTGAACAAAACCAAACTGGTTTTCATGCCATGGCCTGTTAGCAGTTTGCAAACGTAAGTGTTGCAGGTCCAATAGACTGCGAAAGTCGACAGTAAAGTCGGTGATATTTCCTTTTTCAGCCTTGCAGGAAATTATCAGGTTTCGGAAGCTCGTTGCGGAGTATATCTGTTGCAGGTGGTGTTTGGTTTCGAGGGTGTTTTAGATTGTAGGAAAATGAAGGATGAGTGAAGGCCTGTGTTTCACTGACTAACTGCTCAAGTGTACCGTCTATGACATTTTGTTACCCATTGGACATGGCCGCCGGTGGTGTCTGCAGCTAAACAAATTATACGAACTGTGGAAAAGCCAACCACAGGGGATAAATAAACGCATATCGGCGTCGGAGAGGGTATCGACTTGAGTCAAGTAATGCTTTCATTTAAACGATGAATTAAGTAATCAATACAACAAACACACACTGCCTTCAATTGCATACGTGTATTCTTTTTTTTTTTTTTTTTTTTTTTTTTTTTTTTTTTTTTTTTAAAGGAAATAGAACTTGTATTCCCTTTTCTCCCTCATTTTGTGGTATCCAATTCCCACCCAACAGATATTGCCTTCCCTGTCACCCGACCACCACCGACCAGGGATGGGTGAAAGCATGCACACGCCCCCTGCGTGACATGCGATGCTAGCCACTCACTCTTTTCGAACTGCGGCGCATGCAAATTTTGTAGACGATTTCACACACTCTGAGGGAAAGCGCTATCCGCCCCCTCGTACGAATGAGCTCGCAGCCGCCCATGATTGGCTGGTGATCACTGTGAGTGACAGGGAAGTCAATGTATGTCGTCTCTCCCTCCCATGATAGCTTGGATAATTAGCTCCCATGGACTCCCGGCACAGACGGCTGTGCATTAACCCTTCGATCTCTGGGTTAATAGTTGTGCCTCTTGTCGATGTGGCACTCGGGAGCCAACAATCCCATTTCTGTAGTAATGTCTTGTAGAGGTCACGTGTTGCTCCACATAATACAAGAGTCGCATAGTAGCACACACACACACTTTAAAAAAAAAAAAAAACTGTAACGAACAAAGAATAGCTGATAGTTTTGGGTTCCCCCCCCACTCCACCCTCTAACAGACGTCTCTCTTTCAGTGTAAACACATCTTGGCAGCCTACTTGTGCCAGGCCATGGGCTCGTGCCAGCAGGAGCAGGTCTCTGATCAGCACATGACCCTCATCCTCTCTGGAAGGGCCGAGCCAAATCCCTGAAGCTGAGCTGGAGGTCGACCCAGATGAAGACGTGAACTTGGCTGCAAACAGAGCAGGTGGGATGTGCACCGGAATCATAGTTCACATGAAGGGAACTCGGGGTGATCCACGGGTGGGATTGTACAGATCTACACATCGTTTTGGACTCTCTCACTAGCGCTTTTCCATTGGGCACGACTCAGTACCTCACTGGAACCTTGGACTATACACATCTGGGCTAATGGCCTGTTTTTGGGTTTTCTGTTGCATAATTGATAAAATACTACATGAAAGCTAACATTGGATTTAATACAGAAAAAAAAATGCAGAAAAAAGTATGTGTGTGTGGGGGGGGTATCTCTAAAAAGACACAGGAAACGTATGTTTTTGTTTGTGTGTGTGTATATATGTATGTATATATGTGTGTTTGTAGAAAACAGGTAGAAAAAATAGCCTCAAAGCAGGCAGCACCCCTCGGCCCATGCACCACATAATGAAATGTACGCCTAGTCCCAAGATGGACATAAAGAATAATGGTGTAAGGCATTTTTGATTTAATACGCAGAACTCAAATTTAAAATGCCAACTGCGGCGGCCATATTGGATATCGCACCGCTGTGGAAATCAATAAGCAACATCCACGCCAAACATGATAATCGAATCGGTGCGAAAGTTTTTCAGGTAGTATATAGAATGCAGATACAAGATGCCAGCGGCGACGGCCATATTGGATATCAGACTGTGATGAACATTGATAAACTTGTGTAGTTACCCAGTCCCAACATCCACACCAAGAATGGTGATGATCGGTAAAAATGTTAGAGTACGTGCAATGCAAATTCAAGATGGAAGGTGCGGCAGCCATATTGGATATCCGACTATGCAGAAAATCAATAGGCTTGTGTAGTTACCCAGTCCCAACATCCGCACCAACAATGGTGGTGATTGCTGATGTTTTTGAGTCAGCCATGTACTGATACTACTTGGTCATGCTGCAAAACTGACCCTACTGCATTTGATTTCTGATTAAACCTTTAAAATACTCGCATAAAGAATGAAGATTTATATTTTTTATATGTATAAAGGGATTTTATTAACAAAATAAGTCACGAAACATACATATTGATGTTAAATAACATTACAGCTTTATACAGCCGACACGTATATTCTGATAACACGAACACAAATACTCAACATTAATTATGGACCACAGTGTATGCTGATAAGTGGAGCACTAATACTGTAGTACAGTGAAAAATAGAATTCTCTAAAAGGTTTTCTGTCCCTCTGTAGACATGACTGTGAGAGAGTGGATCATGTGTGTGGTTGGACTTAATTTTGCTAAAAAAAAAAAAAAAAAAGCCCCCCCAAGCTGTCTGCTTTCACTGAAGCTATTAAAAGTGCGCAATGTATTTTTGAAAGCTAATAAAATGGCAGCTAACACCCCTACAGTGCAGTACAGATTGGTCTCCATGGGAATGTCCAATCGGTTTGGCACATTCCTGCAAGTTAGCCCTTAAGAGTCGCAATAAAACAAAGATATAAAAGGCTAAACGAGTTTCGTTAACACCCCCCAGAGCTCATTTTCACCTCCCTCTACATCTAATCGATAACTAGCCTTTTAGCACTTCCTCGTCTTGCTTTGCACCAACGTATGTATACATCACATCACGTTTTACATGTCCGAGTGGTCATTATAGGAACGCCTGTGTATGTGTCGCTGATCACTCCCAGCCTGACGGACTGATTGACAGCATTCCATTTAAAAGGTCTATTCACTTTAGCTTTTAGAGGGCCGTTAGGTTACATGCATTGAAATGGCGGGAATGTGTTTTGCAACACTTTGCAAATTCAGTGCAATTCAATTAGGCTCCTGCACCTACGTCATAAATACCACGTGACTTCCGTGTACGTCGCCATATTGCCGGTCAAAAAGGAAAAAGCCACAACAGCATTATCACTGATTACTACAGAGCGAGAAGGATTACTTCACCTATTCGGAGGCAATGACTGCGAATACAGATATGAGAGTGTTACCCGAATTTGTGCAGCACCTTGAAGGCGACAGAAGAGCGAGGTATCTCAAAAAAACTGAATATTCTCGGAATCAAAGATACGCATTTGATGCCCGGAACAATGTTTTCGCCACCGGCTGATTTGAAGCGACGCAACCTCCCGAACCTTTCTAAATTCGACGTTCATTTGTACCTCGTGAAAAAGTCGTCTAGCTTCACACAAGAGCCTAAAAGCCTACAAAAGTCTCGAGGCAAACAAATATTTCTTGGGCGGATGGGTGAGAGAGGTCAAGTCGTACCAGCTCGAAGCGAGCAAGTCGCACGTCGTCATGGCAAAGGTGAGTTTCATAATTATTAATAAGTCTAAATAGTGAACTGAATTTCACCTCTATAGTGTTATAGTCCCTGATTCCACTCCATAGAACTAAATTATTTTTTACTACTTCTATTAATAATGAGTATTATGAATTCTTTCGGAAAACTGAACCCTAACCCTTCAGTAAAATAGTCAAAGAACAACAACAACCCCACTATGCGACTTGTGCTAGTGTTTGAGCCGGTCTGTAAAATTTTGCAAGGAACCCTGCGGACGTGAACGTCATCGGCCAGCTGTGTTATTCATCACATACTTTTTTGTGAACAGGACGTTTAGTTCCATGCCTGAATGGCCAGGAGAGTATCGTAATGCAACTTGGTTTGAATATTAATAGCCTGGTAGTACTAGTAGTAAGCTGTAATGGCGGTTCTGGTAGGTTAGATCCAACACATTATAACGATTGATTCACTGGTTGTTTTCGTTTAATTGTGAATCGAAGCACTCTTACAGTATCAAATTATCTATTGTCATCAGCTAAACAATATCAAAGAAATTAACTTACCGGATACGAAATGTTCGCTACATAGGTGAGTGTATTGTGTGGGTGTCCAGTCCTGGCGTTTTATAGCCGAAATCCATCTTTCTTTTCTCGACTTTTCGGCTGGAATTTGATAGAAGGAAATTTTGGAAACCCCATCACGCCTTTTACTGCAGCCCACAGCACAACATGTTTCTGGCATTGTTAAAAAAAAAAAAAAGAGAGATAACCGTGAAGTCCAAATGAACATTTTCACAGGAGCTCATGCACTGCCGAGCTCTTTGTTTGACCGGCAATATGGCGCGCGCAGGAGCCTAATTGAGCGGTCAAAACCCAAGTGTTCTACAGCAATCTGTCGGTTAACTGCAGCTAAATTCTAGTTTCTGATTGGTCAAGGCATGGGTTTTTATTAAAATCCTTGTTCTTGGTGGGGTAAGGTATGAGTTATTTCCAAGTCTCATTTGCTGAACTGCTTAATCCTCCAACGGTCACCGAGAGCTAACACTGGGGGAAGTCAGGGTGCACCCAAGACCAAAGATCTCCAATCTTATCCGCAGAGGGCCGGTGTGGGTGCAGGTTTTTATTCAACCAAGCAGTAGCCACACCTTCCATCTGCTTCAAATCACTGACCTAAAAAAAAAAAAAGAAAAGACTAGGTTGTCCATTAGCATCTCAATTTTGAAGCTGGGCGGCAGCCATCTTGGTGAGAATTGAGTCATAGACTGTTGAAAGTTATACTCAGATCGCATGAAAAGATATGAAAATAGAAAAAATTACATCCAAGATGTATATTTTTAGTGACAAATTTCAGCAGAGTTTTTTTTTTCAATTCTTTTCAAATATAAATGAAATTATTGGTAAAGTTGTATGAATTTAAGGTATTCTGCGTGTAAACAGTAACATTTTTTTGAGGGTTTTTCAAGATGTATTGGCTTTCAACTGCTACATTTTGAGATCTTAAAGTGTCTTAAACATCTTGAGGTCTCACCAAAATGGCTGCCAGCCAGCTTCAAAACTGAAACACCAATGTGCAATCTAGTCTTTTTTATTGGAGATCGGTGATTGAAACAGATGGAAGGTGTGGCTACTGTTTGGTTGAAGTGAAAACCTGCAACCACACCGGCCCTTTGTGGATAAGATTGGAGATCCCTGCTCTAAACCATTTGAAAGTCCATCGCAGGGTCAGCACATACAACCGACATGCATACAACACCTAGGGGCAGTTTGGGACAGCCAATTAGCCTAATGTGCATGTCTTTGGGTTTAGTGTGGGGCCGGTGATGTAGTTAGGGTGCATGATTTGAGAGGTTGTAGATTTAAATTGTAGGTTTGAATCAAGGGAAATGTCTTTCTCACGAGTGTGCCTTGGTCTGCCCAGCAGTATAAATGGGTACCACTAAATATAATACTGGGAAGGGAAGGTAACCTGTGATGCACTAGTGTCCCATCCAGGAGGAGTTGAACTTGTAGTCGCTTCGTGCTACAGAAACTGGGGATAAGACCGGGCCTGATGATCCAGTAGGCGCAGGTTTAAAAAGCTCAAAGCCATTTCTTTGGACTGCTGGAGGAAACCCACGCAAGGATGGGAGAACATGCTGCAAACTCTACACAGTAACGCAGAAACCCTGGACCTTCAGACGTGCTGACTTCTGTCACCGTGCCACTGTCTCAGTCTGAGGTAAGTTTTATTACGGAGGGCTTAAATTTAAATGGTAAAACGTGCCACCTTTAACAAATAAAATGGAAAAAGTGCTGATAAGATAAGAGGACTAAGACACTTAAGGGGATGTGCAGCAATTCGAGGTGGGAACACTAAACTTCACTTTGCTTCCTATTACGCTTAAGCCGGTTGTTGATGACAAACCGAGAACAAATGGGTTTTTCATTGTTCGTCACCAACAATTCACTTACAATTCTCCTTGATCTGAGATCAGTTGAAGCAGAAAGAATTATTTTGTTTCAGAACCGTTTTGATTAATTGTGGAGGACAGCGTCTAAAATTCACAGTATTGAGTTAGAAAAGAGGTAGGTGGCTACCAGTTCCGAGGTGACACTAAATCTTGTTGCTGCAGACACTTTTTGCCCGACAGTCTCATTTTAAATCTCAGTGCAGGAGACAGTCTGTGCTCTAGGCTCTGGGCTGTACTCATACAGTTTGTTGGACTTGACCATTCAATGACAAAGTGGCTCCTCGGGAGCAGTGCCGCACCCGTGAGGAAGAAAATAACCCCGAGTCCAATAGCAGGGCAGCTGGGACCACTTGGTGCGGAAACGTCAGCGCGAGACTGCAGTGTGATGGATGTGGGAGTGTGTTTAAAGTGGCATAATACCATTTCAACATGTGGAAATTTACTCTTGCTCAGATTTCTTACACAACAGCTTCTGATCACTTGCGAAAACAAATGAACCCAGGAGAATACTCCCAGACTCCCTACTCTGTCTCGTCAGCTTTCTAAGGTTGAACCGTTCATACAGTGCCATCTCTTTCTGCCTGTTTTTGTATTTCTGCCCACCCCATGGATTTCCTGAGTGTCCCATTAATCGAAAATAGTAAATATTTATTAAAAGCGTCTTAAAAATCCAAACACAACACGTTAAGACTGGTACAGGTTCACTGTTAGCATGTATTTTACTTTTGTTTATATTCTGCCGTTCCAGTCTCTCTGGCCACAAGTCGTTTGTCTGTCTTTCACAATTTGTGGTCCCCACGTTCGTGCCGCCTCGTCCGTCTTAATTGATCACTTGCCAAGATCAATCATGTTTCACCTTTTGCCAAATATGGAGACATGCAGATTATCCCTTAAAACTTGGAATGAATAATAGTTTGGTGGAGCTTTAAGGGATCTTGCCCTGTATCTTCACTGTCTTGGTAGTGTTAAGTGAGAAGCATTTTGTCCTCAGCTTTAGATTAACAGTTTTTTTTTTTTTTTTTTTTTTTTTAAAAAAGAAAAAGTTCCAGAGAGAACACCAACACACTTCCTTTTGGTCCTAGAGATCCACATGGTTGTACTTATTTCCTGGTCGGTAAACATTGCTCCGCATATTGTGAATCACGCTCATTAAAAAATAAAATATAAATAATTTTAAATAACACATCTAGTGTTTCCTGACCCTATAACAGAGGGTCAGTGGTCATGGTAATGTTATCGGTGTTCCGGGTGCTGCCATTGGAGCTCAGGTACAGCTCTTCCTGACGGCAAAGAAAGTGGCGTGCCAAAATTTTCCGGAAAGTATTTCTGAACTCTTGGATGCGGTAAGCATAAATGATGGGGTTGACGGCCGAGTTGGCATGCGAGAGTAAAATGGCAATGTACATGATGAAATTAGGCTTTTCCACGACCGAAAACAGGGTGAGGCAGTTGACGATGTGCACAGGCAGCCAGCACAGGGCGAAGAGGCCTACGATAATAGACAGGGACTTCGCGGCACGGATTTCACGCTGCAGGAGCCCACGATGTTGCTGGTGTTGGCGGCTCTCGCCGTTGACTATCACGCTCCCGAGCTTGATCTGGCGCAGCTGCTTCTGAGCCACCGTGAAGATCTTGACGTAGATGCCCAGCATGATGAGCAGTGGCAGGAGGACGCAGCCGAAGAAGTTGAAGTAGACCATGTAGCTCATGTCCATGACACTCTCGAAGAGGCAAGGTATTTGGCAGCTCTGCAGGAAGCCCTGGTCTGCTTCTGCAAGTTTTCCCTTGCCCATGCTGGAATTCTGGGGAGAGCTCTGGTTTTGAGAGTTGCATGTTTTGACTTTATTGTTCCAGCCTGCAAATGGGATGAGGCCAATGATGAATGATAGAATCCATAAAATGGCGATGATCTTCCTGGCCCTGGTCCCCGTAACCAGCTCCCGATACCTGAACAGAGAAGGAAAGAGTGAATGGGTTGTACTTATGACAGTTGTTCAGACAACACGTTTGAGGCTGGATTACTATTGATCAATGCCTATTGTTTTACATAATGGGGCTGAAAAATTCACAGGCTGAATTTAAAAAAAAAAAAAAAAAAAAAAAAAAAAGGGAGCAATGCCAGAGCAATGACACATGAGAGCTTCTCAAGAGATCCAAGTGCTGCAACACAGAAAAAAAACCACAAGGGCGACTATGCTGAAAAATAAGACATTTGGTCAAAGTCAACCAATGCATCTGCCTATGAATGAGTTTACGGAGAACCCACACTCGTATGTACACTCATGCATCCGTAAAGTGTGTCAAGCTCATGTGCGAGTGCACTCCGTGCCGACGATGGCGTATGCGATATGTTTTCCCTGCCATTTTCTTACTTTTTTTGGGTTCCTGTGTGGGCACGTGAGAATGGACGGATAAAGTCCAGCTCATGGCTTTACAGTATGGACCGCCTAAGCTCCGTTATTAGCACACTGGCTAATAACTGCTAATGTAGTCCTTTCTATTTTGTCCTTGAATTCACTTTTGTTGTTTTACAACAGTGCAGAACTGAAGGAGCATGCGCCTTTGCTCACCAAGGTTGTATCTGTATTTCATTATCAGCCCTATTCTTGCCAATTTTACCTTCATAAGCAAACAGGTGTCTTTTTGTTTGCATATTCTGTCTCTGGGAACATAGTTATTAAATCTGGCTGATTATAATTTAACAAATAATGTCAAGCGAAGTGTTTGTCCTTAAGATGAAAGTAATCCTGTATCCAATTTTCAATATAAGGTACTTTCCAGAATTTTTTCCCCCTCCTACATGTTTTTGGAGGGATGCCACTTGCACAGAAGAATCAAGCTCAGATCTTCAACACACTGAGACCATAGTGATGGCCCAAACTCTTCAGTGCAGGGCAATTGATCTCTAACCGTGCCAAGCCTGCCCAACTCTGATGGAGTAAATCACGCATTAGGATGCATTATTCAAGTCGCATCTAGTCCTCGTAGTGCATTACTCTTCCCCAAGAACAGAATGTCCAGAGTGCTATCAGTAAGAGAACCATCACTGTGATCCCTCTGAAAGAACCACTGGTTATATATCATGTGTGTAACTCGCCTGGTTTCTTTTACTTCTTGCTACGTTTGCTTTCAAACAGTTCATACGAGCCTTCTAGCTAGGGGTACAGTCAAGGCCTCTATGACCAAGACCATGAGTTTTAGCCAACATGGGTCAAGGCCAAGTCAAGATCATAAATTATTTTCAAGGTCAAGCTTTTTCCTGGCTTTATTTGAGCTTTGACCGTTGACAGCAGGACCAAGTCCTAAATTTACTGCTAGTTTGTCATTTTAATGTAAGAAAAATTCAATTCAGTCCAGACTTTGTGACTGCAGCCCTCCTTCTAACTCACTGTCTGGGCAGTACCTTTTTATTTCCCTTCTTTCCTTTTCTACATGCGCATGAAGATGTATGATTACAGTCATCACCCACATCAATCCAGTCTCTTTGCTTATTACAGTGAATACCCTTTCCCTCCTCTTTGAGTCAGAACTTGTTTGTTGGAGAATTGAATGGTTGTGATCTACAAGCACCATTCTCTCTAATGGACCATATTTCATAGTCGCCTTCTCCAATGTGAGTGCCCACCGTTCTGTCAGTACCCTCCATCTTGCAACTTTGAGAGAAATTATTTTTGCTTCGAAGCTATTTGTGAATTAAAAATGGACTTTTCTTGAGCTAGGATTGAAACTGGTTGCTTTTGATCCCTTGTTCTACTAAATCATGTTTCAACAGCTACTCTAGATGTTAGGGTAGATCGAGTATAAAGGGTCACTTCAAATTTACAGCTGAATGTCAAAGTCAGTAGATGCGGCCCATTAAAGGGCATGGATAATTACTTTATTTTTAGCCTTTGATTGTCAAGGAATCAGCAACTCATAACTAGTTTATACATACTGCATTTAAATGGCGCAATCTGATTGGTTCACTATCTTTGGACACTTCCACCAAGCTGCCACAGTTAGGCCCCCCGAGCACGGCCCTTAGCGCTCATCTACTCATTTATAAGTGAGACAAAATCAGAAGTAGCTCTGGATAAGCCTGTATGACAAATTTTGTAAACGTTCATATGTAACGAGACTTTGATCTTACAGTACGATCCTGAAACAAACAGCAGTCGGTGCCTTGGAAAACACCTGGGTCGCCAAGTCTGCACGTCTCAACTTGTTTCCGAACTGAAGACCTGCTGCACAGCTTTAATCAGTGGAAGACCAGAACGCAGCAATACAGAACATTAAAACGGCCTATTACAGGGGAAAGTAGTTGAAATTCATGTTTTCATCATTAAAAATGAATTATAGAATCAGTCTTCTTTAATACCGACACCTTCTACCGCAAAGATATTGATGAAACCATGCATTTGTTCATTCATCATCACGCTAGTCATGGTTGTGGTGGAATCTGGAGCCAATCCCAGGAGCATTGCGCACAATGAAGGAATAAAATATGGATCAAATTCCAGCATCTCGCATTCACATGCCATGGGGAAATTTTGACTTTCAGGTCCACCTACATACATATTTTCATGAGCAATCCAGAGAAACCTGAGGAAACCCATACATGGCCTGAGGAAGAACATGCCAAATTCCGCCGGGATACTGTAGCAAGTGACCGGAACGCTTGTTCAGTGCTAACACGCCACAAAATACATGATACAGTCAAAACTTTATGGACGCATTACCATTCCACCCACACGTGGACCTTCCTTCATGTTTCCATGAAGATCAAAGCAACCAATTTTTCTCGATTCTCACATGACAAACTCCTGTGCATGAAGCAAAGTCCTTGCATCCCATATTCAGGTCTTCCTGAAATATTTTCATTCCTGAAATATATTGAAAACCCTTCTTCGAGAAGGGTTGGGGGGTATGATAACAGCAAGAGTGGAACAAATGTGGATGTTCAAAACACACATATGGGTGTGACAGTCAGTGTACATGCATGGCTATTTATTTTGATTAACCACTGTGGGGACACAAATTGTGGTTTGTTGGCACTAATTACGGGCAATGTTGCAGTCCTGGTGAAGAAATGACATCTGAGCCCCTAATGTTAGTCTGTGGCGGAACTGCAAACGCAGTGATGTGGGGGGATAATAGCAAAATGCTGTGATTCTGCTGGATGTACGGATGGGAATGCTTCAGGGTGCATCCCTTTCAAATGAATTAAAATGAAATAAACAAGTGGCCTTAGTTTATTTTTTCTAAAATTATAGCCCGATTAAGCACACATTTCCCTCTGGATACAGTAAAGAATTTCCCAAAAAGTAATTACTGAGAGATTGTTTTGTAGAATCTGGTTTGTATCTGATTAAACTCAGCTGTTAATGTTACTGTCACAGAAATTAAATAAAAATAGGGCTGTTTTATTACCAATGGAAATTCCTCCAACATTTGATCACAATTTTTTTCCCTGCGTACATTTTAAGGAAATTATTGGTAAGATCATTCCTTTTCAGTCTGCTGCAATCTTGGCTGGTGACTTCTCATCTTCATTTAGGATGTGACTCTGACTCAAACATGTACGGCTGGATCACATTAAGTGGTTACTAGTAGTTATTTTGTTATGGGAAAAATGATGTAGCTACAGGGAGGTTTGTGCTCCACTTCTCCATGTTGCGAAAGAAGATGTAGTGTTGGCACGCTAACTTTTATCCAGTCAGAGCACATGTACTGACTGAAAATATGGATTGTGTTTACATGGCACATTAATAATATTGTAACGGTCAGAATAAAATACAGAATAGAATAAAAATCACTTTTCTCCACTTTTTACATTAACATGTATTAGCTCTAACATTGTTCCTTCCAACCAATCTCTGCTCACCCCTTTCCCCGGGACAGACTAATCACTAATTATCATTTTGCCCCAACAATCAATCAATCACCCTTTTTTTTCTTAACCACCAATCACTGATTGCTTCCCCCCAAAGAAAAGCCACCGATCACCATTGTTTTCCCAGTGACCAATTCCATATCATCTATTTCTCGAAGAACCAATCACTCATCCTTTCTCCAAACAACCAATCACGAAGCACAATTTTTTCCTAATCATTAATCACCTTTTCCCCAAACAAGGAATCAATCACTAATCATTATTCTTTTTTCCTAGCGACCGTTCATCCCCAGAGTAACCAGTCCCTGATCACTACTGTTCTCAACGACAAGTCACCAATCACCCTTTCCCCCCCAACAATCAATCACTAATCAACCTTTTTCTAGTCACAACCAATCATTGTTTTTTTTCCTGCAACCAATCACTGATTATTTCCCCCTTGAAAAGTCACCATCACCATTGTTTCCAGCAACCAGTTACTGCTAACTGTTTTCCCAGTGACGAATTAAATATCATATATTTCTCGAAGAACCAATCACTAATCATCCTTTCTCCAAACAACCAAATCACGAAGCACAATTTTTCCTAATCATTCCCTTTTCCCCAAACAAGCAATCACTTATCCAGCAATCAATCACTAATCATTATTCTTTTTTCCTAGTGACGGTTCATCCCCCGAGTAACCAGTCCCTGATCACTACTGTTCTCAACGACAAGTCACAGATCACCCTTTCCCCCCAATGATCAAACACTAATCGCCCATTTTCCTCAACAAGCAACCACTAATCACCCTTTTCCTCACTTATCCAGCAATCAATCACTAATTATAATTTTTCTTTCCTAGTGACTGGTCATCTTTTCCTCCCCCAATAACGAGTCCCTGATCACCATTGTTCTCAGCGACAAGTCACTGATCACCCTCCCCCCCCCAATGATCAAACACTCATCACCCATTTCCCCCAGCAACCTATCACTCATCATAGTTTTAGTCCAAGCAACAAATCACTGATCACCCTTTTCCGCAGCCAACAGTCACTAACCACCCTTTCTCCAAAAAGCCAAATCACTGTTCACCTTTTCCCCAATGAATCACAAAATTTTCCCATCCACTCACTTTTTAAATTTTATTTTAATCTCTCCTTTATGATGTTTACAAGTAATAAAAGTGATTTGTTTGATTTATAAAGGGAATTTCTCTGCAGCTATTCCCCTCTTGCCTCTGTGAAGCGAGTTGTTTTCTAGTTTGCTAAAAGGTTTCTGTTCTTTTCCTTCTATTATAGTCAAAGTGTCTTCAGTAAATCTTGTTCGTGTAGTTTTAAAAGCCCAATGGGTACGACAGAGACATGAAAATTAGTCTTAGACATCATCTAGTCACCTTGAATTGCCTTTCTAAAATGCTTTCGTATATTTTCACTGATGGGGATTTGGCAACTCTGCGATTTTCCAAAACACGGTGTATAACAGACAGCTGATTATTCAGTTTAGGAATTTTCAGTAAAAATCTGAGTATAATGAGTGCACATGCTTCTAGATAACTCCCACATTGCATAATTCAGTCAAACATTCATCCTGCTGTACTCTTGTGGGATATATAGAAGCGCTAAGCATGCCCAGCTGGTCTTGGGTTTGGATTGAGAGGATAAAAGGAAAAGATTGAGGCTTCAGTCAGAAAGCCTGCCCCGTTGGCTGCGTCTGAATAGAAGTGGTAATTAAAGTGATTTCAGGTCTAATGTACTGCATGTGAAAAACATCAGGTAATAACACTGATAAAAAGCTCACATTGAGCAGCCATTACAGGACGGGATCAGTCCATCAGTCTCTGCTCTATTGAAAGGCACTCACAAAAGGTGCTCAGGGCAGATGAGTCAACAAATGATCAACTCCTACATGCTGGAAGCATTAATAAAGCTATTCGGTGTTGGGGGTGCAATTTATTATACCACTATGTCCACTTGCCCATTTTTGTCTCTTCCAATATGGACCCGCCCCTCCTTTTGCAGGGCGTGTGAACTCACTGAATGGTTTCACTGGGATGAGAATACTTTACGAACATGGTTACACTATTTAATCCACAGGTGTCAAACGTGCGGCCCGCCAACTCACTTCATGTGGTTTCCGATAGCTTTCAAACAATATGATTGTCGTACATTATTTACATGAACCGTTGCCATGAAACATAATTCATCATCCTTCCACTAGGTGGCAGCAGCCTATTACAGGTAAACAGCTAGTCGATGACTCGTTAAGAAAGATTGCGTGCTAGCTTGTCGCTGCTGAGCGTCGTCAGGGAATGCAAAAGAGGAAAAATGCCGAAATTAATGCCAAACATAACCATATTTTCAAACTTTCCTAATTGAAAGAATGAACATAAAGTCTTATCGCTCATGTACTTTAGGAGTATGAATGTTCTGTGTAGAAATAAAATCCTTTTAGTTCACTTTTTTTTCAGTAGAGGGCGCC
>JAQNCB010000005.1:25746385-25760505 GCA_030068295.1 Euristhmus nudiceps | reverse complement strand
GGGGGGTATACTCCATACGGAATACTAGTAAAATCAACTCAAAGTTCTGTAAAAGCACAGTAGAACTGAACATTTAACACCCAAATAATACATTTATATTATCCCTGTACAGTAAATACATGTCATACATATTGTAATACATAATTCAGTAATTCATTTAAAATGGTACCTGAAAGGCTCAACAGCACCGTCGTAAGCACTACACACTAGTTGCTCTACTTATTACATATACCATGAGGATTTATACTACTAACTACTTTTCTTGCGGCTTCTCCCATGAGGATTTCTAAACTGCCAAAACCAACCTTTACAAGTCTTTACAGTTTATTCCAATGTGGCGAGCAAGCATTCATTACATTATCTCCACGGCACAGATGCAGACTACATCTCCTCCGCTCCAAGTGCTCTGAGGTTATAAACACTGGCGCGCTCATTACACCTAGTGGACAAAGTCTAGTATGAAACCTACTGAACCCCATTATGACCGATCCAGCGGACCAAAGGTGCTTTTGACTGGACAGTCGGATTAGTCCGGTTAATCCGAAGTCCGTAAAATCGGGGTCCGGTTGAGCGAGGTTCGACTGTATATATATACATTTCAAGAATGTAAAACTGGCTTATTTCTAGGAAATTAATAGACTGTTTTTGTGCAACCTTGTTTTCAGATAATTTCTTTTTATTGTCTTGCTAAAATATTGCAGCGAGGTTGAATATTAGATTTTTATGAATTCTACATTGGTGCACCACATCTGGCAGCGTGATCCGGAAAGCCCCATCATGTTAACCTGTTTGCATTCTCTCCGTGAGTATCACTACAATCATTCTAAGCCTGTGCAGTTGGAGTGGAGCTTCTGGGCTACCTTATCTTCCGCATCCTCATCAGCTCCTCGGACTTTATCTACACGTCTACCTGTCTGGGTTTTACTTCGTCTTATTTGTTCTAGTGCAACTCTGAGCGGAGCTTTGTCAGCCCTTTGTTTTGCTGTGTTTAATTAACTCATTTCTCATTGGTTCCTGTATCTGCACCGTCTCGGACACCTGGCATAATTACATCATCAGAGGACCCTGATTTCCTTTCCATATTTTAAGACTTAAGCCATCTGTGTTTCCTAATTTAAGAATCTTTGCGAAAACAAAATGTACTAAAAAGAAGCCACATTTTTTTTGTTGTGGTAAAAGTTTCTTGTGTAAAGCATGAAATTCTGCCAAATGGGGCAAACAAATTTAGCTGGGTAAAAACTCTTTAAACAACAGCGAAATTATGGCTAATGAAAAACTATAAACAAGACAAACTTTCTAAATAAAAGCCTTAAAGTAGGAAATTTGTCCGGTTCCAGAAACATGTATGCATTGAATAAATTCATCTTTGAAGTCATTAGAAAGTATTACTTTTTCAATTATCTTGTACAACACAGGACAAATGTTTATGATTTGTTATTTCTTTAAAACATATAATTAGTCAATGTGTATTAAAAAAGATAGTTTAAAGGATAAGGTAGCTTCTGCTTGGATGGAGAGTCTTCAGCCCAAGCCGTGACTCCCAGGCCCTGAACGTTAACAAAGCAGTTGAATAATAAAGTGAATAAAGGCTTTTGAAGAAGAGCAAAATATGACTTCCCAGACAGTTCGACTAATCACAGCCATCTTCTTTTAAGAATTTGCATCTCATTTTTAGATAATTATACTTATTGTAAATAAGATTATCCAAAATACTTGCACTGTACTTGCTTCGATGAAGAAAAAAAATTCCTAATTTAAGGATTTTAGTTTTTCAGCAGCTAGAATTTTATACTAATAGCATGTGTTTTTGGCAAGGAAAATTTGTTTCACCCCTTGGCTTTGTTTTTCACATTAAACATGAGACTTTCACCACATTAAAGAAAAGATGGCTTCTTTCTCTGAGTACATTTGCAGTGCTTGGCAATAAGGACAAAGCAAAATGAGCAGGATAAAGCTGCTTTTGTACTGCTACTGAAAGCTACCATTTTATATTTCAGTCACAGTGTAGAACTTAAATTAAATATAAGTCCTGAATGTCCTTTAAAAAGGATCTTTATGTCCCTGACTCATAGACTAAATTATCCGGCTGTTAAACACCACCATTCTTGGTGGTGATACCACAAGTAAATAAAAAAAGGACATGGATGCTTTTAAGGCTGACACTCAGCTATACAAGGTAGTGACTCAGCAGGATTCAAAAGTACATGTTTCTGCTAATTTGTAGTTCTTAAAATTTTTAAAGTTCTGACTAATAAAGATGTGTATGAAGAGAATTAATTTTGTAGGTAACAAACAGATTCAACCTAATTATTGTCCATAAAACTGTACTCTCAGCAATATGTTTCTCGAACTCTGACACTAAGTATAATGCTAAGGTATCCGATGTATGATAATGTAGCTGTTATATTTTAGTTAGGCTTTTACATATAGCAAGTATGCAGGAAGGAACAGTGTGCTTCTATAAGACCATATTAATAATTCTCATATGTCAAGCAGGGATGTAACAAATAGGTGCATCATACTGGATGGTTTAAAATTCTCATGATTTGATTTTTTGGGCTATCATTCTTAAATAACATCAGGTGTAGTAACAATATGTGGTGCAGCTTCGTTATCTCAAATCATTATAGGGTGCAGGAGGTTAAAAACATAATCCAAACTTATCTGAAGCATACTGTTAGATGAGTGCATTGGATTCCTTACAAGTTACAGCACTGATGGTTAACGGCTGTTGGATGAAAATATTAGTGCCAACCGAGAGAGAGAGCGTACCATACACTACTGATAATACCTCAAACATGTCCATGTATCCATGCCAACTAAAACATGAAGCAATACAACAGTCTCGCTACTGCATTGAGGCAGAAATTTCGAATTGGATCAGGTTTTTGGATTTCAAATTCGATTAGGTAAAGCTATGCAGTGGCAGAGCATTTCAAATATGGAACTTTAATGATAGTGAGACTTTCCCAGCTTAAACACGACACTGTGCAACACTATCGCGATGTTGCATACTACTACAATTACTTTTCTTTCAGCTTCTCCCATCAGGGGTCGCCATAAAAGGTAATAATTTATAAATTTATACATATTTATAACAATTAATAAAATAATTAAAATAAAATTTATAAAAAAAAAAACCCAATATCATTTTGTCATTGTGCAACATTATCACAAAACATTTAGCATGATCATATTTACTGTGAATACATGCTTGACTGTGACGCACAGTTTTGACGTTGCCAAAATGTCGCAAATATCCAGGCCCACAGTACAGCGCCATCTAGTGTGGGACAAAGACTGTGCACATGCGTACTGGGGTGACCCTTTCAGTCATGCAGGCACTGGATCAGGAACCCCAGTACACATGCACACAGTGCTTGCAAATTAATGTTAGTGTAACATCCTCTTACAAAGTTTTTAAGATATTTATTAAAAATGTTATCTGTAATATTTAAGCAATGTTTTTAGGAGTCTATAAATATTTTTGAAGCAGCATTGTTAAAACACAAGTTGCTAGCCAGATTTAAGAACAATGTAAACTTTCGACATCATCAGTTTTGTGTATAATTGCATTATACACATAAAGGACATGAAGTCATCTATTGTTCTTGCTTAAGGAGGTTTGGGGTCACAGTAGGAGACGTGGATAGTTCTGTGCCTGACCTACCAGCAAGTTTATTAGGGTACAGTGCATTCTCAAACGATCCCTGGAGCAATTAACTGCACTACAGAGTGCTTACAGATGAGCGACTGCAGGGAGCCATGAGTCAAGCTTTGTC
The DNA here is from genome assembly GCA_030068295.1 of Euristhmus nudiceps. NCBI lineage: Eukaryota > Metazoa > Chordata > Actinopteri > Siluriformes > Plotosidae > Euristhmus > Euristhmus nudiceps. Next base: position 25,756,723 of record JAQNCB010000005.1, on the reverse strand, counting down.
TTGCAACACTGGCATGACACAGTGGCCAACATGAGAGGGATGGAATGCTAAGAATTCCTCTGAGGTCCAGTGTGTTCCGCACCGATTTGCCAGTTTGCACTGATGTGAGGCTTGCTTCCATTCATAAAGTGCCATGGACCTTTTACACGGATAAACCCAATGGTCACAATCCTTTCCCTATCAGGGAGGAAGTTCAAACAAGCCAGTTTTTCCGTGTAGAACTGAGGAACGTTACTGAAAAACAAGCCCTGTAAGGCTGGTGCCCTTTCCTGTTGTCCTGCCAGCAAAAATGGGACATGCACATTAGAGCAGATTCCACACAAGAATACAGTACCGAGACAGAGGCTGGGCCCTGCTGCCATTCCATTCTGTATCCTGTCATGCCGGGCAAAACAGGATAAAATTTCCATCTGCGTCAGCATGGTAACATGCAAAATGGTTGGCGTGATCGGAAGTTGGAGAAGCTGAAGAATTAGAGTGGTCTCTCTGTTTACCGTTCAGAAGGAACACTGTAAAGTGGCCAGGCGTTGCTCCTTTCTCATCCCCTAGTCAATACACTCCCATTTCGATTGTATTATAACAATAGATACTGTCACTAAGCAGCTTCAGAGAAATCCAGATGTTAATTTGATTATTAATAAATTATAAAGAATAACTCCTTGACATGAGAGGAGCCAGACTCAAATAGAGAGCTCATCTTCTTCTGATGTGTGCCAACAGGTAGTATGATTATATGTGATGAAGAGTACACTGTAAATTCAAACAGTACCAAGGGTGGTGAGATGACGTTCTCTATTTTTCATTCACATCCTACACAGGGTGAATAAGGATCCTGAAATAGGTCCAATAAAGCAGGCGTAAGCCCCGGGCAGGGACAAATCAATAAACTATCTACACATGACAGTAACAGAAGGTGAATCACAGATTTCCTAGGCGTTCCCGATGAGTCAGATACAAAAGCCAAAATCTGCTTGGCAGTAGAAGTTTGTTGAGCCTGCAGCAATGCTTTCTACACATCAGCCTGAACCTGGGATCAGACTCCATCCTACACGGAATTGTTTTTGACACTATTTGCAAATATATCGCGCCCAAACAAGCATGTGCTACAAGAACGTCTCCCGGAATGTAGACGATTTGTTTAACACCCAGGGCTGCAGGAGGAATGAGCTCCGGATAAAACTTACTCACACAGGAGTTATTAATAATGCAATAATGTTTTGAGTTGCTTTTTTATGGAACGTGACACTGTAGGGAGACTCCAGTTGTTCTCGTCACGTTAACTGCTACATTTATTCTTCGTTTATTCCGCTCATAAACTGTTCAGGACAGATTTTTTTTTATCTACAGCGGGTTGATGATAACCCTTATTCTCCAAGAAATGTTCACGCTTGGCTGGCACATCAAAGTGTCTTTTCCTTTTCTCTTTTGCCATTGTAGAGTAAACCCTTTGGTTCCTGGTCTAGGAAATTGCATAGCAGTCTTCTGTGCAATCACGTAATGGTCTGCCACAGCGCCTGTACAAGCTACACTGTTCTCAGTAGCAACACATCAAACTGTCAGTCCTTCCAGTGAGTCAGCTCTTTTTCTATCCTGTTTAGTCGACTTCACAAATAGTAATTCTGTCGCCCACTGCGCTGGAAAGTTCCAAGATATACTGCATCTCTTCGGCTTATCAGAAAGCCACAGACTTCAGCTTACTTCACCTACTTTTAATCACTTAATACATCCAACCCATGGAGAGAAAGTACAGTCCTACACTGGAGATGATGTCTAATCTGGTAATCATGCCTTGTCTGAGGTTTAGGAGGTTTAAATTCACACAGACAACCTAAGTTTGACCTTCTCTTAGTCATAGCTCATATTCCAAGTGTAGCGCAGACTCTTTCTCGCAGCGTGGAATACCAAAAGCCAGAAAACACATCCTATAATGTGCCACCACATCATTTCTGCTGAGCCTGTGGCATTGTTAAGTGTCTTAGTATGCTCAAATGAAAATGCTGGGCGCTCCACTAAGCCACGCAGTCACTCAGATGCCTGGCCAAAAGCACCATCACAAAGCATCATGGGGTAAGAAAAACTCCATGAACACAGTTATTCTTCTTAGTTCCATAATACAGTATAATGAAATGCAGTATGTACTCTAAATATATATACATCTGACATTTGTGAAACTCAACGGTGATGTATTCACACATTACTAAAAAAAAAAAAAAAGCGGACTTTTAAAATATGCCTTTCTCACATTGAATCAGAGCACCACTAATGGTGAAGGAGCTTTTTAATATTTTCAGGGATAACATTATTAAACATTACTTGAACAATGTGTTCAATATGTGTATGAAGTGAGTTGATGGAGCCACACTGGACCAGACAGCGAAAATTACCCTCACACAGATAATGATAAGGAAGGTAAGAAGTTCAATTTGTCACTTAAAGAATTGCAGGCTGACAGGTATATATATATATATATAAAAGCAATAAACCTTTGGAGAACGAAGGGTCGTGCATATTAAAGCATGGTGGTGGGAGCATTACTACATGGGGTTTATTCTTTTGACACAGCACTCAGCACTGCATGTCTTTGAAGGAAACACAATTTTAAATTTGGGCTGAGGAAGGATACCGGGACACCTGGAGGACACCCACGCAAGCAGCTAAAGAATATGCAAACTCAACACAGGAACACCCTCACCTACCACAGGACTCGAACCCAGAACCTTCTTCCTGTAAGTATTACAGTACAAGTTTTGCTAACCAATACCCCACTCTGCCCATATTGTGGAGGATTGGAGGGCAAATATTTTATTTTAAATGAAGACACTGTATTAAAGTGAGATGTGTATTTATTACATGACCATTAGGGTAACTGACTGTTTCAAATTGCCTGAAGACGGGGATGTGAGCATGAATGGTTGTGCGTGTGTTAACCTGCGATGGTCTGACAAGCTATTCGGGGTGTACTTTGCCTTCACCAAGTGTCGGCTGAAACAGGCAGAGCCTCACCCACAACCCTCGTAGTGGTAAGATTAAGTGGTTCGGCAAATGCGCAAGGGAGAAAATACAAGGGGTTTTTTTTTGGGCGAATGTCTAATTCTTGAGAAATTTAACACAAAATCTCTATAATGGGAATCAATGGACATGTAGGTTTCCATACCCGACCCGACTCACTGTCCAAGAATCCAACTGAAAAGAACACGGTCATTTTACCAAGACACAGACCCCAAACACAGAAAAATAAATAACCCCCCACCCCCACAACTCAAGGCCTTGCATGGTCTAGTAAATCTCCTGACCTTAATCCTATTGAAAGTTTATGGATTCTCTCAGAGGGAGCCGAGTAAGCTTTAGGAATTTAACTCAATTTGGCAAAAGAAGTGAGTTGAAATGAAACCACAATGCTGTAAAAAGCTCATTTTCTTGAATAGCTGTACTGAAGGTACATTGCTAACAGAAGCTTTGCAGCACAGTATGAATTTTGATTGTAGGCGTTGTCCAAATATTTCTTCCCATGTCAATGTAATTTTTCAAATGTATCTTTTAAATGATTCGGAATACACATTTGCTCATAATTATAAATATATGAAGGGCTGAGGACCAGAGTGGTCTAACCAACAGAAAGATGCTTCTGAGAAAAATGGCATGCAAGTTTATGCAAAATAAAGAAGTGAGGGATAATGCTCACGATATGATTCATAACAAGGAAGATGAAGTGACCTCTCTGGTACTTATAGACCTTATCCACATCTGTCAAAATATGACATTATCTCATTTTTCATTCTTTGTGGGTTAGACCACTGTGGTTCTCATATCTTCATATAAATGTCTGTCTATGAGACTGGAGACCACTACAGGTTGTATCCTTCCTCTTCCCTATAGTCAGCTGGGATTGGCTTCAATTTCCTCTACAACCCTTATGAATAAGTGACAAATTACGTAGTCATTGAATAAATAGATTCCTGAGTCAGTAAAGAACATTAAGCGAGTGGCGACACAAGTTATTTAAAATTCAAAAGATTTAACATTTGGAATGTTTTTTAACAGCATTTATGCTTAACATTAGCATTAACATGCTTTTCTTGCACCAAACCAGGTGAAAACAAAAGCAGAACATATACAGTGGGGAACATGTACAAGCATATGGTCATAAAAGTCATGAAAAATCAGGCCACTGCATTACTATATCTTTCAAAGTTTAAATTAACTTCATCAAACCTACCTTTCCTCTTGATCAGTACGCTATGTACAACGTTTCCGCAGTTTCATATTCAGCTTTAATAAAAGTGGACACTGCTATGAACCTTAAAAATGTGTTTTGATAGACCTATATTGGATGACTGAAAGCACAGGTGTCAAACTCAAGGCCCACGGGCCAAATCTGGGACTCCAACTAATTTTATGTGGCCTGCGAGATCTTTTAAAGGATATGTTTTTCATACATTCTTTACAACCACTACCATAAAATGCAATTTATCATCCATCCATTAGGTGGAGCCAAACTATTTCAAGTAAACCGCTAGTCATTTATGGTAGCCTCTTTTGAATACATGTTCAGAGATTATTCAGCTCTCTTTGATCTCGAAATTTAGAGATACGGCCCTCAGTGAAAATGAGTTTGACACCCTGGATTTAAAGTAATGGTAGGATCATAAATCATACTGAAGAAACATTTGGGGAAAAATGTATCCCCTGCCAATCAGTAACTGGTAGTAAGAACTATTAATATTAATTAACAATACAATGGTGAAGACACAAGACCAAAAGCACACAATGTGGGTGATAATATGGATAGAGCAAAATAAAGAAAGACATAAAGCATGAAAGGCTTTTATGCAGGAACTAATCACTACACAAAATTCAAAGTGTCACGAAGGGTGTGATCGCCTGTGTGCTGTCTGCTGGCCGAGGGATGGCGTATGTAACAGCCTGATGTAGTTAGCTTTTTACTTTTAGGCCATGGCCCAGCACAAACTCTGACACCTGTCAGAGTCTGTCAGTTTGTGGGTGCAGTTCAGCATTGATTTTAGTGCCAAGTTGACAATAAATCTCCGTTCTTTAACTCAACAGGAACCTTATGATGAAGATTTAATCTTTCTAGACCTTTCCAGACATTTTCATTTTTCTGGACTTAAGAAAATCAAGCCAAATCTTCAAGTAGTGCTTGACTAAACAATTAAAATGTGGCTAACCACACCATCATTATATCCACACCAGCTGGGTATGAGCAATCGAATGTTCTGACTGACGCCTCTACTACCAGGATATCAGCTCATGTGACATGAACGGAGAAAAACAAGAAAGCTAGAGCAATTTGCAAACCTATATTACGTAAAACCAAAACACAGAATGAAAGAATGTATGTGATTTTAAGAAAATGTTTTTAAAATCATTGTCAAGAATCAGGGCTCGTGTTCACCAAATGCAATCTTGTGCTGACAGAGCCCACAAAGTTAGTGTCAGATACACAAAGTGCTTCTCTTAAGTGTTAACTATTATCAAGTTACCAACTGTGACACTCAAGTTGACTGAAGATGTGAATAGGTAAGCTTTTCACGGAGTTTATTTTCAAATCCTTTATTTCTCACAATGCAGTGTATGTGGATATGTCCGAAGCATGTCGACAGCTATCAGGTCATGTATGACTCGATTTTTGGATTAACTGTTAGGCCACAGTGAATCATGCACATCTAGTTTGTTGAATGATTGAAAGAGACCACATATCTGTAAGCATTATACTGCTTCAAGAACATGAAACGCTAAACTTATGTAGCTTTGTAGTGTAGGGATTGCAGTGCAGTTGAGCCAACAAGTAATGCCTATTAGGTCTTAGCTGGGGAATCAGTCTAAGGCTAAACCAACGTGTTTTGTTAAACTGTTTCTCCCTACCCACCTTTATTCAGATTTTGGCACGAATAAAAAAGTAAATCTATAGAGGTGAAAATCAAATGCTTGATCTCACTCTTAATTGCTCTTTGTAATCATCAAGCATCATATAATCTACAGATTATATAAGATTCAAAGATTAAGATAATCGTGACATTTTGTTTGGAGAACGTTAGGACCATATGTGTGTGATTGTTCTCTGACATTCAACAAACTCCATCATGACCGAGTGTATACTGTACACTGTGTAACTACATAACCTTTACCACTGTACAACTATGTATGATTTTAACAGAACATAAGTGTTCATGAGTTTCAGAGTCTATCACAGATACCAGTCTGAAAACATGCTCAAAAGGGAACCCAACCTCTTTTTCAGACCCATGGATTACACGCAAATCCCTATTCTTCTGCAACTACGCCACATAAAATCAAAACAATGTGGCGCATGCTAAAAAGGTGTCCCGTATAAGCATGATAGTTCTTCCTATACCTGAAGTTCAGAGTTCACAGCTTCAAAGAGATGCAGACATTCTGTCTACCTCAAATGATTCATTCTGTTCATGCAAATAATCACTTCAATAATAATAATAATAATAATAATAATAATAATAATGTGTGAAGGAGAGGTCCCTTTTTGAGACAAGGTGGTATTTGGATATTTATCTTTCAGTAGACGAAATGTTCTTGGTTGGAGACCAGAATAAATGTAGTATTTCAGTACTTGGTAGACAAAAAACAAACCTAAAATAGAATAAGGATAAAAAAAAAAAATTCAAAAATATTCATTGAAGAATAAATACTTATTCCAAGACATCCCATATCCGTGAAGCTGATTAGATGATGCATTTTATACAGAATACATCCTTTCCCATGAGGATGAAGGACAAGAAAACATATTAATGAGGTTCATGTGATATGACGCAGATGTACTTGAGATGCATGTGATATTAACCCAGACGGTTCTCCATTCCCGTGTCACAGCAGATTGCAAAGAAGCATTCGTTCTGTAATAAACTGGAATTGTGATTTAAATGGGGAAGGGGAAAATGAGTGGTGAAGCCTGTCTTTTTTGTTTTCATAAAGTGAAATAACACAGCGACTCTGACTGGAAATGAACTGGTTTAAAAAAAAAAAAAAAAAAAAAAAACACAAAATATCAATCAGGTTCTCGAGCAAGATTTCGGAATGGTGGCATGGGCTGGTCCTTTAAGAGATCTTTAGCCATAGACGAGACAGAATTTACGGCATACCAGGACAACATGGTTATTTTATGGTGAATATGCTTCATTTTTATTGAAATTGGCAGCGTTACTGGCTATCATCATGTTGTTTTTATAACATGGCAACACCCTAAGAAGGAAAAAAAAAGGGCTGTAATTGGATTCAGATGCACCAGTGCAGGGTTACACCAGACATAGACAAACAGGACAAGGGCACACCTGCCTTGACAAACAGAAGGTATAAAAGACAATAACTTGGCAAAGTTCACTGGAGAGTACACTCCCCATACATCCGGTGGAAGGTGTAGAGTCCTACTGGAGGGCTTGCCTCCACTTTGAACCCGTTTATGCTGACTTTGTGGAATTCATTCATTGTGGTTATCTGGGTTGTGTCAGTCTCCAACCTAAGACTATTCAGAGAGCTGCTGTCAGTAAGTATGTTGATGAAACACAGTTTATGAGCATCTCAGAATTGCTTCACACAACAGAAATGCAAGAGTCCCCAATCGAAACACTCCGGCTGGCTGAGTGCTGAAATGTTGAGTTAAAATAAAATGACCTGAACCACGATAAGGCACAATCTGTCAGGTTTTGGTAATGCAAGCACACAGCAGTTTCTCAAGTGTGTGTAACTTGAAAAAGGAGGGTAAACAGTATAATCGTGACTCCTGTTTGCACATAACATTCATCTCTGTCCATAGTTTCTCAGAGATGTGTAGAGTTAAATTCAGGCATAAATTTCACCCTCATCTTGTCATACTACGGATTAATAATGAATGATAATTGATGACATAAAATAAGGCAATTTAAATAAAATGTAGATTTTGAAGTTAAAAGATAAAAAATGTGCTGTAATATAGTTATTTTTGTATTTATTATATACTGTATTAATTCTGCAAGGGAAACTTTGCCCTCTGCATTTAACCCATTCACAGTGAGTGCACATAGTCGGAGCAGTGGGCTGCCACACACTGCGGCATCCGGAGAGAAGTTGAGGGTTAGGTGCCTTGCTCAAGGGCACCTCAGCCATGAATGTGGAGGAAGAAAACTTGCAGCTCACTCGCCCACCGCCACATATTGTTCCGACTGGTTCGCGAATCAAACCAGCGACCTTCCTGTCCCAAAGCCGTCTCTCTAACCATGAGGCCACGGCTGGCTCACTTTTGTTTTTGCCCTTTTTTCAAAATAAATGAAAAAAAAAAAAAAAAAATAAAAATTCCATCTATAAAAGCCATAGTTAAGTTCGGGCCGTTGGCGTCTTCCGATGCCGAGCCTGATAATGCAGGCTTTCATTGGGAGACTGTAGGCTGATACCTTGAGGGACACCCACTCTGCATCAAGTGGTTTATTTTCAGGGTGCCTTCTCTTAACCTTTGCCTGCACCAGAGGCAGAACCTACAAGGCAGCAGGTGGATTTGAAGTCAGAGTTTCCTTCTCTTAGTTTGTGTGTTGGCAAAACTGAGGCATCACAAACAATGCCACACATAGTAGGAGGACCAGGTCTGCCAGGAGGGACGTACCCTTTGCCAGAGGGCCCTTTCTGGGGTAAGGTGCTGCCTCTCTACTATGTGCGGATGCAGTTTAAAGACATACTCAGGACAAAAAATAAAAATTAGCCACAGGTAAAATGAGGGTACACTCTTATATTTATCACACCCAAGTTCATAAAATTACAGTGAGGTGGTCCAGATTAGGTGCTTCTGATTAGGACCTCCCGCAGGTGTAACTGAAACTTTTGGCCTACGTGTCCAACGTTCAAAGCCTTAACTGTGACCTAATATTCACTTTATGTCAGACACCAATAATTTAATTTATATTCAGATCATTTGTGAGAACCGCGATGCATACAAAATACAGAAATGACAAAAAATAAACAATAAAACCAGTTAATGTTCTATTAAAACAGTTTCTTCACTCAGAATATTTTATCGCAAAAGAGCATCAATTTTTGAATCCGTTAAAATATTGATCGAAGGACGGACATCATTATGACCTTCATTCATACAAGTAATCATATTGAAAAAAAGCGTGACTGAGCAAGTAGCTGATCAATTATATTTCGAAGCGGAAGCCCGAAATGGTGCAGATTTGCAATTGGGTTGATTTCGTGCTCAAACCCTCAAAGACGACTGAAGAAAATGTTGAGAGTTAAGCTGCAAATTTATATACCTTAACACATCAGCCATAGTGGCCATCGCGCAAGTACAATACTTCAGCTTTTCATGTCTCAGACAGAGACAGAAATGGCCGACGAGCCGATGTCTTTTTGGTGACACTAACATCTCGGGCCGGGGCTCCCACTCTGTTCCTGGGGAGCTACTATACTTACACAATATAATGCTAACGTATCACAGATCATCTCACAAGCTTATCATTACATTAAGCTTTTCTTTTGGCACTTGACAATCTGAGTGCTTTCGAAAGCAACCAGCCAATGGTGTAGTAGCAGTACACTGCATAAAATCAGCCAGATGCAGATTAAGAATTTTAATTAATATTCACATCAGTCATCTGGTGAAGGGGGAAATGTGATCCTAGTAACTCGGTGGTTAAAGCCAGATGGTCTGGATTGACTATTTCAGCTCCCTCTCTAATCTCCTGGGATTTCGTGTGTACACAGGATGGCGTGTAAAACAAAAAACAATGTGGTGAGCAGAGATGATGTGGGCAGAAATGCCTCGTTAAGGGAGGTTCGAGGATAATAATTACATACTTAGCTGGTAGGAAGATGTTAGAATGTTAGAAGAACGTTGACATCTCAACCTTCTACCATCTGGTTTCTCTGAACCTGTATTTTATAGTTTTATACGTCCCCGTTCACTGGCTGCTGGGTTCAGTACATGAAACAGGTGTTTGAGTGGAACGTGAACGCATGGTGATGCTTCTTGTGCCAAAAACAAATAACTGAAAAAAATAGAACCCAAACCTGCTCATAAGAAAGAATATTTATTTGTACAAGTACACTTCAGCAAAGGGATATAAAATTATTGGTTTCAAATATAGAAATTACATGTTAGATTCACCAAACTTCAATACAGAGTCTAAAATACGAAGATCAGATCCTACCAGAACCACAGATATCTGAACCAGGACTCAACAAAAATTTTGCTGCCATGTAGGCATGACACCCTGGAAAGAAGAGTGTTTTTCTTTCTTTCAGTTACACACACACACACACACACACACACACACACACACACACACACACACACACACACACACACACACACACACA
>JAQNCB010000005.1:25676445-25687251 GCA_030068295.1 Euristhmus nudiceps | reverse complement strand
GGCTGAGATGGGCGCCAGCCTTCCCCGCGACCCTAACTAGGAATAAGCGGTTTGGAAAATGAATGAATGAATGAAGATAAGATAAGATAACACAAGACAAGGCAATATAGGATAGGATAAAATAAAATAAGATCAGATAAGAAAAGACCAGACATGATTATATAAAGTACATTAAGACAAGACGAGACGAGACGAGATAAGATGAGATGAGATTAGATGAGATGAGACAAGATGACAATATAGGATAAGATAAAAAGATAAGACAAAACAAGATAATATAGGGGAAGATAAGACAAGATAACACAAGAAAAGGCAATATAGCATAAGATAAAATAAAATAAGATAATATAAGAAAAGACCAGACATCATAAGATAAGATAAGATAAGATAAGATAAGATAAGAAAAGGCAAGATAGGATAAGATAAAATAAAATAAGAAAAGACCAGACATGATAGGATAAGATAAGGTAAAGCAAGATAAGACAAGACAAGAGAAGACAAGATAAGATAATATAAGATGAGACGAGATACGACAAGACAAGATGACAATATAAGTTAAGATAAAATAAGATAAGAAAAGACTAGACATGATAAGATAAGATAAGACAAGATAAGAAAAGATAAGATAAGGCAAGGCAAGATGACAATATAGGATAAAGCAAGATAAGATAAAACAAGACAAGATAATATAGGGTCAGATAAGATAAAATAAAATAAGATAAGACCAGACATGATGAGATACGACAAGATAAAAACAATCTAAAGGGGTAGTGGTGGCTCTGTGGTTAAGGTGCTGGCTTATTGATCCAAAGGTCAAGGGCTCAACCCACACTATCAGCGGGTTGTCACTGCTGTCCCCCCCAGTGCAGCTAACTGGGTTATCAAAGGTCGGCCGTGTCTCTCACTGTCTGTGGTGAGAGGGATGTAAAAGAACCATTGCTGACTTTCATCAAGAGTATGGCATTGGATTGCTCTCTGCATGTTTCGGCCGAAAGAAGTGTTGGATTCAAAATTGTTCTCATCCTGAATATCACTAAAAATTGTTTGCTGGATATAAAGCACTGACTCACACACCTCATAAGATAAGATAATCCTTTATTTGTCCTACGGACGGGGGGATTTGCATTGTTACTGCAGCAAAAAATGACAGCAAATAGAATTAAGAGTTAAAATGATAGCAAAGTAGGTGCAGCATGCGGTTGCAACAATTATCAGCACGTGGGAAATCCTTTCACAGTGAAATATTGCATGACTAAAGAATGCATAACTTGAGCAGGCACATAAAGCTTTGACAGTCAAAAACACAAATAATAAATAAGTATCTTTATTAAATCAGATTACATTCTTCATATAACAAAAGAGAAAGAACTGATCAGCTACTACGGGTGGCACGGTAGCGTAGTGGTTAGGACGTCAGCCTCACGGGGTTCGAGCTGCATTTATATGATGCACCACTTCTATGTGGAGTTGGCATGTTCTTCCTGGGCTTGCATGCGTTTCCTCTGGGTGCTCTGGTTTCCTCCGAAATCCAAAGACGTACATATGAAGATAATTGGGTATTCGTAGTCGCCTGTAGTAGAGATTGACAAAAAGATATCACATGACTGTAAGAACTCACAGTTGATTGCGAGTCCAAATACAGTGGATGATGGCTTCATCTCTGGCTCAGCGAGTTTATGTATGTGAGCATCTTCCTGGGAATTAGATGTTACCATAGAAACAATAATGGGGCCGGTAGAGTAGCGGTTAGAGTGCTGGGCTCATGATCAGGAGGTCGTAGGTTCGAATTTCTGTGAGACCCTCACCGTGCTGACTCCTGGGCAAGATCTTAACCACAAGTGTGCCTCTGTTCACCCAGCAGTATAAATGGGTTCCAGTACAAATACTGGGAAGGTAACCTGCGATGGACCGGCATCCCATCCAGGAGGAGTTGAACTCCTAGTCGCTTCACGCTACAGAAACCGGGGATAAGCACCGGCGCTGATGAGCCTCTGGGCTCGGGTGGAAAAGCCCAGTATGCGATAGAAACAATAACTTTATTTGAATGACATGGTTTGATTGCAGCCATCAAGACTGTTGAGTATATGATCGAGATGAAAGGGGTTAGGATTGTGCTAGTAAAGTTTCATGCACATGTGGGCACATCAAGGCAATTCGTTCTTTCTCTTTCCTTGTGTTTTCTTCCAGCTTTTTTAAATTCATGCTATTTGTATTTGACATGCTCTTGACACAAGATATCCTGAAGAACGTGTGTGTGTGTGTGTGTGTGTGAGAGAGAGAGAGAGAGAGAGAGAGAGAGAGAGATGTGAGTAAGCGTAGCTGAAATCACTACCCTGATAAAGTGTGTTTCAGTCGCCTGCCAATAGCCCTGAGGCACAGAACACTCCTCATCAAAAGCCCCACTCTCTCTCTCTCTCTCTCTCTCTCTCTCTCAGCCACGGCACTCTCCAACTCTCCAACATCTCCGCTCAACCGCTGAAGGAGTAAACAGTAAGACAGACGATGGACAGACAAGGAAGCATGTCCTCTGATTCACTAGCAGGTAAGAACAGCACTTTTCTCCCCCTTTTCCTTTATAATCTGTTATTTATAGTCGTGCTGGTTTCATTTCTGGAACATACACCAAGTTCCGAGCTTAAATTCTCTTCATAAATTCCATGTGTGCTCTGGCTATGAGACCTGTAATTGCAGACGTAAACAATTTTACCAATATTGTAATTTGTCACTACAATAATACAATGCAACGCAATAGTTCTCCTGAAGATCTATACAGATGGACATTTTGTAGAGAGATGCCTTAGACTCTGACTCCGATTTGTTATTTCTAACTTCACCAAAAAAAAAAAAAAAACACAAAAAGCGATGAGAATAGTGTCAGACATCTCAAACTTTGGATGTAAGGTTGGGAGCCTGTGATTGGCTATGCTGCCTGTATGGGATCTATTTCCAGATCCATTAAGTGTGAAAGTAAGAGCCCGTTTGTGTGTGTGTGTGTGTGTGTGTGTGTGTGTGTGTGTGTGTGTGTGTGTGTGTGTGTGTGTGTGTGTTTTCCACCATATTTCCCACCTTTGAGCATGCCTACATCCAGTTCACTTGTGCACTGGACAGGAATGTGCTTTCCAGACCGTTCCTGAAACACAGCAGGCAAAATGAACAGCTGGGAAGAAAGGATTAAGCGAGAGAGAGAGAGAGAGGGAGAGAGAGAGAAACAAAATAGTCCATGCACTGCAATGTGACGACCTAATTAAACTGTAGAGTGGGGAGTACTCCATCAACAAGAACTTTCTCGGCGTAGCTTTAGTAATCTCTGGCAGTTCCTCAGAGCAAGAAAGGATTTTTATTCGCGCGTTGGACTCAGATGAGGTCCATGAAAGGTTGACGAAGCCCTGGTGCTTAAAGGATGATCATTCGTGGAAAATTACAGTAACTTCCTGCGCTATATCCAGCCACAGGCGCTATATTGACTACAGTCGCATGCACTATTGTACAGAACAAATCTGGAAATGAACGCAATTATTCGTTCATTCATTTTCTGAACCGCTTAATCCTAATTTGGGTCGCGGATGGGATGGCGCCCATCGCAGCCGACCACGGGTGAGGGCAGAGTGCACCCTGGACAGCTCTCCAGGCCACCAAAAATGCTGACGGATATGCAGCTACTCTTGATGAAAGTCAGCAATGGTTCTTTTCCATCCCTCTCACCGTGGATAGTGAGAGACATGGCTGGCCTTTGATAACTCAGTTCGCTGCACTGCGGGTGAATGTACCGGTGATTAGTGATTTTTCTTTTGGAAAACAACATTTAATTGGGAATTTGCCTGGAAATTTGAGCCAAATCTCATGCTGTGAAGCAGGTTCCTCGGTACTTGAGCGTAACGCGTTACCAATGGGGCCATTTTTATGAGTCAGAGCCACTTTTGTCATAATTTATGAAGTCCTTGTCATATTACGCTGGCTGTAAAAATAAATCTTTGATTAGAAGACGACCTCCGGTGTCTCTGATACCGCAGGCTGTGTAATGGAAGAAAAATCAAATAACATTGACCATCAGCCTGCTTTCATTCAGGACAAGGAGGTATCACTATACCCTTATTTTTAGAAAAGATATATGATTCACATATTAAATTCATATTTTATGTGTGTGTGTGTGTTTCGCTTAGACACATGACATAGCCAAAAGTATGTGGACACCGTGATGTCTGTCTTTCTTCTTCACGACTGCTATTACATCACATACGTGTCTACGCTGTCTTTGGATGCTCAATCATTTCAATTTCCCTTCACTGGAAGTCAGAGCGCCAAACCTGTCCCACCATGGCAGAGCATCCTGGGCACAAAGCAAGGTTCATGAAGACATGGTTTTCCAAGGTTGGAGTGTCCATTGGCAAAACCCGTTCCTTTAAAATTGGTACATATGGGTTTGGGGGTCGGTCACAGTGGTGTAGTGGTGAACATTTTTCCCCCCCACAGCATGAAGGTCCTGGGTTGAAACCCTATGGTTGGAGAGGGTGTCTCTGTGTGGAGTTTGCATGTTCTCAATGTGCTTATGAAAGTTTCTTCTGGGTGCTCTGGTTTCCTCCCACTGTCCAAAGACTTGCACATTAGGCTAATTGGATGTCTTGCTTGGACCTGAGTATGAATGAGTGCTTGTCCTTGAGAACAGGTTCTACAACCTTTTCCAGTGCAAAGGACACCATGGAAAGGGCCTATTGCACCATGGGATGTGATACATTTGCTCGTAGAGGGTACTTTGAATATGATGTGGTGGACTAAACATGTCATGAATTTATTTTTTTCTTTCCCATCATTTTGCCGTCCACCCAACAGCCATTTCTCCCCAAACGTACATCAGCCACCAACTTGGGCGAAGACTCTCATGTACTTCATGGACACACCAAACCAGCCAATTTTCTTTCATTCATTCGCTCATTCACTGAACCTTTTAATTCTAATTAGGGTCGCAGGGAGGCTGGCCCCATCTCAGCCGACTCTCGGCAAGGGTACACTCTGGATAGCTCGCCAGGCCATCGCAGGGCAGAAACATACTGACGGCTATGCAGCTACTCTTGACGAAAGTCAGCAATGGTTCTTTTGCATCCCTCTCACCACAGACAGTGAGAGACATGGCCTGCATTTGGTAACCCAGTTAGCTGCACTGGGGGGACAGCAGTGACAACCGTTGACAGTGGAGCTTGAACCCCCAACCCTGGGATCGGTAATCCAGCACCTTACCACCAGGCCACCGCTGCCCCCAGCCAATTTTATGTTTTTAAAATGTTGCTTATGGTGCATAGCACTGTAGGGCTACGTACTCAGAGTAAAATGCTATCCACCCTCTTTCTCATACATGGGCTCACGGATACCCACAATCCCCTTCGCTGTGTCACTCATTTTTTAACAGAATAATTATTGCCATATATTTTATTAATCCTAATGTGATTTTTTTAAACACTACTAAGTTATTTTAATGTGGATTGACTTTAATATTTCAAATCACATGACTTTATTCACATGGTTTCTGAGGGAAGAATGAAAAAAGGGCTGTATATGTTTTTGTTGCGAGTGTCAGATAAATCAGCAGAAACATCTTTAAAGCACGATGCCCTGATGTAGTTTATTTCCATAAGTCTGATTCGGGAACATTTACAAGTTGATAGAATCCTCAATTTATTCATGACCTGACAAAGCATCGCTATATTCACACATTGAGTGTCCTTTATAATTTAATCCTTATGAGAGTCAGGTACGATGAACAATAATGTTTTTTTTTGTGTGTGTGTGTGTGTGTGTGTGTGTGTGTGTGTGTGTGTGTGCGTTACATAAATGCTGACCCTCTCAAAAAAGAAGAAGGAATAGAAAACAGAGAAGACCGAATGAATCAATATGCATTGGTCTGTGTAATACTAGAGAAGTAAAACCACTGTCCATTCATTTTCATTCTAAATTATTACCACCCGACACGTAGTCAGTGCTCAGATCAAAAACCTGCATCTCTGTGAAGTGTGTTCTCAGACAGTGATTTCTGGAAGTCTTCCTGAGTCCATGCTGTGATTTCCGTGACAGAATCATGCCTGTTTTAATGCAGTGCCACCTGAGGTCCCGAAGATCAGAAGCATTCAGTGTTGATTTTTGACCTTGTCATTTGCACAAGTTTTTTTTTCTAGATTCTCAGAATCTTTTGATAATACCACATGCCGTAGATCACAGGTGTCACACTCCAGGCCTTCGGCCAAAACTGGCCCTCCAATTCATTTTATGCGGCCCGTGAGAGCTTTTCAAGTACAGTATATGATTATCATACATTCTTTGCACCGACCATTACCACGAAATGTAATTCCCCATCCATCCACTAGGTGGAACCAACTTATTTTAAGTACTAGCGATTCATGACTCAGGAAAGATTGTAAGTGAGCTTGTCACCATGAAGCGCTGTCAGAAAAGAAAAGTGAATAAAGGAAAAGAGGACAAATGCGTAAACCGATAATATGTATATGCAGATTTCATGGTTGCCCGTTTTGAATAGATGTTGAGTGATCATTCAGACCTTGATGAACTCAAAATTTACGTATGTGGCCCTCAGTGAAAATGAGTTTGACACCCATGCTGTAGATGATGAGGTGAGATGAAGTCTTCCCAATTTTACATTGAGAAACATTATTCTGAGATTGTTCCACAATTTCCCCTCTTTGAATCGCCACCTTATCGAGGTGGAGGGGTTTGTGTGTCCTAATGATCCTAGGAGCTATGTTGTATGTTGTCGGGGGCTTTACATCCCTGGAAGGGTCACCCAAGGCAAACAGGTCCTAGATGAAGGTCCAGACTAAGCGTGGTTCAAAACGACCTCCATGGGAAGAAAAGATTCAAGGACATAGTTTCCCTTGCCCGGACGCGGGTCACCGGGATTCCCCCCCCCTGGAGCCAGGCCCAAAAGAGGGGCACGAAGGCGAGCGCCTGGCGGTCGGGTTTCTGCCCACGGAGCCTAGCCGGGCGCATCCCGAAAGGGATACATGGGTCCACCCTCCCATGGACCCACCACCTGTGGGAGGGGCTATTGGGGTCGGGTGCTTTGTGAGTTGGGTGGCAGCCGAAGGCATGGGTTCTGTCGGACCTCACTGCTTAGGCTGCTGCCCCCGCGACCCGACCCCGGAGCAAGCGGTAGACGATGACGACGATGACGATGTTCCGCAATTTGTAGACATAATTATTTGTAGATTGATAAATGCTCTCTTTATACCCAATCATGTTACTGGGAACATTACCTCACTGGATCTCCTGACGTGTTCGTGAAAGATTTTTTTGCATTGTGTTGCTGTGTTGTTGATTTGACTGGATGGATAATTGTTGATAGTTAAGTCGACGCCATTCGACTTCAAACCAAAAATCAAATCTACAGGTAGAATCATCCTTTATTCAAAACTTATCAATAAAGACACGTCGTCCTCAGCTTGTTCAGTTATGATTTCCACCTTAAATTCAGGAAGACGAAATACATTTTTTAGAAAATTTCTCAAAAAGAAACTCTGGCCCATTTCAATGATACACTGCTTAATTTTTTTCTCAGCTTCAGCTGTAATACCTGCCTTCATTCAACATATGCCTGGGTTTTTTTTAGCAACACCATCATTTCCTATTTATTTTAATGAGCAGCTTTTTAAACCGAGACCCTTCGATGATGTCAAAAAGTTTTCACAAAACTAGCAGCCCACGCCTAATTAACTCCAACCGGTTTTTTTTTCTCCGACACATACCTCATGAGCTGATGCTAATTTTACGAGGAAACTAATCAAACAACGGTGGTACGGTGGTGTAGTGGTTAGCACATTCGCCTCACAGCAAGAAGGCTCTGGGTTCGATTCCCAGCCTGGGCTCCACCTCTGTGTAGAGTTTGCATGTTCTCCCCGTGCTTGTTTGGGTTTCCTCTGGGTTCTCCGGTTTCCTCCTACAGTCCAAAACATGCACAGTAGGCTGATTGGCTGTTCCAAACCTCCAAATCAAAAAAAAAAAGTGTGATTGCGAATGGTTGTGTAAGTTTCGGCCCTGCAATGGCCTGGTGAGCTGTCCAGGGTGTACTCCGCCCTGTCCCAGAGTCGGCTGAGATGGGCGCCAGCCTCCCCGTGACCCTGATTAGGAATGAGTGGTTTAGAAAATGAATGAATCAATCAAACGATGAGAACCTCTGAAACAAAATTCTGAAACGAAGCCTTCGTGTAAAGATCATGTTTGCTGATGGGAGTAATCGTGAAGAAAAATGGATGCGGTGTCTCTCTTTGCAGGTTTCAGGGTGTGTTATGCTGCTGATAAGCTTTTTTTTCCTTGGCTGCAGAATAAAACAATCAGTTCTCTGACCACAAAAGCTTGTAAATGGACCACAGTGATTAAACAGAAGTCGTTAGGGAATAGCCCGTACCTTTATCAACAAGGCTTTGTCAACATCACAGCAGCTGTTTAATTGATTGTAAAATCTGAAAGAGAGCAGCATTGAGCTATAATACACCATCTCTAGAAGGTGCATCTTTTCATGGCATTGTACCTTCTCACATGATTGTATGAAGACTTACAGGATGTGAGCCGTTCTGTGTATTTTACTGCTCCTGGCAACAAGTGTTGCTAAATACAGCCATTAATTTTAATCATGTCTGATTGCCGTGTCCCATATCCACTGCTTGTTCCTGCTACACCAATAAAAACAAGCAGGAGATTGAAACTTCAGTTTATACCCACAATATAAAGAACTACCTTTTGCATTTGAAGGGAGAGGAAATTTATTTCACACACAAACCTTGGTGTGTACTCATCTGCTGGCGATTTAAGACCGAAGAAAAATTGTTCTATAAATTCATGGAGCCATGACAGCAAGAGTACAGGGCTATTACTGTGGACGCAAACTTTGATTCTGGCTATCGCTCAAGTGGGTACATGCTCATCAAAAATGTTATAAATTTCACATTTTCACCAAAAATTACTTTCTGTCTTAATTCATAGCCACCGTAGAAAATAAAAGCCAAAGAAAAAGGTTACTGTATTTTCCGGACTATAAGTCGCTACTTTTTTCCCACACTTGAACCATGCGGCTTGTACAGATGTGCGGCTTTTCTATGTATTTTTCTTCAGCCCTCAGGGGGCGCTCTAGCAGGAAGTGCAAAAACGAGGCCGGCAGCGGGAGTCAGTGAAAACAAGAAAGTGCAAGTTTTTATTTTTAGCACATACAACCCAAGACGCACAACAGCAAAATAGAAAACAAAGAAATTCCGGATCTTTTTCAGATCACCCCTGCCACTAATACAAAAACTGTACGCGCGAAAAGTTAAGCCCCGCCACCTGTGGCGGGGGTTAACTTTTTGGCGGGGCTTAAGTGGAAAAGATCCGAAATTCCTATGATGCAGCTTTTAAGTTGAAGGCCATCGGTCTGACTATCCGTGAAGGAAATAGAGCGGCTGCACGTCAGCTTGATGTTAATGAATCTATGGTGAGGCTTATAGTCTGGTGTGACTTATATGTGACAAAATACGCATTTATTTTAAATTTTAGTTCGTGCGGCTTATACTTGGGTGCGCTCTATAGTCCGGAAAATTCGGTATATGTGTCACTGATTCATTCATTTTCTAAGTCGCGTAAGGATATGGTAGGGTAGTGGGGTGTACCATTTGGAACCATTTGGAACAGCCTGAGAAGTAAGACGACTCCTCGTCACCACGGTCTGGGAGAAACATCATGGGAGGCTGATGTTGAGGACTCCCTTAGCCTCCTAAGAAAGCGCTGGCAGCAGGGCGCTGGATGATGTCTGAGGCAGATGAGCCAATTATGTGCCAATGGCAAGGACATCAGCTGGCATGCAGACGAACCACATTGTTGGTCAATGGATGGCAGCACACGGCAACTTGGGCAACCTCCGTATCTCCTGAACCTGTCACACATTTGTGTACCGTTCAGAATCATGATACCGAGGCCCGGAGAGACTGTACGGTGGGGGCACCGTTATTTCTTGCACACTACAGAGGCAAAGCATGCTTTTTAGGTCCATCCATATAAAGTTATACAATTTTAAAGTTGAATACCATGTGGAGTCCAGCACTTTCTCTACTCAAATACAGATTTTTCTCATCACAATCACGATGGGACATGCTTTTACAGGAAAATGTTGTGATGAGGCCCAGAGTGAATTGGTTACCTGGCAGGAGTTGAATATTTTTCCCAATTCCAGCACATAATTGCACAATGTTTACAGCCTCGTAGTCGAGGTTTGTAAATGCTCAACATTTTTTTTCCATCTCACAAACAATTCCAAACATCAGATTCAGTTCCTAGGCCTGTTGTGCCTATGATGTCCTCCTACAGCTATGTTGTGATAGAAATACAAATTTCCTACATTTTGTCGGTCATCTGATTCACTCAGAAGCACAACTAAGCAGCCTTGAAATCCAACCCACCCAAACCCCTTCTGTCATGGCCCTGCTAAAATGTCCAGCAAAAAAGAAAGAAAGAAAGAAAGAAAGAAAGTAAATTCAAGTTGTACGTGAAAGAGGCTTTATATTATTGTTCCCTCATCAGCCCAAGTTAATACCTTCATCCCCAACTCCACCCAGTGAAATAAAAATTTTACACCTTCTCAGGTGGTGTAAAAGACTGACATTGGAGGCTCCTTCCATACAGTTAATGTGAAATAAACATACCATACCATAATACCCAACATACAATTCCATCATACCATATCATACGATACCATACAATAATTCGGTTCGGTTCTGTGGGCTTTTACACCCCGAGCCCAGAGGCTCATCAGGCCGGTGCTTATCCCCGGTTTCTGTA
>JAQNCB010000005.1:25342613-25353074 GCA_030068295.1 Euristhmus nudiceps | reverse complement strand
AAAACAAGTGTTTTGAACTAATATCATTTATTGAAATGCAAACAAAAAGCAAACAGCAAACCCAAATAATGCAAAAGAATCACACAACTATTTACAATGCCTGAGAATAGCTGCTGGACTGGTGAAAAATGTCTCCTCTCCCTCTCACACACGCACACACACATACACATACACTCTCTCTCCCTCTCACACACACACACATGCACATACACACTCTCTCTGCTCTCTGTTGCTCTCTTCCTGAAAGGAGATTCCTCCTACGGTGTGCGTAAAGGGACATTCCTCTAAGCGAATCGCTTTTGCGTCACTGTACTGAGTTCAGGACGAGTTCACGAGTGCCCCGGACCATCACGACGAGTTTTCGACTAGTTCATGTGGAGTTCGCGACCCGGTCACGACATTTGGTCGTGACCAGCATTTTGAACATTTCAAAATTCTCAACACGACATGTCACGGCGGGATCAAGACTAGTTCACGCAGATTCAAGACTAGTTCACGATTTGCCACGAGTCCACTTGTGGCAAGTCGTGATAAAAAATCATGCAAGTGTCAGGGCCCCTTTATTCTCTCTCGCTTTTTTCTTCTGAGACTGAAATTGGGTATGCAGACAAGATCTGGATTCCCACCTGCCCTGTGTGTGCGTGCATGTGCACCTACACTGATCTGAATGCTAAATTGCTGATATATCCACTTCAAAGGTTATGTACTGGGATTCAGTCCAGTTTTGTCACAAAGAAATACGGTTATCGACAAGTTTTGTTGCATGTGTGCCTGATACTGACAACAACTGATGTCACTTCTGATGAACAGATTTTCATTCACTATGACTTGCATTAATCCGAGAAGTAAACTAATTGTTTTGTGAAAACAGGAAGTTCTCAATTTATTTATACTTTTTACAGCGAATAAAAGCCGAACACATCCATTCCAGGCTGGACAAAAGGCTAGTCGCAATCATGTAACATCAAATTCTGATTCTGGATCAAAGTAAAAATTTTAAAAATATAATTAGTAAAATCGGTAAAAAATAATGAAAAGTTCTTGATTAATTAAATATCCATAAAATACAGGTATTAAAGCAGCTATCAAGCAATTTATAAAAATCTTTTTGCAAAAACTGTAGAAACCTTCAAGATCTCTTTACTGTAAACAAAAATAATTTGCCAGCAGTAGTAAGAAATTTCAGACCCCCTTGGTACCCGTAGGTACCCTCAGTCATACAAGGCAAACTACCCACAAAACAACTGGCTGCACAAAAGTTGTAGTTCGCCTCCTGATGACTCCCTCTGTGAAGTTCCATTAGGACTCATAGCTAGCAATGTCTGCTTCAGCATCAACTCTACATCATGTTATTTCTTGCAGTGGTCACCATGCACCATACACATCCTGTACAGGACACAGCTAGAGCACCATGATGTGTTTACCAAGGACCGAACACGTGGGAACTGTTATTAGCAGAAACATAGAGGAAAAAAAATTGTATTTGAGATGAATTATTCAATAATGTATCTCTATGCCACCAATGTTGTTCATATGAATGACATGGACACCGATGACTGGCGGGCGATTGCTATGAGTGACAGGGAAGTGAGTGTATGCTGTTCCTCCCTCCTGTGAGAGCTCAACCAATTAGATCGCATGGACTCCTGGTCACAGATGGCTGTGTGCCTTAAACTGGATTTGAACTTGTGATCTCCAGGTTAATAGTCATGCACCTTGTTGATGCGCCATTCATGAGCTCTAAACCTGGTTAAACCGTTTCCCTGTAATGTGCTGCTTCAGCTACGTGTGAGGCAAGGATGGAGATTGAAACGTTTAGTAACAGCTGTTAGATCAGATGGAGTTGCGAAAGATTTTAATACTTGCCACTGCTTCAGTATTAAAATCACATACACAGATATTAAGAGTGACCAGTAGCATCGATTTGTGGGGCTGGTGGCGTAGCAGTTAGAGTGCTGAGCTCATGATCAGGAGGTCGTGGGTTTGAATCTCTGTGAGACCTCCACCGTGCTAGGACCCCTCGGCAAGGTCTTAACTACAAGTGTGCCTCTGTCCACCCAGCAGTATAAATGGGTACCAGTAAAAATAATGGGAAGGTAACCTGTGATGGAGTAGTGTCCCATCCAGAATGTGTTGGCCACCTTGTTGGTTTACCTGACAGAAACTGGGGATAAGCCCTGGCACTGATGAGATACTGGGCTTGGGTGTAAAAGCTCACAGACCTTTTTAGTAGCATTGATTTCACTAAGTTTCACTGTGCAGATAAGGGTTTTTTCCTGACAGCAACGATATATTATTTCGGTAATCAAGGCCGAACACCTTTCTGACCTGGAAAAATCACTTCATTGAGTCAATTATGGAAAAATCACTTCAGTGACATTTTATAAAGAGCTGCATGTTTATGATGGATAAGACATTGCTTTGATCTTTTTCATCAGGATTTACTTGAGGCAAATTTGAAAAACATGAGCCTTATAATTTCTCTGAACTTGATTGATAATTGTTGGGCACATGTTTGACATTAAATAATGATCTGTCCATTAAATGAAGTCTGTTCCTTTGAGTAATTGTGAAACACCATGATGGGAGTCAGTCAGACCATAGAGGGGACCAATGCTGCTCCCTGTGTTCTGTGCCACATCCGCCCTATCATTGAAGATAAAATATGGAACTACTGTAATTAGAGACAGAGTATACTTTTAGATAAAAATGCTTACTCTAATAGTTGTCATTTATTGATGATTAAAGTCCCTACCCATAAGCCCAATCTCCTAATACCCTACATGTCCGTCTCTTGGTTTCATCGGCCCACGCAACATTCCGTCCCTGACCACTTCTCATTCTGTCAACCAACCTAATTGCCCATGAATTCACCCCCGAACCACCCAACTTTTAGTCTGCTAACTAAAGCCACACATTAATCCTTGTGCTCTGAACTTCTGAGTTTCCTGACCTCACAGTCTTTGGTCCCCTGCCAAATCCTACCCCCTCAATTTTCAATCCCGAGACAGAACCCATCCAATCATCAGACAACCTTTTGGTCCACTCCTAACTACACACCTTTCATTCTGACCAGCCCCAACTACCCACCTTTCTGTCCACAATCACAACCACCCAACCTTCAGTCCCATGACCAACCCCAGCCACCCAACCTTCAGTCCCATGACCAACCTCAACCACCCAACCTTCAGTCCTATGACCAACCCCAACCACCCAACCTTCTGTCCCATGACCAACCCCAACTGCCCAACCTTCTGTCCCATGACCAGCTCCAACCACCCAACCTTCAGTCCCATGACCAACCCCAACCACCCAACCGTCAGTCCCATGACCAACCCCAACTGCCCAACCTTCTGTCCCATGACCAACCCCAACCACCCAACCTTCAGTCCCATGACCAACCCCAACTGCCCAACCTTCTGTCCCATGACCAACCCCAACTGCCCAACCTTCTGTCCCATGACCAACCCCAACCACCCAACCTTCAGTCCCATGACCAACCCCAACTGCCCAACCTTCTGTCCCATGACCAACCCCAACTGCCCAACCTTCTGTCCCATGACCAACCCCAACCACCCAACCTTCAGCACCCAAAGGAAGCACATGTGAGGAGAGGGAGAACATGCAGACTCCACACAGAAATGCCCCTGCTGGCCACAGTGCTGGGATCCATTCTTGATATAAGGCAAGAGCGCTAGCCACTACATCACTGTGCTGCCCTGGTAACTGTAATGTACTGCAACATTGAAGTTTACTACCTTTCCATTAAGATCAGTTTATGAACAGTATCCAGTCTGGAGTTTGGGGCAGGGCCTTTATTTCCTTTTTAGTGGCCGATGTGCAAAAAATAGGAAATCAGTAATAATCCAAACATACTTTGCATTCAGAGAAGGACGACGTAAGGCTGTGTATCAAGGTTTGAGAGTAAATCACAAAAAATATCTACAAAGGAGATTGAAAAGAGAGTTTATTGTGCTTAAGTCATGGCAGGATTACTTCCGTTACTTCTTTTTAAATTAAGTCTGGAGCGGTAATGGGTACGTCGGTAGCTGCTTTTAGAACGAGGATAGTGTTATTAAACGTCCTCTAGCAGTGGCAGCCTGCCATGTATTTCACAGGACTAATAGCGGGTATCCTAGGCATAGAAGTTACTTGGGATACTGAGCCAAAACATAATCTGTTTTCAAAGCCTAATGGAATCTTAATTCAGACTGTAGTGTTGTAACAGTTTTAAAAACAGAGGTCGACCTCTATGGGCTTTTCAATGGCCAGTTCCAGTTAATTACAGCACGTCTGTTAAAATTATGGATCAACCAGTATTTTAGGGATTTTCGTCCTACACATAATATAGTATCAAAAATTACATTAAATAGGCGTTTACATTACGCTGGAAATTTTGACCACGAAAGGATCACATACAAATTGTGTGGGTGTGTGTGTGGTTCCTGTGAAAATGGGGTCACCTTGTTCCATAAACAGCATTCTGATAAACATGAATGTGATTATAGATGTGCTGAATAAGTGTGTGTGTGTGAAATATGGACTGTATATACAGTGGGGTTCTGCGAGCACTGGTGCACATGCCTCTGTTTTGCCCCTTCTTGTTTTAATGTGTGTAGCGCCTGTCCAGCAGTTATCTGTACCACTTGTCCTTTATAGCTGCGGAGGAAGTCGAAGCTAATCCCGGCTCATGTGAGAGGTGGGTTACACTTTGGGAAGGTTAGGAGCACCGAGCAATGCACCAATCAGAACAGCAGGTGTAATCACATGTACTGGAGCAGAAGGGTCTGTGAAACAGATTGGTAACTGTAACTGTGTAGCTTAACGCGGTATAGTCCTTCAGATAGTTCGTTCTTTGAGACAACAGAATAAAACAAAAACAACTATTAAAGAGTCACTCAAAATTTCATTCCAGAAAAGTAAAACAAGCCTCACATTTTACAAAATTAATTTAAGCAATTGCGTTTAAGTTTTCATAGTTAAATAGCTGTTACATATTGGCCAAGATAACATGGCATGCCCACTATTCGAAGCTGTTACTATGGAAATGGCGTTCCGCAGTATCTTTTTCTCACGGACGGGACATTTTTGAGAACCAATTCCCTGATATCACTGTAAAAAAAAAAAAAAAAAGTATCTTGGGTTTACTCAACAGAAAGTTATTTCTTACTTGTCGGTTTGCAAACGTATTTTTATTTTGTTTGTTTAGAGGAATTGTACTTGTGGAAAGAGATGATAAAATAGGTGCGTCACGGACAGGACAACATTTTGAAACTTTTTATAGCCGCACATTTCTTAAGAATCTTAAAATCTCCTTCTTTTTTACTGCCTCTCTGTGTCTAAGAGTATTTTATAATTGTTAAACGTGGTCTGTTTGAAGAATCGAGCAAAATGTTGCATCTCGGATGGGACATGGTCATTTGGTCTTTACTACGACAACGTACAACTGTGAGAGCCTTTGAGAATTTGATTTCACTATTGAATCTAATTTTTTATTTTTTTTTTCATCGTTGAAATCGTTTTTTCATGACCAAATACTGCGCCCTGGAAACCATAGGATATCAATATGAGCACACTGAAGGAAAAAACCCCGACAATCCTTTTTTTAAATTGTAGTTATACCTGAAACACTTTGTTATTGAATAATAAATATCACTCAGATATAATAATAATAAGAAGAAGAGAAGAAGAAATTTAGTATATGTGCATTCTGTGCTAGGCTTTCTTCAGAAGAGAGATGTAAGCTGAGAGGGTGTGGAATGAATTGGGCTGAAAGGGAGTGGGGTTTCTGAAAGAAAGTAGGAAAAAATAAAGAAAGCACTCATTGTTGTGCACTGGCCCATGTGCTGATGCATAGTGGTGGCCTATATGAGCTCTCCATCCATCTGTTCAGGCTTCAAAACGGCACTCACTTTGTGCTCTGTGCATGGCGGATTCTCCACGTTGTGTGTTTGGCGAGAGGAATGTGTGCACAGCATAGTTTAAGTCTTTATTCTTATCGGAACTTCTGCTTCTCGATCGTACTGGCCACTGAAGTTATTTGCCAGCATCGAGTGCATTTCGGGAATACAGTCGTTACCCGACATTTCCTCTTTTGATTCTCAGCAACAAACTTTTGAAAGAGGCGGTCCAGTAGAACATGTTTTAAGAATTCAGATGTCTGGAGAAAAATTTGGTTGTGAAAAAGAGAATGGGAAAAAAATAGGCTCACATGCACGTCTACTGCATGACAATATCGTCTCTAATAACAATATAATGATGATACAAGCTCAATAGAATCAAACCATCAATGTACAAGTTTACTTCAATAAGTTCTAATAAACATGTCAGTGAACAAATGAGACGTTGTAATCGTACATTTAGCTCTACAATCTGACAAATATCTTCATTCTTCTTCATTATGTTGATGTCTCTCTGCCAGAGGTGATGTAGTGAGGTGATTGGTTTACCATCCGATTGGATTCCACTATTTTGAAGCGCCTGAAATGAAGCATATTTGTTTTCTATGTGACTTGATTTTCACTCTTGGTGATTTTGGAGGATATAAACGACTTATTAACCAAGCTTTAGGTCTGTGCAGAGAAATCTCAGCGCAACGTCTGTTGTACAAAAGAACCAGTGGGATTTCTCTGTACAGACCGAGCAAACTGCATTAAATAGTTTGTTTATGGCGTTTTTGAAGTGGTGGCTTTTTAATTTCATTTCGGGTGCTGTTCTGTTTTTCTCTGCGCCTGGGGTACTTTGTGCATTTTTAACCCTAGAACGGTTACCAGGGTGGAATTCACCTGGTGCAATTGGGGTGGTTGTGTAACTCATCCGTCTGGCAGCGTGAGTATAAGTATGTTTTTATTAACTATTTAATTTGGTGTAAAATTCACCCCGGTTTACCTTCCACGTTAACAAATTAGCGGGTAACTATTCTAGAGTTAAACAAGTCATCTTCATCCATGTCTGTGAGGGCTTTGGTAGCATTTGGTTTGGTACCGTTTATGTGACGAAAACGGCTTTCTGACGAGCAGCGAGTGCTTTGTGGGACTTTGTAAGCTTTTTATCCGTTAGAATATTTCCTGTATACTTTGCAGGAAAATGCTAAATGCTTCTCTGAAAGCTGCTAAAGTTCATGGAGTTCAGTGCAGTCATGTAAGGAGTATGTCGCTGGTCTGATGCGCCCTGGTCTGGATGCATGATTTATTGACCAATCAGATTGTGCATAGTGTTGTTACCGCATAATAAGGTAAATTATCTTTTTTTTTAAATTAAGGGCCAAGTTCCCTTAGCAAAGTAATTATGATATGTCGTATATTGCCTTCATTAATAATTTATATAACTCAATCATTAAAATCATGTACAAGTCTGAAAGTGTGTGAGTTTAAAAAGTCCACTCGATTCTGTTTGAGCAGTACCACGCGAGAACTGTCTTTGGTCCTGTAAATATTCCGAAAACAAATTTCCCCAGCTGAAGAGTGGACTTTTCTAAGTGGCTGCGTTGCAAGATTTGGCTGAAGAAGTATTTCCCACACATACATTTTATTTGGGCTGGCTGCCCAGGTGTACGAACAGCTGCCAAAGTGACCCACTTTAATAAATTAATATTAAGGTATGTAGAATGAGAATGTCCTGTGAGTGATGGATAAATACTAATGACTTGCATTGCGAAAAGGAATGGTGCTGGAATGATTAGCCAAATAGCCCAACACATAAACAGTTGTGCAAATTACCTGTTATTGTCAGGGTTACCATGACAACATAGGGCGCTTGCATCCAATCAGTGAATTCAGGTTTTTAATATTGATTTTTAATTAAATTATTAATAACTAGAAAAGCACTCGGAGAGCGCAGACCTCCGCCAGGCCATAGGGTTACTAAACTCTTTTCCTTATTTTTTTTAAACTTTTATTGTACCATTTTAGTTCAACGAGCCCTTATATTCTCTCAGTGATATCTGACGAGTTAGAAGCATTTATGTCAGAACCGTCCCTATCTCTCAGTAGTTAAGAATCCTTCAAAAAAATCCTGGATCCAGACGGTGATCCTCCAAAATCTAATCGATTGTTACTTTTGCTCTTCCGGACATTCTGTAAAAATTTGGTGAAAATCCGTCCATAACTTTTTGAGTTATGCTGTTAACACACAAACAGACAAACATCCGATGATTCCATAACCTCCTGGCTGAGGTGATATTATTATTATTATTATTATTATTATTATTATTATTATTATTATTATAAAATGACTGAAACAGTCTGGTGAGCAGAAATTAATTGGATATTTTGTTGTAATTGCCAGAAATTGCAGATACTGAATTTACAAGCAAGTTATGTGTTTGTTTGTTTGGGGTTTTTTTTCTTTCTTTGTAGGTCAAGAAATTTTGTAGAAAAAAATTACCCCTATTTTTCTGAAACCTGGTGATTCACTGCCATAATGTCTATTAAGTGGAGAAGATTCTGAAGTGGCGTGTACCAGCTTGCCAGTCCGCTTTGGAATCTTAGAAATTCTGTTTTCAGCAGTCAAAATGATCATTACTGTGATCATTCCATACACTTCCCAGCCAAAAACGTTGAGCTCTCTAATATTTTGGACTGCTTTTAGCCCTGATCACAGGAAAGTCGTCGCAGTGAGGTTGAGGTTCAGCTAGACAGGTCGAGGCTTGGCGTCATTATGTGACAGTGAAATGAAGTCAGCTGACAACTGAATGTATTGAATGACCAGGTTTCCCCATCGATGGGCTTTTTTTTTTTTTTTTTTTTTTCTTTCTTCCCTGGTGGCACGGATATAAACTTGGGGCTTGAGTATTGTCAGAATGCTTTGGTGAGCATGCGGAACCATGTTTTTTTTCTTCCGCAGAGCCCTGACCGTAACCCTGTCGAACATCTTTGGGATGTGCTGGAGAAGACTTTATGGAGTGGTTCAGTTTTCCTGTCATCAATTCAAGATGTCGGTGAAAAATGAACCAAACTGTGGCTTCATGAACTGTGGACGTGGTGCTGTTGGACTGTGCATAAAATCCATTGAGAACATTCTGTAGTGCCGTTGACTTGCGTCGTAGAGAAACAGTTAAAGAGGAAATTATTTCAAGGAGTATCTGTTGGAGAAAAGGTTGAAGATAAGGCTTTCGGTATCTCCCTCTGGTGTCTCAAAAGTAAACAAGAAATAAGAACATCTGCATAATTTAAGAGAAGATTTCAGAGTGGTCAGCAGTGAAGTTCCTGTTTGGTAAATGTGGTAGCAATAGGCTACTTGGATTGTTCCTAGGTTCAAACATGTTATATGTGTAGTCTTTGGTGGCTGGCTAATAGATCAACTAATTTGTTGGATTTTAAAAATGGCATCGTAATACACTTATAATTACTTTAATGTTTTATTACATTTTCTTTTAAAAATTTTGTATACAGGGATCCCTCACTTTTCGCGGTTAATGGGGACCGAGACCCGACGCGAGTGCCGAATTTCCGCGAAGTAAGATCGACCCCCCCTGACTGATGTACATGTGTATGTGTATATAATATCGATAAATACATATTCAACGCTATAAATGCTTATAATAACAATTAAACATTCAAAAACAATGCATAAGATGTAAATAAAATATAAATAATAGAAAATATATATGTGTAATTGTACATAGATGTAAATAAAGTGTAAGAAATGTCTTTTTAGAACTTTTAACGTAATTTTACTTCGGCTCTACTCACTTTGCCGCTTGACTTCCGCTTCCTCTTCTTCTTGCTGGGAATGCTGGGAAATTCGTTTCGATTCGTACCAATCAGCTTGTGAGATTTCAGAGCAGAGTTAACCCGAGTACCAAACCGGAGTCGGTAGTGATCTTGTGGCATTTCCCCTCAACTTTTTTCCTATTTTCCTTAATTTCTTTTTTTTATTTTTCAATGAATATTTTTGAAAAATCCGCGATGCACTGAAGCGTGAAGTAGCGAGGGAGCACTGTATTTTTAAATGACAAACATTTTTGCAGCCCAGGCATTCAGAACAAGCTTTCAGTAGAAATTGATAGATAGTCTTGAGTCTATTTTAACTATGCAAGCTTTATCCGAAGGGATTATTTATAAATGGAATGAGAAAGTTCGATGTTGAAAATGCCTCCATTAAGAGAAATAAATAAGACGTTACAATATAATTCGCTCTCTCAGATGCTGTCAGAATGAACCTACACATTTTAGTATTTTATTCTAACTTTAGCTTCTCGCCCACTCTTTTAAAAGACACTTTTTTTTTTAACCTTGACCTGTTGCCGGGGCATAAATTGTGCCAGCAAGTAATGCCATCCATTCACATGTTTCGGTAACATTGGTTCATTTACATTTTCTTTCGCTTGCTTTAACCTGCATTTCATAGCTGACCAAAGAAACTGAACTAAAGAAAAGTGCTGCAGACACACACACACACACACACACACACACCCACACACACACACACACACACACACACACACACACACACACACAC
>JAQNCB010000005.1:25298525-25313171 GCA_030068295.1 Euristhmus nudiceps | reverse complement strand
GGGGAGAAGGAGAGGGAGGGAGAGAGAGAGTGGGGGAGAGAGGGGGGGGGGAGAAGGAGAGAGAGAGGGAGGGAGGGAGAGCGATCTAATGAATGGCTGCCAGTATTTCTGTAATTATTTTCGGGCATGTTTGTGTTTTAGCATTGATTGTGTATATTCATGAAATTCGTCTGTGTGTGTGTGTGTGTGTGTGTGTGTGTGTGTGTGTGTGTGTGTGTGTGTGTGTGTGGCTCTGATTCTGGGTGACTACAGACAGCCTTTGCCCCACTGTTTTTATTTCAACTTTTTCTTTTCTCTTTTTGTCCCCTTTAGCTCCGTCACACCATCTATTACACTGAAAGAGTGCACGCACACACACACACACACACACACACACACACACACACACACACACACTCATACTTGCTATATACATGTCATTCTTTTATAATAATAATAATAATTATCATTCATTTATGATTAATTATTTCTTTGGTATTTTTAATAAAAATTATAATAGCAGAAATAAAGAGTAATTAATGTTATTATGTTATGATAGTACGTTTTTATAATTGTATTTCCCCGAAAATAAAACCAATAGTGTCATATTTTGGAGTGAAAATTAATATAAGCTCTGTCTTATTTTCGGGGGAACACGGTAAGCTCTGAAGTCCGTTCACCCAAAATGAATTCACTGTTGTTTTCTACGCAGGGTGAAAGAAGTAATCCCAAAACTGGACCCGCCCCCTCCTCCCGTCAGCCGAAAGCGGCCGAACAGAACAGGATCAGCATCAGAAACGGCACCGCGTCTGGCCTTCAGCTCCGCCTTTCCCGAGACCGCGCCCTGTCGCGTTTCCCCGGCAGACTTCGGCAACGATCTCAGTGCCTCGTATTCAGCGAGCGAAGATTCGGGCATGCGCTCTGACCACAAGCCGTCAGGAGAGGATCTCTTCGAAGACCGCAACTCCGCCCTCCTCTCTACGTCCAGCACCTGCAGCAGTTTACCAGAGGACCACCCCCTGGCTGGAACCCCGCCCCGTCCGGCCACTCCCAACAGCTACGAGCACACACTTCCGTTTTCATCACCGCTTAACAAAACCTGCCTTCACATTAGTCTGAGTGAGGACGAGCTTCTGGAGGATGGGATCTTCACCGCACCGAGCCCGCTTACTAGCTCACTGAGTTAGGAGTAAAGACAACAATCCTGAAACCAGCCAAGATGCACGATGGAGGAAAATAGCGATTCAAGCAAAGCTATCATTTGCCAGGAGAAGCTGGAAGAAATTCCGAGGCGTTTCTAGTTTAGTAGAAACATGGCTGCCGTGATCGATCCATACTCAGTTTGCCATTGTGATTTTGTTCCCTGGGTGGTACAGTGGTGCTGCAGGGAGATGTTAGTAGTCTCCCCATTTTCTCATGGGTTTTCCCCTCAAGTAGCCCTTAACCGGCCCCTTGGTTTGAATGAGGGTCCATGATGCCAAGGTGTAATGGAGTGGCATCGTATCATGCATGGCATCCTGGAACAGGCTACAGCTTCACCGCTAACACAAGATGAATGAATGATCTTTGCTGCCTTACAGATTGTTGTCGGTGTTTTCTTGTAAGATGGGTCGTATTCAGAGTTGGATTCAGCTCGCAAACTAAAGATTTGATTTGAAGCCCGAACTCGTGCACCTTCATATTGTTCAATGCAATAGGTCGTAATATTGACTTCAGCATGTGCATAGGTTCTGCTTTCTGCACAGAAATATTGACGTAACTTTTGGACTTGTGTTATTAACTCTGAATATGGCCCGAATGAAGCGTTGTTCATGTGCAAATGTGCTGGAAATTAATGTACACTTGGAATACTGTGTATATAAATAGAATTATTTGTGGAAGGTTAGGTGGTAGCTTAGAACCTAGAAGGGAAAGGGTGTAGAAATTTTTAAAAATAACACTTCTTTTTTTTTTTTTTTTTTTTTTAAATTAGCTGCTATATTTTATTGTAAGGATTTATACATCTCAAGATTATGGTCTGCTGTTTGCCACAGTAAATATGAGAATTACATCATGAAGTTTAAAGAACAGACAAGAGGAGAAGCATCCCCAGAAATAAATATATATATAAAAAAAAAATGGAGACAGAATCATATACAGTGGGTATAGAAAATAATTACACCTTCAAAATATTCTCATTTTGTTGCTTTGCAGCCTGAAAATAACATACAAAAATATTGACCGTCACAGTCAGGTGAAAGATATTATATTAATAATAATAATAATAAAATAATAATAATAATAATAATAATAACACACAATCACTGAAATGGTTCAACGGTCTTCCCCTATAAAGACTATTTATAAACTCAATCGGGTATAAATAATCACCTTCTCCATGGGAAATCAAGCAAATTTGCTTCCACCTGTGTTCGTGTTCAATTCCATCTGATTAGTTCGACATGAAAACATCTATTTCTAGAGCATACATTTGGAAGTGTCTATAAAAAGCAAACAATCAATTATTGGTGGCAAGGCAGTGTCAAAAGATCTCAGGAATAAAACTGTTTACGGGCACAGGTCAGGAGATGGATACAAAAAAATGAGACTCTGTTAATCCCTCGGAGCACAGTAAAATTCATAATCAACAAGTACAAAGTTTTTGGTACTTACAAGGCCCTTTCTCAGATCAGGCTGTTCCTCCAAACTGCAAGAAATAGCAAGGGGGAAACTGTTCAGAGAGGCTGGTCAAGAGTTTTTGGTGAATAATAGTCATTGTGTGGACGATACAATATCATGAATCTTCCACAAATGTGGCTGGTATGAACGGTTTCAAAAAATCCAAGTCTTTATTTTGATTTGCTGAAATGTACCTTGAAGAGTCTGAAGCCAAATGGAAAAAAGGTGTTTTGGTCATATGTGACCTAAATGTAACTATTTGACCTAAAAAAAAAAGGTGTATCAGGCAAAAGACAATACAGCTTACCATCCAAAGAAGATCATATGTAGAGTAAAGCATGGAGGTGGTAGCATCATGCTGTGTAGGGCTTTCTCTGCAGCAGGGCTGGGGCACTTATCAGGATAGAAGGAAAAATGCATTGGGCAAAAAGTTGTTGCATTTTATGAGGAGAACCTGCTTCCAGAACGTTTTCAAAGGAAAGAAGGATTATCTTTCTATATGACAGTGACCTGAAGTTGGCCACACAGAGTCTGAAGGAGAAAAAGGTGAAACGTCCTTGCATGGTTTAATCAGGGCTGAAAATCTGTGGAATGATTGGAGATTGAAGTCCCCCAATAGTGACCATCTGACTGATTGGACTGAGCATGAACAGTTTTGTAAAGAAAAGTGGGAACATGCTGCGCAGTCTTGATGTGCAAAGCTGATCAAGAAGTATCCCAGCACACTCACTTCTGTAATCGAAGTGAATTACTGACAGAGGAGGCCGATCTTTTCACCATTTCAGTGATTCTGCTCATTTTATTTAATTTTGTTCTCTGAACCGAGTTGCAGTGTGCCTCGATTTAAAGCTGCAAAGCAGCAAAATGAACATTTTGAAGGGTGGTGTTCTTGTTCACAAGTGATGGGATGATGGAGTGGGAGATGGACAGATGAACCGGTGTGGCGCCAGCAGTAATGACGGTGGTCCGTTCTGGTGAAGAGGGAGCTGAGCCAGAAGGCAAAGCTTTGGATTTACCAGTCCATCTACATTTCAAACCTCACCTCTGGTCATGAGAGTTAGGTAGTGACAAGAAGAACAAGATTTCAGATGCAAGCGGACAAAATTAGTGGGCTCAGCGTTATATATGGTGTGGGCAGCTCAGACATCTGGAGGGACCTCAGGTAGAGTCGGTGCACTTCTGGATTGAAAGGAGTCAGTTGAGGTGGTTCGGGTATCTGATTGAATTGCCTCCTGATCGCCTTCCTATCGGGGTGTTCCAGGCACGTCCGACTGGAAGGCAGGCCCCGCTGTCGACCCAGAACTCTCTGGTGGAGGGATTATGTAAACTTTCTGGCCTGGTAACTCCACAGGATCCTCCCCGATGAGCGATAGAGTGTTGTTGCGCAGAGGCATGCCCGAATTTCCCCCATAGACCTGTTGACTCTGAAACCCGACCTCGGATAAGTAGAAGAACACGAATGGTTGTTTTCTATACCCACTATTTGGCAAGCCTTGACAGAAATGAAAAAGTTTATCTGAAATATCCAGATAAAATATTCAGAAATGAAAGCGAGAGTTTACTCCAGGACTCAATCAAAGCAAATGGCTGCTCCTTTAATTTTGGGTTTGGGAACAGAAAGATTGAGACGCAAATGAAAGTAAGAAGTAATTGAACTTTTAAAATGTTTTTTACGCTGCCAGGACAAGACTCTTCTTGATCTGTTCTTTCTTCTCTGGTGGAGAGTTGCAGCGATAGACAGCTTGGTTTTGCTTTCGCAGTGAATTGACTCTGAGGACGTGAGATCGAGGTAAATGAATTTGTTTGTTCTGTGGATTTTCATTCATATTATTGATACCGATCACGTGATGGTAAACTAAAAAAGACCCTCATCCAGCTCTGACCCTGATCTTTGGCGGTCTCACTGATGCGATGATGTTGTGGTAGTTTGAAAACCCATTTAACAGTCTTATGAGACCCAAAACTGTGAAATGTTTATAAAGACATCATGCAATAAGACATACATCAAGAAAAATGTTCTCTTTATTTACTCGGGACAGAAGGAAGAAAACAATATCAGGAGAGGAGGAACAATGAATAAGACTGAAGGGATTAGAAGACAGAAGGGATTATTTAAAGCAGTGCTTCTCAAATAGTGGGGCGTGCCCCCCTTGGGACCCTGGGGAGCATGCCTTTTTTGCCATACTGTACTAGAATTAAGTGTAATTGCACCTCCACTACAGTAGAGGGCAGTGGCGCTCTCATTGTCGCGCTATGGTGTCGGGGATTTCTGCAGTGAGCAAACGATATGAAGTTAAAAGAGAAAGAATGTTTATAAAGTTTTTCTTTGTTGTAAGTTGAACTATATTTATTTTTTTGTTTTTAATGTTAATAAGGATACACTTATACAGAGGTGTACTAATAATAAATTTGTAGACAAATAATACTATTTATAGTCACCGTTGGGCGAAATTTTTTCTTCATCCTCGGGGGGGGCGTCACCGAAAATAATTGAGAAGCACTGAGTTAAAGAGGTGAAAAGGGGTTGGGAAGAAGAAAGTGGAAAAGACATGGAGGTAAGGAATGTATTGAGGTGTCACTGTCGAAGCAGTTACAGCAATAAATCTGAAAATAAATAACATACATGCTAAAGAATAGCAGTGTCAATGTTTTTTTTTTGTTTGTTTCTTCTCCCTTTGGATTGAGAGGGATCATTATTGTAAACCTGTTCTGGTGACCCGACATTATTAAGGTTTTGGTGATGGACCAGCGTTTTTGCCGGCCCCTTCTTGCTGAATGATGACTCGCATTCCTGCTGTATCTCTCACGCCCTGGTGCCATGTTGCATACTCAGCTGAATCAGGAGCTCATTCTTTCTTCCTGAAAGCATTTTCACCGAAGCAAAAAGCGAAAACTGGAACATCTCCTTATCTAAGGTCGTCCCCTTTTGATTTTATAATTCTGCAAGGGTTAACCCCTTAACCATCTGTATTATTCAGAAGTCATTCTTAAACCATATTAGTACATGATAGCTATGAATTATTTAGTACAGTATACAAGCATGAAAATAACTATTTACTGATAACTAATAGCTCTTTGAATGGTTTTATTTTTCTTAAAGGGATATACATGGTGACAGGCATGGTGGAGTAGGGATAAGCACCTCTGCTTAACAGCAAGAAGGTTCTGAGTTCGAGTCCCAGAGTTTGCATGTTCGCAGGTACCTCAGTTTCCTTCCACGGTCCAAAGACATGCGCATTAGGCTAACTGGCTGTTTGAAATGCCCTAGGTATAAGTGTAAATAGTCCTGTGATTGAATGGAGAGCTCTTCAGAGTCGGCTGAGATAGGCTCCAATAGGAGCCTAGTAGGAATAATGTGGTTCAACAAATGAATGAATGAAATTATTTTCCTGCATGGGATATTTAAGGCTCTCTCCAAAACGACAAGTGTGGAATTACTGATGTGCAAAGGGCGGAGTCCGCTGGAAGAAGTCCAGGGAGGGGTTCCTCGCTCATGAGTGAATTCACCCGAGATACTGATACTGAATTTTGATGATGATGATGATGATGATGATGATGAGGAGGAGGAGCACAGTATTGTCACTTACCAAATATACATCCTTTGCAGAGCCTCTGCGAAGGAACTCCAAAGCCCCTGTGGAGCCTCTGTATTTACTGTAACATCCACCCATGGAGGCTCCGCCTCAAAAGTACATCCCCACAGATCCAGTTGAACTCCTTCACAGATGCTCCACAGATCTTCTATGTTTTCGGTTTAAACCTTCTGTAGATGATTTGTGTGCTAGTATCGGTCTTTGAATGAGGCTACTCAAACAGTGTCCATAAAGCTTTGATCATAACACACGCTCGTCTGACCTGAATTTATCACCGAATCTCTTAATTCCAGCTCCAGTGGGTGCCATGCTGAAGCCTTGCTCAGACACCACCCTTCTAATTTATGTCCGTGATCATTATAGTAGTGAGCTGTGGGCATATGTAATACAGATGTTCAATTTCAAAGGAATTTAGTTGTGCAAAAAAAACTGTCCTGACCTCATGTTTCACCCGAGATTGCTGGCTATGAATTTGTACATTAAGCTACCCACATTTTTATTTTTAGTCAATTTCTACACATGAGCTTTAAATCGTATGCAAAAACTGGGCTGCGATTCCCTTACGGAGGCATTGCGGAGGATATGTACTTGGTATGTGACAGTATTGTATTTAGAAGAAGAGAACAAGTGAAACAATGTACACTTGCAAACTAGATGGACACTAATAGTGTCAAAAGTACTTCTGCGAGGCACAAATGGATTATGGTGACACGTGACTAATGAACCTGATTAATCTGAAGGTTTCTTTATAACTTTTGCATGGTTAGAATGAAATGTCTCCCCTTAGAGGGAATCTGATAATTATTCATTCACACATTATTTGCACTTATTGACCTTAATTGATCTTTATTGAACATGATTCCATGCCTGGATTACCTCCAAAACATAATGGTTTGTTATTTGTACCACACCCTACTCTCGAAAAAAATAGCAAAAATCCTTTGATGAGATTTTAAATTATATTGCACACAAACAGACAAACAAACAACCACACACAGATGAAAACAACCTCCCAGTCGAGGAAATAAGCCATGTATTTCTGTATTTAGAAAACACTCATAATAAACCAAGTGCTCCAAAGATTGTCTGGAATATTGTAAAATTTAAATGCCAAGGTAATAAAGGCTTCCGAAACAGCAGTCCTCAGAACCTTGGCCGTACAACAGGGTTGGCAGGGTGATAAGGAATATATGACTGAAGTAATTCAGGTTGCACTAAAGTCCATTATTATAACTTTTGGTTTCACTCCACATACCATTAGTTGTGGTTAGTCATATTTTGATATTCATGTTTACTCACAATTTAAGGGAATGAAATTTGCTAAATAAAGTGATGGGGTGTATTATATATTTTTTTTATTTTTGTGAATTATCTAAAAGGGGATGTCCAAGGGACTGGATATATATTGTGTACGTTCCATTTAGTATTGCGAAAACAGCTCTGTACAGGGGAGGGGGGAGGACACTGCACAAGACCTCTGAACGTGTGCTGCGGTGCCTTGCACCAAGATGTTAACAGCAGTTCATTTAGGTCATGTAAGTTGCTAGGTAGCGCCTTCATGGAGACCTGTTCTCCAGCATATCTGTCTGAAGCCCAAAGTGGGATCTGTGGATTTTGGAGGCCAAATCCACACCTCTGTCATGTTCCTCAACCCATTCTTGAACAATTTTTTTGCTGCATGGTAGGGGGCATTAACCTGCTGAATGACGTCCCTGTCGTTAGGTAATAACATCTCCACGAAGTGGTGTACTTGGTCTGCAACAGTGTTTGGGTAGGGGGTCTTCATCAAAGAAACATCCACATGAGTGCCAGGATCCAAGGTTCCCCAGAAGAACATTGCCCAAAGCGTAAATAGGGAATGAATCTTTTGTTGCTTCCCTCCCTCTATTTTCAAAAGAACAGAAATGCTGGCAGGCATCAAGAAAATGAAGAACTTCTCCCAGCTCAGCTTGATCTTTGAGAAGTGGAACCCGGGAAATCCCTCACAATAACATGCGGGTCAAAGAGAACCATGGACGACTGCACACCGAGAAAGAAGAGGAGGAAAAAAAAGACAGGGAGATCCTTCTTTATAGAATTAATTCAGAGCATACATGTTAATGCTCACTCTGAGCCCCGATCCGTTTCTGTGGCTCATCCTCCACCTCTGATCCTCTTCATATTGACTTACAGGGGCGATCCATCAATACACATTACCGTTTGCTGACGAGGGAGGAAAGAAGCAGGGCGGGGAATGCAAAGCTAGGGGAAAATGGAAAGGCAAAGCCCTTTAAAAGATTTTCTCTCAGGCAAGGAGGTTAACAGGACAGACATCTGTTAAGGATGAAGCAGACGCTCTGTGCTTTTGGGAGCTGATCTTGATTAAGCTAGGCAGAAAGGAGGATCTGGTGTTTATGGAGGACTCACAGAAAAAATTTCAACAATTCTTGCGCCTCAGTTTTACAATAACAAAGATAATAATCACACACACACACACAAAAAAAAATAGAACGTGTTCTCCATTAGTCTCCATTATTCCCCGGACTATAAGAAGGCGTAGAGCACTTTTTATGCGGAATTAAACTTGAGAAACTTACGAAAGGGGACCGCACAGTGCTATAGTGATGGGCATGTCCACCTCACTGCAAGACGGTCCTGGGTTCGAGTCCTTGAATCAGTGAGGGTGCTCCTGTGTGCAGTCCACATGTTCTCTATGTGCTTGCGTACGTGGGTTTCTTCCGGGTACTCTGGTTTCATCCCACGGTCTGAAGATATGCACGATAGACGAACTGTTTTTCAAAGGTCCTGCGGTTGAGTCTTGGGGTTGGGCGTTTTTGTGTGGAGTTTGCATGCTCTCCTTGTGCTTGCATGGGTTTCCTCTGGGTAGTCCAGTTT
Source organism: Euristhmus nudiceps (assembly GCA_030068295.1). NCBI lineage: Eukaryota > Metazoa > Chordata > Actinopteri > Siluriformes > Plotosidae > Euristhmus > Euristhmus nudiceps. The sequence goes on along the minus strand of JAQNCB010000005.1, from coordinate 25,304,067 downwards.
CCTCCTTCATCTTTGCCTAGTGTCAGCTGAGATAGGATTAAGATTTGATATGCTCCAGACTTGATAGGATTAAGTGGCTCAGCGAGTGAGATTGAGTGAATTTTTATATGTAATGTATATACTGTAATATTTAAATAATAAATATGACCACAAATATCTTTATACTATATCGTTATAAGCTTTTTCGTCAAAACCTAGACACTAATAAGATATTTATAATGCCTGTCCATCCTGCATTTACTTTTCATTACTGCCCTTCCTCCACAAAACCCTCCATCTCGCCAGATAGCTGGCACTTGACTAACAAGGGTACCATGCTGTTAGCTTGGTTCAGTGGTTCGCCCTTTATGTGCCATTCATGTCTTCTTCTTTATTTTATTTCTGCTTGTATGAACCTCTGGATTTGGAGATGAATGGAGATTTTCCCTCCCCACAGTTCTTTTTCACTCGCACACAAATTCCTGTCTTGTCAAATTCTAACAATAGGGTCGGACATTGTCCTTGCAGGCATGCTGTCGGTGTTTGGATCTCTCAGAAGCTCAAAATTGGCCATCTCAAGGACATGGCCTGCCTCTGAATGCACAACGATGGCAGTGTTGCCACAGTGCACTGTGCTGGCAGATTTACATCCTTAGTTCTGGCTCAAATCAATGATTTGTTGGCAGACAAGACTTTCGGCAAGATGAGTGATTTCGGAACTGTAACCATGCATATTATAGGCCTAATTTTCTAGAAAACCTTCTTTAAGGCCCTTTTCAGAGGAGTATGAGGATGTTATGTTTACAGTCCCATATGGGGCATCCCTAAAGGCTGTCAGTGTTCTACCTGCTTGGCCACTATTAGCAAGTTGAGCAGCCAAGTTAGCATCTTCTTTCCTGGTTATCCCTGGCAGAAATGAACAACTCACTGGGACAGGATGGTCTAGTCAAGACTAGGTCCACGGCTTGTCATAATGCCTTTCCTCCTCGATCACTGATTCCTTCCATGATGTACAGAATTCATCTGCTAGTCCACACTGTCCTGCTTGTGGTCCAGAAAGTCGTTGGAGCGTACTACTACCTTCACCAGTCATCAAACATCCTGGTTGCTTTCTTCCCAATCAAACATGCTGTCCCATATGGATGGCAGGATTTGGCAATCTTGGCCATGTCATCTGTATCTCGGGGCCTGGATATTGGACTGCATTGCCATGTAAGGTATGCAACCTAGCAATACAGCAGAATGTTTCCAAACACAATAGTGCCGAGCTCACCTCATTGGCTGGACATTATTGCCCGATTTCCAGGATCCAGACTTTTCCTACAAGACCTTGGAAAGACCTTCAAAGACCTTCACACTGAAAGTCTATAAAGGCTATTATTCAGTGTAACAGATCTGTGGATGGCACATAAAGGCTTTCAGATATGTATTACTGCTTTTCTAAAGAGGTAAACGGTGATATGGTGGTGTCGTGGTTAGCATGTCTGCCTCACAACAAGAGGGTCCTGAGTTAGAGTCCTGGCACTTCAGTGTGGAGTTTGCATGCTCTCTCTGCATTTGCCTCTGGGTCTCTCGTTTCCTCCCACAGTACGAAAACAAGAGCATGACACTAATTGGCTGTTCCAAATTGCTCCTAGGTGTGAGTGTGCATGGTTTTATGTGCATACTTTGACCCAGTTTTGGCTGAGATAGGCTCAGGCCTCCTTGTGACCCAAATAGGATTCAGTGGTTTGGCAAATGAGAGGGTAAGCGAGTAAAGAGGTAAAGTGTCCTCACCCATCAAAGTCCACTCTTAGTCTGGCTTAAGACTTCCCTCTTTTGCTACAGTTCCTTAAGGGTGCATTTGTGATGGTGAGTATTACGGTTAAATAGCTCCCCCCCTGTAGGCATTCATCTCTTTATTTTTTTGAAAGAAAACACAGAAGGCTTGCTGACCCACTGGTTGGCAAATTGGGCAACCAGAACCTACCTGAGGTATTTCACACTACAGAAACCATCTTTAAAATCCCGAGTGGCTCATCGACAAGGTGCAGGACTGAGATCGCAGGATCGAATCCGTCCATGCCGGGAGTCTACGGGAGCGAATTAGCCGAGCTCTCACGGGAGACTCTGTCACTCACAGTGATCGCCAGCCAGTTGCATGCGTCTGCGAGCTCATTTGTACGAGGGGGCGAATGGCGCTTGCCCACCGAGTGTGTTACATCGTCCCCAAACACGCGCGGAAATAGGTGGGTGGCTAGGATTGCATCTCAGGGAGGGGGCATGTGTATGCTTTCGCCCTTCCCTGGTCGGTGGTGGTCATGTGAAAGGGAAGGCAATACCTGATGGGTGGGAATTGGATACGACTGAATTTGGGAGAAAATGGGGGGGGGGGGTGCCCCCCAGAACGTTGTTCAGATTTAACAAAAGTAATGTTACATGACAGAGCACAACTGTTATAGTCTTCTCTGAGTAGTCACGTCTGAGCAACGTTCAAGGTCGTCCCGTCCTGTATTTGCTCCAATGTTTACTGCGGTGTCCAGAAAAATAGTTACTTAGAGAATTGAGAAAAATGAGATCAGATGCCTATCTTCGTGAAGGTCATCACTACCTTGGCCAGTACTTGGAATCTGCAATGACAGAACGTCTTTCTTCCCACAATATGCTGCGATACCCCAGATCTTTTCCTTTTTTTAAGGAAGCAGGGTGGTTCAATGAAAAAACAATATGTACTCAAGCAGAGCAGTAGAACCGAAACATACTGTGGTTTTTGCAAGTTAGATACTACAATTTGTTGGCATCAGTAAAAACCGCACTGCACTTTGGGTTTGGCAGCGGGCCACGACAATTGAGCGCTCTTATGCAAAGAAAATTCTTCATTGAAAAAAAAAAAGAATAATAAAGAAAATATGTTGAAGATATTCAGGACTTGCAATTGTTGCTGCTGTTTTTTTTTTTTATAACGACTAAATGATTCAGGAGAAATAAATCCTGTCCATATACACTCTATTATACATACTCTATTGGCAGAGTTCATCGCAACTACATTTTACTTTACTCCAGTATATCTCACTGATTACACATTAATCATTTGTTTGTCCTAGTGTTCAAATTTAATTCAGTGTCTTTAAATACAAAACTTTTATCGTCATCATCATCTGCGCTTGATCCGGGGGCGGGTCACAGGGGCAGCAGCCTAAGCGGTGAGGTCCAGCCACTTCCTCCAGCTCTCCCAGGGGGACACAGTCCCTCCAGCATGTTCTGAGTTGCCCCTGGGACTGTGTCCCCCTGGATGAGCTGGAGGAAGTGGCTGAGCCTCACCGCTTAGGCTGCTGCCCCTGTGACCCGACCCCAGATCAAGCGCAGATGATGATGATGATAAAAGTGTGATTAAATGTGATTAAGGGTGATTAAATACACTGACTAAAATTTGAACACCAGGCCAAACAAATGATTTTGAAATTTTGTGGCACCTTGGCTACAGTGTGTATTCTAGCAGACTGTAACCAATGCAATAATAACAACAAAACAATGACGCTCTGTCAATGAAAAAGGCTCTGTAGACACTCGGTTCACATTCAGACAATTTGGAACAGCCAGTTTGCCTAAAGTGCATGCGCTGTGGGAAGAAACTGGAAAACCTGGAGGAATCCCATGCAAGCGCGGGAACAACATGCAGACTCCACACAGAAGCAGCCTTGCAAAGCCCAGGATGAACCCAGGACCTTCTTGCTGTGAAGTGGACGTGCTAACCATGACACCACCAAGGGCACTACAGTGGCGTGGGTTTCCGCCGGGTACCCCGGATTCCTCTGACAGTCGAAAGACATGTACATTGAGCTAATTCGCTGCGACAAATTGCCCTTAGGTGTGAGTGTGAATTGGTGTATGTGTGTGTGTTGGTCCTACAGTAGATTGGCAAGCTGTTCTGGGTGCACCCTCGCCCAGAGTCCGCATCCCTGCGACCGTGGTAGGAATAATCGCTCCTGCGAATGAATGAATGAATGTTTGAGTTGCGAAAACAAATTGCAAACAGAACGGATTCTCCATATTTTGTACGGAACGTTGATCTAAATATGGTGTTACGTAATGCTACTTTTTACGGAGAAATAAAAAGAGCGCGCACGAGAGAGCTCTCTGTCTGTCTCGCGCACTCTCTCTGTCTCTCACGCGCGCTCTCTCTCTCTCTCTCTCTGTCTGTCATGTGAGTCATATGATGGTGTTGCCATCCTACCTCTAGATTTTAAGTACGACGTCATAAATATGTCAGTAATATTGCTTAAAAATACATTTGTTGCTAATTCATGTGTGTGGAAGAAGTGTTACTGAAAATTTTTCAAAAATACTGAAAAAAGTCATGAAGAATACAGTACTGAAAATCTATATCTGAGGTAGGAATCTCTGCAAACATACCCTCGTATCAAAAGTTACTTTATGCTTACTTCACATTGCCATGATAACATCCATTGAAATGATCCCTGGATGTCATATTGTAGTGCATTGGTGAGCCTCAGACTAAACTTAGCTCGAAGCTTCAGACTAGCCGCAGACCACAGCTGGCATTCGTTAATCATAGACTGAGATTTAAACTGTCTTAGCCTCCGTGCACATACAGCAGAGTTCAGTCCCGTCGGAATCAGAATCAAAAATATTTGTTTCATTAAACGTACAGGTTTTTTCGCCGATAGCATTGGCATTCAACAGAAAGTAGGTCTTAGAGGGTCATGACCCTGAAACATAGAACAAGTTTCCATGTGGTAACAATTACTGGCGTGCAGCATCATACTTTAAGAGGCTGCCTGGATAAAACCCGAAAGTAATTGGTACTAAACCAAAGCAAAGTGATACTTAGTTATTTTCGCCAACATGCTGGTTTCTTTTCTTCTTTTCTTCAAAGTCGGTCACATGGCTATTTTTAATGGTGTAATGACCCGAAACAGCAGAAGACCGCAAGCTTATTTCACCGGCATGATCGGATTTAAAACCACAAACAGAAGCTCTGGATCATGACCAGAATTCTCTGAATGGTATTTTGTTTTTAGATTTCTCCCCGACTGCATTGCTTCCACTTACTGGACTACCGCTGTGCTACTTCTGACCCATTCTACCCATGATACACCGTTCCACTGGGACGTGGGTGAATTATCCACAGATAACTTTGTACACAGTGACACATTCTGAACATTCGTAAAATGTGGAGAAAAGCCGACTTTGTACAACCACAAGGTTCTTCCTAAATGTTCAAATTCACCTGCACCGAACATTGTGTCAGGCGGCATTGTGGCGTAGTGGTTAGCACGTCTGCTTCACAGCTAGAAGGTCCTAGGTTTGGTTCCCGGGCTCAGCGAGGGCATTACTGTGGGGAGTTTGTGTTGGTTTTCTCTGCGCACTCCAGTTTCCTCCTACGGTCCTAATTGTTAATACCTGTAAATGAAGTAGATAATAGAACATAATGCAAAAAAAAAAATAATAATAATAGGAAAACGCAAAAGTAGCCAGGAGGAGGGCAAAGAAAGTAATAAAAATGGCAGAAAATAAATAGCAGGAAACATTAAACTCAAGCTTCTAATTTCCATCGGATTCT
>JAQNCB010000005.1:25249314-25260533 GCA_030068295.1 Euristhmus nudiceps | reverse complement strand
GATTAGGGTTGGAGCGAACATATTCAGGAAGGTAGCTCTCCAGGAGCAGGATTGAGCACCCCTGCCCTGAACCATTTACACTGCTATCTATGGGCAAGCGTGGAACAGCCAATCAGTCTAATGTGCACGGACTGTGGGAGGAACCAGAGGACCCAGAGGAAAACATAACAGGTGGGTGGGGGGGTATGCTATTGCTCAAGCCCAGGACTTGAACCCTGGACCTTCTTGCTATGAGGCGGACGTGCCACTGCACCACCGTGCTGCCCTGACGCTCTGCAGGATCGATAGTTTAAAACGAAGGCATTTCCTTATGAGAGGGAATCATGGTGAGGGTAGAGAAACTGCATAAGATGTTGTTTTGCGAACAAAGCAAATGGGACACGTCTAATTATAGTCTGGTGCTTGTTACTGAACTGTGAGCTAATTGTTTACAAAAAGGGCAAACTTGACTCTTTTCCAAGAACATGGAGGTGGGTATATGGTTTTACACAAGCTTGCACTGCATATTATTCCTCTGAACGCACCCACAGTCTTTATCCAGCCTTCATTTCTAACCAATCTAAAAACAATACATGAAATGAACTATAATAAAGATTGATTTAAGGATTAAATGGCTTTTCCGCCAAGTGCACGTTTGAATATTTATACTTTAAAGATTAGATCCATCAATAATCGTTTTCGAGAGAAACCAAGCATCAGCTTCAATATGCATTTCATTATATACAGTGGTGTGTCTGTAGATCTATATTTTTATCTTTCTGCTGAAATATCATCGTCAGATTTTCATACAGGTCCTACTATGAGATAAAAAGAACCCGATTAACCAAACGAGACAGCAGTACTGTCCATTGTGATTGAGTTATTCAGGAAAATGACCCGGTGTGACTTACCTCTGAGTGGAAAAAAGGATTTAAATTTGAAGAGACAAGGTCAGGTGTTTTTAATCAACTAGATGACAATCAGATGGACGTGAACACCCTGTTTTATTTCAGGAACACGGATCTGTCAACATTTGCCCATAACAACACATTTTTGTGAAGGAATATCATGGCATGAACAAAGGAGATTTGTTTGGACCTTAGTAGAAGAGCTGTTGATGCTCATCAGGCTGGAAATGGTTACAAAACCATCTTTAGGCGTTTAGATTCCATTAATCTACCGTCAGACGTATGAAGAACATTGAAGACCATAGTTACCCTTTCGAGGAATGGAACCAACAAAGATCGGTCCAAGAGCAAGGTGTATAAGATTCCAGGAGGTCGAAAATCAACCCTGGATAACTTTTAAACGACAAGAAAACTCTCTCTCACACACGTTGGCTTATTTTAATGTCATTGAATCCAAAATCAGGATAAAACATGGGGTGGGCATTGCAGGTTTGCAAGGAGAACCCCACTGACACCCCCCCCCCCCCAAAAAAATAAAAAATAATAATAATAATAATAATAATAATTAAAATCTGCCGCTCAGAGGGCTGTTGACAAATTGTGTGAATGGATGAGACCAAAATATTTTTTAATTGAAATGAGAGGCGTGATGTTTAGAAAACAGTGCATTTAATCCATTTCTGAAAGGTGGTGGTCATGGTTTTCGCCTGTTTTGATGCATCTGATCCAGGCTAGGTGGTCGTTATTGATGTATTGAAGCTCACCAAGTCATCGCAGGGCTGATATTAAATTATCTCGGGAAATTCTAAAAGAAACTGTCATGACGTCTGTCTCTCAAGAGATTCATCAAAGTAGCAAGTCGAAAGACAAAGAATGGGTGAAGAAAAATGAATATAATGGCTTTAAGTCCTGACCTTAATCCAGTGGGAATATTGTGTGAACGGTTTGTGTATGGAAACCCAGCAGCATCCCAAATTTAAAGCTGTTCCACATGGAGGACTAAAATTACTCCAGGGCAATGGTGCAGGACTCATCAGCAGTTGTAAGCAGATCTCAAATGTTTCGTCAAGGTTATTGTAGAAAGATGCTGAGGTTGGAACTGCCAGGCAAGAGGCCCAGAGGAACCAAAGAGAAGGTACATGGATGCACTGAGAGAGGATATGAAGTTAGTTGGGATGCGGAGGACAGGGATGGATGGAAGCAGATGATTCGCTGTGCCGAACCCTGAGGGGAGGAGCCCAAAGAAAAGTAATAGTAGCTTACTGCGTAAGAGGGTCATGTACTTTTTTCTTGGGCATTTCTGTGCAGGGTTTGTATGTTCTAAGGATTATCTGGGTTTCCCTCAGGAACGCAGGTTAGTCGCTTAGAGTGTTCCTGGAAGGATGTGAACCCGAGGTGGCGACAGAGTCTAACTAACCGATTTAAAGTATTAACGCGATTATTTCAGTTTAAAATGATTCTTTATGAAATAGAATTTTTCGCGTTTCCTGCAGGGATGGGGGGGGGGGGGGGGGGGGGCTTTAATTTTTCCCACACGGTAGGTAAGAGGCTAAGCTGATTGGCTGTTCCAAATTGTCCCTCGGTGTGAGTGTGGGAGTGAATAGTTGCGTGTGTGTTGGTCTGACGAGCTGTTCATGGTGTACCCCGCGTTTGCCCAGAGTTGGTGTTCAGGTGCCAGGCTCTCCACAACCCTACTAGAGTGAAGCGTTTCAGCAAATGAGTGAGAGTAAGTGAGAAATACGGTAAATTAAACTGAACTTCAAAGCATCACTGTGCGTTTAAAAAAGTAATTTTCTATTAAATATATAAAGTATATATTTTTGTCAGTGCTGCAAGGTAGTAGAGCGTCGGGGTTAAAGAAAGTGCGAGTTCTTGTAAATGAATTCAGCGCTCTGTAGGTGTTTAATCATTTCATGTGATATCCGCTTTGACAGTCGTGCCAAACTGTTGGATCTTTGCTTGGTTTATTAAGGAAAAGAAAACGATTGGATGCCATCCCTCACTGTTTGGAGAACAAACACCCCCGCCGAGCCCAGGACCTTCTTGCTGGAAGGTGGAGGTGCTAGCCACTACGCCGATGTGCTGCAATAGAATTGGACATAAAAAAATAAATCTGCAGTACTCAAGTGATTGGAGACGTTAAAGCGAAGTGCCTTGACGGCAGTGTTGGGCTGAAAAAGCATCGTTTGGAAGACACTGGTGTCACGGTGGACACTTGAGTGTCCCGTGCGTTGCAGATTAAGACATGCCTGATTGGTATTTACTTAGCAGTACTGCCTCTGTGAACTTATTGTGCAGAATTCAAAGATGATGCCATTTATTTATTCATTCATTCATAAATTTGCTGAACCGTTTAATCCTACTGGGGTCATAGGGAGGCCGACTCTGGGGGGAGGCAGGGTGCATCTTGAATCCACGACGGGGCCAATTTACACTCACACTTACACCTTGGGGCGAATCAGAACGGCCAATTAGCCCAAAGTGCATGTTTTCTATTGGCGGCACGGTGGCGTAGTGGTTAGCACGTTCACCTCACAGCAGGAAGGTCTCAATCCAAACCATCTGCCTAACCTTACCCTAACCTTACCCTAACCTGAACCCTAACCATGACCCTAACTTTACCCTAACCTGAACCATGACCCTAACTTTACCATAACCCAAACCATTAACCTAACCTTACCCAAACCTGAACCTTGACCTTACCCGAACCCTTACCCAATCCTAAACCCTTACCCAAACCTTACCCTAACCTGAACCATGACCCTAACCTTACCCTAACCTGAACCCTTACCTGAACCCTTACCTGAACCCTTACCCTAACCTGAACCCTTACCCGAACCCTTACCCTAATTTTACCCTAATGTATGAGGAGTGCAGAACTGTTCAGGGTGTACCTCATCTTCACCCCAAAGTCAGATGTTGTAGGCTCTGCTCTTCCGGTAACCCTAGTAGGTTGAAGGCTGCAATAATTTGAAGCTAATCATACTAACAGTCACGCAGGTTAATCCTCAGAAGCAGCAGCAGGATACACATTTCCATCCCGAAATTATAGCTTCAAGAATAGGAACTTTTTTTTTTGTACAGGTTTTCTTTTATAATGGATTTATAAGGAAAAAAGAACATTTATCTCCAGCTTGATAAATGAAGCCCATTGTTTCTATAGTAACAACTTAGAGAGAGACTTCCGTGGCAGACGCTTAACAAAAACAGATTTAAAAAATGCTTTTGGTCACATGATCCCCTGTGGCGTTTTATTCTTTACAGAATTTATGGCTGCTTTTGTTTCAGCATGATACTGAAAAAGGTTTGGTAGGAAGTGATCTCACACACACACACACACACACACACACACACACACACACACACACACACACTTTTATTACTTCAGGGGACAACACATAGACTTACATTCATTTCCTGGAGACTCACTGTAACCCTAACCATAACCACCACCTGCCCAACCTGAACCCCCACCCTAAGGGGCGGCCGTAGCCTAATGGTTAGAGAAGCGGCTTTGGACTGAACCTGAACCAGCAGGAAAGATGTGTGGCGATGGGGGAGTGAGTTGCACCTTCCCTTCCTTCACCATCATGGAGGTGCCCTTGAGCAACGACCCGAACATCCAACTGGTCTCCGGGCGCCCACTGCTCCGAGTGTTATATAAAATCATTATTCTAATCTTAAGTCACACCATCACCACAACTTTAATCTCAACCCTAGCTTTTATCCTGATCCCTGCCCAACCCTAACCCCAACCCCAACCCTAACCCTAACCCCAACCCCAACCCTAACCCTAACCCAATCCTAATCCTCTATCCTTAGCCGAACCCCAGCCCTAATCCTAACCTGTCCCCATCCCGACCCTATCCCCTGCCCTAACCCTGATTTTTAACCCCAACCCATGTCCTAATGATTTACCTTATATCTACATCTAACCTTGTCAATTTCTGTTCGTATATTTTCTTAACTCTCCCCCTCACTTTATCCTGGATATCAAACCTGACCTTGACCCCAATCCTACCCCGCTTTCCTGTTTCTTCCTTTCAATGATCTTTTCCTAATTTACACTAAATAATCAAAGAACGCATTACACACACTAAACAGTGTTTTTTCTCAACCTCACCCAAATCATTTACCTTACCTTACCCTAACCTGAACCATTACCCTAACCCTAACCCTTACCTGAACCATGACCCTAATGTTACCCCAACCCAAACCATTAACTTAACCTTACACGAACCGTTACCCGAACCTTATCCTTACCTGAACCATGACCCTAACGTTTACCCCAACCTGAACCATTACCCTAACCTTACCCTAATCTGAACCATGACCCTAACCTTACCCTAATCTGAACCATGATCCTAACTTTACCCGAACCCTAACCTGAACCCTTACCATAACGTTCAAACATGTTTTCATCTTAAAATCCAGTGTCACATGATGGGGACTCAAGGATTGGTCCACATGAGGACAGGTCCCCATACTGTGACTGTGTAAATAGATATAGGTCACACACACACACACACACACACACACACACGGTACAGTATTTCCATATGTATGAATTGGCAATAGAATGCAAACCGTATTTCTGTTAAAGCAATTTCTCACCAGCCCCCCCCCCACACACACACAGAGACCCTTTTTGTTTTGCTCCCCTTTTCTCGCTTACAATAACTTAATGTCTTTTTCAGGACTTGCTGCCAGAGTTCCTTGGCGAAGCTCCTTTAATGGGAATTTAATGTTTGACATCAATAATTCAAGGAACTGGTGCATTTTTATAGCTGTAGGCCAATCAGTTCGTCCATCATTGCCATTTGTAAGCCCTGCAATTGGTACCGCTGTCCGAACTGCTCTCCGTCTTCAAAAATCAATTGAAATGGACAGTATGTTAGAGTCCTGTCTGTCAGAGCAGCCTCTATCTTTCACTTTGTCCTAAGAATCCAAACTGTCCTGGTACACAGTTCAGTGTTGACAAGCTTCTGTTCACGAGTCCCGTGAAACTAAACAGGTGTGATGGTGACAAGCTCTGCGGTGTTGACAGCTCGCGTCACATGATTCTGGGATAAAAACGCAGCACTGGAATGGAGACGACGATGACGCCCGTTTAGACTCTGAAGCCAGGTGTGGTGCCAGATTGGTGCGTTTTGTTCTTACTCACTCTTACAACATGCAGGAATAAAGAATATTACTGGAAATATTATTGAAGAAAAGGACTTTAAAAGTGGCTCCGATTGCTCCGATGACACTGGCAGTCCCGTAATATCACACAGATTAATTTCCAGTCAGCAGTCAGATTCGGGTTGGTGGGAGTTCATCATACGCACATGTCAGTCAATATGCTAGCTCAGAGACATCCTACATCTGAAATGTGGTCTCTGTGTACTGTTTTACTTCATGTCCCCTCGCTGGTCTGATTAGTGAAGCGTCATGACTTTTTAAGAGGGCATTTACAAACACACATACGAAGCTAACTTTACACTGCTTTATTTATAACCCTAAGCTCATTGTTATTACTCCCCCCCCACCCCCACATTGGGTAGCGAGGGTTTTGTAATCGGGTCTGTCTGTCTGTCTGTCTGTTTGTTTGTTTGTTTACTTGTTTGTTTTTTGTCCGTCCGAGCGTGTATCTCAAAAAGTACCGGTACTGATCCGATTGACTTCAAACTTTTACATGTGATGGGGAGTCACCGTGGCTCCGCCCTCTTCGAAGAACAGATTTCTAGGTGAAAGGTCAAGGTCACGAAAATACGAAAAATCAATATAATCCCCATAACGTCGTCAATCACCAGGTTGTCACTGCTGGCCCCCCGAGTGCCGCTAACCGGCTGATCAAACTCCGGCCGTGTCTCTCACTGTCTGTAGTGAGAGGGATGGAAAAGAACCATCGCTGACTTTCATCAAGAGTAGCAGCATAGCCGTCAGCGTGTCTCCGCCCTGAGATGGCCTGGCGAGCTGTCCAGGGTGTACTCTGCCCTCGCCCAGAGTTTTATTTACATACTTGTCATTTTATCCTTCATAGTTTCCAACTAGTCTTGTACTCCCTAAAAAAAGCATTACATTTCAGTTCACTTTTATTCAGAATCAGTGAGTAAAAATATGGTACGCATTAAGACTACATCCAGTACGGTGTGTAATAAATAAAGAGAATATAATCCTACTGCAAGTTTGAGTGGTCGTTCAACAGAGAAACCTGTCTGGAAAAGTCATTTATCTGGACCTAGTAGCTGGAGACTTGAGAAACGTGATCTCGAGCATATTCCCCGAGGTACAGTAGTATTATGGTGTAGTTAGCCCACTCCATTGGACACGGCTTATGCATGAACCACATGATGCAAATATTTGTTGTGTTGTCAAAGAACAGTGTGGAGAGGAAGCATGAGAGAAGAGTGTGATATCTGACCAAATTATTTTTCTTGAATTCTAGTAATTTGTCGTTCACCAAGTATATTCTCCCTATCACATGACCACCACCAACCAGGAGGGGGTGAGAGCAAACACAACCATCTCCATGACATGTTATGCTAGCCATCCACATCTTTATGAACTGCTGTGCATACATATTCAGGATCAACCGAACACACTCGGTGGGAAAACTGCTACCCCCCCCCCCCCCTTTTGCGTGTGTGTTAGGATAGAATTGAAGAGTTATAACCTTGTAGCCAATCAAAGTCTTATTCTTGAACAACTAATTGGTGACAACCATTTTTCACTATAGTTTTCATAAAGCCAAAAAAAGAAACCCTTTTGTTTAAGGTCACCCGACCGACTCACTTTTTATTCCGCCAACTATACAGTTTTTTTTTCATGTGTTTTTGTAACCCAGTGGTTATTTAATAATAACCTGTGTCTCAAGCGGGAAAGTTTGTGGGTTCAGCGGTGCTCAGAGAGAAGAAGGGGGTGCGCGCGCTGCGGGCGGAGCGTGGAGCATGGAGCGGGGGGAGGGGGGTGGAAAAAAAACACTTTTGTCCACCTACCTAGCCAAAATTATTCTGCAATGTTACTGGAAACAAAGTTTTTTTTTTTTTTTTTTTTTGGCCTTAGTGAAATGATCACCGTTGCACCATCAGTAATGTGAGTTTACTGTCTCTGCAGTAATCAGTGAATATTGTCTCTGGATACGAGCTCGATCGCGCACACCTGTCCCTCATTTATAGTTTTCCTTTCTTTATTTTTACCTCCACACCTTGTCAAGTCTTGCTCCATTTAGTAACGTTTTTCAGCTGTCTTACTTGTATACTGGCTGCTCCTCCGATGGGCTGTATCCATCATCGCGTACCTTTGTTTGCTTTGAATTTTTGGACAGCTTCTTCATTCCTGTTAACATCTGCATGTTTAATCACATCGCTGTTCGGGTAGCGATTTGAATTTGGCCAGCCAGGTTTGTGAATAAACTTTTTCATATGGACCAACAGCACACATTCCAGTTGGTTTCTATAATGTTTGCTTTCAGAGGTTTAATGATAAAATTATGACAGAGTGCAGAATCTGATAAAAAAGATATCATTACTGGGAACTTTGTTTTTATAAGCAACGTGGCTTGGTGGGGTAGGTTATATATTCACCAGTGACTGTTTTTTGATTGTTTGTAAGAAGATTAGGCAAAAACTACTGAACTGGTGGCTGGATGGGGTATGGGCCTGACAAGAACCATAACATTTTTGACGAAATCCAGATCCTGATCCAGATTCTGGAATTTATTAAAGGCTTTTTAACAGGAATTTATTTAAAAAAAAGATACTTTTTTTTTGTTAGTAGGATTACGGAAAAATTACTGATCTGATTTTCAACAACCAATGATGCAGGGGTAGGGTATGGGCATTGGGAACATGGGAAGAACAGATTACATTTTGGCACAGATATGGATTCTTTTCTGGATCCAGGATTTAATTCATGAATTATCAAAGGATCTTGCCTGTTAGAAGAATTATGTAAAAACTACTAATATGATTTTCATTAAACTTGGTGGACAAATACATTCGATCCTCACTCGTACGGGCTAAGAGGGGTGATGGGGTGTCCGGATTAGTGAATAGTCCGTTAGAGTGAAGTGTTTTTTTTTTTTTTCAGGGGGGCGGGTCTATACTCCATACTGAGTACTGTACAAGTAAAATCACCTCAAAGTTATGTAAAAGCGCAGTAGTACTGAAGATTTAACACCCAAATAATACATTTATATTGTACTTGTACAGTAAATACATGTAATACATAATACATATTTATTTAACCTAGTTCTAGTGCGGCGTGCATACCCAGTACCCCTCTAGTTTTTTTTTTCATATCTGAAATCTGAAACAGTACATCATTTAAAATAAAACTTTTAACCAGATAGTTTACATATAAAAATGTCATACGTAAGCAGCAATGCATGTCGAAGTTTCAGCAACGAGGAATCATGATTATTGTTACCTGTTGTTATCCTGTTTAGGGTCCCAGGGAAGCTGGGTCCTATCCAAGTTCACTGGGCAAACGGCCAGTCTATTGCAGAGAGAAACATGTAACGTCTCCAAAGTTAATTATTCTATTATAACAGCGTCTCACAGAGTGTTTACATACCTCTTTTACTGTAAGCACAAAAGTTCACTATGATTAAGAATCACAATTTTCAGACCTTTTCCAGAAAACTAATTTTTTTAAGTCACAAAATAAATGTATTCAACACTCACCAATAATCAGAGTCGAGAACTTACTGTAAAGTTAATCAATGCAGTGATGCAGTGTTATTGTTATTACTAGAGATGGGAATCACCATGGAGCACGCGGTACAATGTTATTACGATATCTATCTGCTGATTCCATTTGTATTGTGATTCTATACGTCTCCTTATTCAATATTACATTTTTTTCCGGCTTCTTTGTCGCAAAAGTTTGTGCGTTGTTATTTCGATGCAAATAGTTTGCTCATGCCACTTGGCAGGTATGCTATGCTACCTGCCAATGTGTGAATAGCTAAAGATGCGCCACCTGTAGGGGAATACAGAAACTGCAAATTGAATTCACACATATGAATGAAAAATCAATTTGGAGCTAATGTGGCAATTTTCTAAACCGCTTAATCCTAATTAGGTCCGAATCGCAGGGGGACTGGCGCCCATGTCAGCCGAGTCTAGTCAAGGACAGGGTAACCCCTTGACGGCTTGCCAGGCCATCGCAGGGCTGACACTCATACAGCCATTCACATTCGCACCTAAGGGAGGTTTGGAACAGCCAATCAGCCTACTGTGCATGTTTTTGGACTGTGGGAGGAAACCAGAGTACCCTGAGGAAACCTACGCAGGCACGGGGAGAACATGCAAACTCCACACAGAGCTGGGAATCGAACCCAGAGCCTTCTTGCTGTGAGGCGAACGTGCTAACCGCTACACCGCCGTACCGCTCGTGTGGCCACGACCCTCCGTATCTACTGACGACTCCTTCTTTTAGCGAAACATATATTTGGTTTGATAAATGGACAAAAATTTAATCCGAGTTGGTAATAAGTGCAAATACTTGAAGCAGTCTATATGTAGGAAAATTTTAAGTTCTTCGTTTCCAGACAGACAGAGATGACGGTGTATAAACACCGAGAAAGACAGAGACTCATCACGCTGACACTTCCAGGGACGCCAGACACTTCATGTGATTCATAACGCGTCTGTGTGTTTAATCAAGTGCAAGTGTGTTTAAACATGTCCCGCGATGTCTTACCAGAATTTCTCACTGAGAGAAGGTTATGCCACAACTTTGTTTTTTTTTTTAATTACCTTTATTATCGATGTTCTTTTAAAGTAAAGCCTGCAGGAGATAAAGAGGGATGGAAAATCTCTCTGCATTCTTTCTATCTCTTACCCTCTGACCGTAGCTTTAAGATACCGGTAAAACCAAACACTACGGGTAACGCTAATCACTCTCAGCTGTGTGGCCTGCGTTTTTCTACCCATTTGTGGGGAAAAAAATTGAAGAAATCAGGCGAGGAATAAAAGAATGAGGCTTGCTCTGATTACAGCTCTGTGTAAACTCGGCGCTCTACTTACAACATCTGCTTCCATTTAAGGTTTAAAGATGCATACCTACACATTAGCGTTTTCTTTCCTTTTTTCCCCCAGAAATGGAAAAAGAAAACAATGTTACCTGTTATTACCGAGCTTGATGACGGGAAAGGTTGTTTTGCTGCTTTAGATGCTTGTATTTGACTTATTAACACATGGCGTATTCACAGGAAGAGTGTGCTGCGTAAACATGGACGTTTGGTCAGAGAGAGGCCGTGTGTGTGTGTGTGTGTGTGTGTGTGTGTGTGTGTGTGTGTGTGTGTGTGTGTGTGTGTGTGCTAATATTTTTCGAGCATGTTGC
>JAQNCB010000005.1:24879407-24890653 GCA_030068295.1 Euristhmus nudiceps | reverse complement strand
AACCTGGACCGTCTACGCTCATATCCTGGAGTCCTGGCTGGGGTTCGAACCAGCAACCTCTCAACCCAGAGGCAAGCGCTCATCCACATGAGCTACAGGAACTCGTACAAGAACTCGGTCTTATAGGACCTTTAACCTTCAACTTACAGCTCGCGTCGCCAATACATCATTCACCTGGACTCCAGCAAAACGCTGAGACTCGAACCAGCAACGTCTCACACCAGAGACTGTGTTCTTATCCACCAGACCAATTGAGAAGTGGGCGGAGTCCGTGCTTATTGGACTTTTGCCTTTTCAAATGAACCAAAACAAAGTGCTTAATAGTGGAGAATGTTCAGCACGCACCACCGCTTCTCGACAGTTAAACTCCAAGGCTTGAACCAGCACCGTCTCACACCAGAGCCTGTGTTCTTCTCCACGAGGCCAATTGAGAAACAGATGGAGGTAGTGCTTATTGGACTTTTGTCTTTCCAAATGAACCAAAACAGTGTGACGAATGGTGGAGGAGCTGGTGGAAATTCAGCACTCATCACCACGTGACTGTCGCTGCAGTCAAACTCCAACACCTCACACCAGATACTGTGTTCTTGTCCACTCGGACCAATTGAGAAGTGGACAACATCAGTGCTTATTGAACTTTTCACCAGTGCATCAGTTATCTTCTCATCAGTGCCGGTGCTTCTCCCGGGTTTCTGTAGCATGAAGCAACTCGGAGCTCAACTCCTCCTGGATGGGACACTAGACCATCACAGGTTACCTTCCCAGTATCTTTACTGGTACCCATTTATACTGCTGGGTGGCACAATTGTGTGTGGGGGGCTGGAGGAAGTGTAAGTGACAGTTGTTTCATGTACCTGAAGGTTGATCACTGTTCCCCACAGATCTGAACCATAGCACCTGGAAGGAAAAGTCAAGTCTTGGAATGTCAAATCTGCATCAGATTAGCTGCAATGGGGTCGACGGACAGACCACTCTAGATTTTCTCTCTCTCTTCTCTTCCTCCTCATCTCTCTTGTTTGCACAACTTTCAGCTGAGGTCAGGATTTGAGGCAGGATCAGAAATAATAAAGAATTCCTTCTGTAATACAGTCCAGGAGAACGATAACATTATACATATTTTATTGTCGGAAATCCCTCCATCATCTACACCACTTTTGAGTTAAGGTACCGTGGATGCTAGAGCTCATCCTAGCTGACTCTGGGCTCTGATTATATCCCAGACGGGTCGCCAGTCACCAATAGAGCTAACACAGACACAAGCAACCTTTTACACCTGCAATCACCACATTGGCAAACAGCATTTAACTTGATATGCATGCTGTTGGACTGTGGGAGGAAACCAGAGTATCCAGAGGAGACCTACGCAAGCACAAGGAGAAAAAGAAAACTTCATGCAGAAAGGCCCAGTAGGCTGCAAGATTTCAACCAACAACCCTTTGGCTACGAGGCCACAGTGCTGAGCCACGGTTCAGTGATTATTCATTCATTCATTCATTTTCTAAACCACTTACTCCTTATTCGGGTCGCGGGGAGGCTGGTGCCCATCTAAGCCAACTCTGGTCAAGGGCAGAAACACACTGATGGCGATGCAGCTTCTCTTGACAAAAGTCACCAATGGTTCCTTTCCACCCCCTCACCAGAGACACTGAGAGCATAGCCGGCCTTCGATAACCCAGTCAGCTGCACTGAGGGGGACAGCAGTGATGTTGATAGTTGGCCTTCACCTTGGAATCAGTAATCCAGCACCTTACCACCAACCCTCTGAAGGAAATCATGGGCAAAAAAAAAAATGTGTGTGCAGCATCAAAAATATATATATTAGAACATGGAAAGTTTTAGATGGGCTGCATATTCTGCTAAAAGCTGTAAACCAAGGTGAAACAATGGCAGAAGCAAGGACACAATAGTCTGAGTCAAGCAGGCATCATCATTGATTGCATGCTGCCCCCTGCAGGTGAACATGGGGACTGCGTGCCCTTATTACTGTTTAAAAGATAATCGTGACAAAAATGAGTGAAATGACTGGGGTTTTTTTTTAATAATAAGGGTAAAATACAAGTTCTGCATTCGTTTTGGACTTGGTGTTTTTTTTATGTTTTTATACATTAGGAAATATATATACTATATATCTAGGATAGAATAACACCTCACCGTGTTTCCGGCGGTCACATTTAGGCGATGCACCATTCCATGAGCGTGCAGTGGAGCGACCAGAATGGCTTGAGTTATGAAAGAAAGTGGATCATGTGGAGATATTTGCGGTACTCTGAGTAAATCGAATGTTTGTGATTATTTGAAAACATTCCTGAGTGGAAACAGTACTGATAATCTCTCTTTATTATCCTGGAGACACAGAGATTATTTAAGGCTACAGACAGGGATTTAATCTGGTTATTGATGTCAGGTTAAACAATGCTAATTGGTGTGAGGTTTAGCATCCTTCGTGGGGTAAGAATTACTTATTTATGAATTATTATTACTGTTATTATTATTATTGTTGTTGCTGCTACCAGTTAGTTATACCAGTTTATAAACCACATCCATCATCTGGATCATTAGTTTATTAACCAAACTGTTTATTTCCAGTGTGTGAGACACTCTTGGTGTTCATCATGTCAATCACAAAGTGGACAATGGAAAAGACAATACAGTTTCCTCAAAGGTGAAAACTCTTTATCTCTTCATCTTCCCCAAAGCTTTAGAATGCTTCATTCTGATTGGTCATTGGTTCGTGATGCACTCAGTATCCAGTATTTTCTATGAATGCATATATAGTGTGACTATAGCAAAAATAAATAAATAAAAATAATAAAAACCTTTCACGCAGACTTGTATATGACGGTTTCACAAACTTTGGACTTGAGGTGCAGCTGGCTTTGCTGTCAGATTGGCTTTTATGGAATAATCAACACCTGACCAATCAGAATCGATAATTTAACAAGTGCAGTATATTTAACAAATAGGAATAAATCATAAAATAGGATGGAAATGGCATCACAGCATGCAGTTGTTTATTTTACGATAATCAGCACACACTATTATCATTATTTATTTTATTTTTGGACTGTCTTCCATGTCTGTTTGACAGTTCTCGTGACTCTTTTGCAGATGATGTTAAGTCACCTCGAGCCGTCATCAACCCAGACATATCAAAGTAAGGCCATGGTTATCTCAGGAAACCTTTATGGTTCTTGTTACATTCTGTGAAAGTAGAGTTGTTTTTGTTTCTTCAACATTGGATTTGAAATTGAGTCACGGACTTCCGAATGATTTTGCTATCTTTTCTAATCAGAAGCAGGCAAAACGAGGAAAATGAGAACAATTAGTGTTATGTGAAGCGTCAAGAATCTGTCCAAAGGACTGTTTCAAACACTTGTACTTGTGTGTTCATGTGCAGAATCCGTAACATTGGCATCATGGCCCATATAGATGCTGGGAAGACCACCACCACAGAGAGGATGCTGTATTATTCTGGGTACACACGTGCTCTTGGAGGTAAGCTTTAGTAGCTTCAACCCGCTGAAAGCTAAATCGCCAACTTCTGCTGTCAGTCCCACTGTCTCTGTCCAGACCACAAAAGACATGTCAGAAGATCTTCTGAACAAACGAGACTCAAACTTTTTGGCCATTAAGGAAAATAATGTCTGGTGCAAACCAAACACCTCATTACCCCAAGAACACCATCCCTACTGTGAAGCGCGGTGGAGGCAGCGTCATGCTGTGGGGATGGTTTTATCGGCAAGGACGGGGAAACTGGTCAGATTTGAGGGGATGATGGATGATGTGCAATAGAAGCGAATCACTTGAGAAAGAGAAGTTTTCGAAGGAGTCGGAGCAGAAGGAGTTTCCTTTGAAGAACAGGCAAAAATCCCAGAGGCTAGATGTTCCCGGCTCACAGAGACGGAACCAGAAATACCGTTGATGTGTGTTCCTCCATTTCCTGCTTCAAGTTGAGGGAGGGAGGGAGGTGGAGCAGGTGGATGTCACCAGTTGTAGGTTTGTATTTTTTTTTTTACTTTTTTTTTTTTTTTAATTTAAAAGATAAAAGCGCGATGAGAAGCATCTCTCCGTGTGACCTGGTGGCTCTGTGGTAGAGAGCTGGCCTGTGGATTCAGTGGTTGTTGGTTTGATTCCAGCTCTGTGCAGCACTGATTGATGTGGTGGTGATCAAGGAGGAAGAGGAGGGCAGTGTAAGGAAGAAGAAACAGGAGTAAGTTCT
This sequence comes from Euristhmus nudiceps, assembly GCA_030068295.1. Lineage (NCBI taxonomy): Eukaryota > Metazoa > Chordata > Actinopteri > Siluriformes > Plotosidae > Euristhmus > Euristhmus nudiceps. The sequence continues at coordinate 24,886,434 of JAQNCB010000005.1, read as the reverse complement.
GCTGAGGAGAGGTTCGACTTAGTTTTTGCATTTATAAAGAACGCTGTGAAAAAAAAGTGGAACCTCTCTCTTCAGGCTGCATAACCGCTTACTTACTCCACTCACACCCTGGGGGGGCAGCTACCCAGAATCCCCCCCACTCCGTCATGTCCTCCGGCCTTCCTGCCATTCGTTCCAGAACCGTCTCCACTCGTATACTGGAGTCCTGGCTGGGGTTCGAACCAGTAACCTCTCAACCCAGAGGTGAACACTCAACCACATGAGCTACAAGGAACTCGGTCTTGTCGGACCTTTAACCTTCAACTTACAGCTCGCGTCACCAATACAGCCACCTGAACTCCAGCAAAACGCTGAGCCTCGAACCAGCAACGTCTCACACCATCGGCTGTGTTCTTATCCACGAGACCAATTGAGAAGTAGGCGGAGTCAGTGCTTATTGGACTTTTATCTTTCCAAAAGAACCAAAACAAAGTGATAAAGTGGAGGAGCTGGAGGAAGTTCAGCGCTCATCACCAGGGAGACGTAACCTTGGAGACTTTCGAGGGTGGATTGCTGTGCACTGTTAGGTTTTTCTTTTCTAATCCTTGTTGGCTTCACAATCACAGATACTTTGCATCTACAAGGTGGTTGCCATGTTGTATGAATCAACATTCCCCAATTTTAATTCCAGATTGTCATCCAAAAAAAATAGGGGAAAAATTTAATGGAGGTGAATACTTTTGTAGGGTAATGTAGTATTTAAATAGTACTTGCAGTGATTCCTGGTTCTGTCGTGTAGATGTGGATGATGGAGACACTGTTACTGATTATATGGCTCAGGAGAGAGAGCGTGGGATTACCATCCAGTCGGCTGCAGTCACCTTTGACTGGAAAGAGCACAGAATCAACCTCATTGATACACCAGGTACACACACACACACACACACACACACACACACACACACACATTACCTCAGGGTGTATCTCAGGGAGCGTTTTGTCTTTCTTTCAGGCCATGTAGATTTTACTCTGGAAGTAGAGAGAGCTCTGCGTGTGCTGGATGGCGCAGTGGCGGTGTTTGATGCCTCCGCAGGAGTGGAGGTGATTTTTAAAGCCAAATTTATGTCGTACCTGAGTTCTTACATTTAGCACAAAATGTATGAAAGATCGATGCTACGCGCTGCGAATCAGAGAAACTCACATCCCTCAGGCTGATGATTTTCCAATAGTTGCATGTCCCAAAAGTATTTTATTTCTAACTACTTTTATATATACCGTATTTTCCGAACTATACGTCGCTCCGGAGTACAAGTCTAATCAGCCAAAAAATGCTTAATAAAAAAGAAAAAAAACATAAGTCGCACTGGAGTATAGGTCGCATTTTAGGGCAGTGTTTAAATTATTTTGTTAACGCACCTTTTTTGTATGATGACAATATAACGATGACGTACTAAAAATGGATCTTTGGTGACTAAAACATGACGTGACGTGTTTGTGATGAGACGGAACGAAAACAGTTTGTGAGACACTCGGTGCATATACCATCTCTGACTACTCTGCGCGTAACACCGAGCGTGGAGGCAACAAAAGGTGCAGGCTCACCTTTACACACAAGAACATATAGTTCCACTGAAACATTAAACTGTTGGCTCAAGCATGTTAAAATAGACTCTTCATGTCAGTCTACGGGATATTATTTGTCCTATATCTTGCATGAGGAGTCATTTAGCTTTGACCCGCAGCCTCTGTTATTATTTACCTGTCTCAGATGGAGATGGTAGAGCAAGAGTCGCTGCGATGTCCTCTCACCCCGCATTGTCAGTCACTGCCGTTCTCTCATGTCTTGTACTCCTATTTAAAACGTTCGCAATAAATGCGCTGTCTTTCCGGATCATTGGAAATATGGGTAAGCCTTGACCAAAGCAACAAAACTTTTTTTCTGTCAAGTAGCTGATCCCAACAAGAACTAAAGGCTTCCTGTTAAGACTTTTCACAATAAAGGTCTCTTTTGAATTAATTTCCGGTGCTGTAAGAGTCTTATTGACAAAGCGTCTCAGCAAAATTAGACTGAATTCACAACCCAAGAGCGCCCTCTTGCGGTTGTCAGTGCAAAAATAATCAATGTGTGAAATGTGGTTGCCAGTTATTTTTTATTTATTATATATAATAATGTCTTAATAATTTCACATTAATGTTGCTCTGGATTATAAGTCGCCGCTGCCCCCCCCCCTGCCAAATTATGAAAAAAAAGTGCGACTTATAGTCCGGAAAATACGGTATATCTCTATATATTTGTATATGTATGTAGATACATATATGCGTATATATCTCTATACATGTGTGTGTGCGCTGTTTAATAAATTGTAGGCACAAACCATGACAGTATGGCGACAGGCAGAGAAACACCAAATACCCTGTGTGTGCTTCCTAAACAAGATGGATAAACCTGGAGCCAGGTAACACACACACACACACACACACACACACACACACACACACACCTGCACATGAAATAATTACTTCTGTCAAGGAGGTAATGTCTTCGCTGGCATGGGTTTGTTTGTTTGTTCATGTTTTCACAACTTCCTGGCCGCAGTTTGTGAAATTTTTAAGATGGCTCGGTGACCATTCAAAGGCGTTCGTTTTTAATTTTGGTACCAATCCATGCCCCGATCACATCACCGAAAAATATCAAAATAGAAAAAAAGTGTGATGTTGGATTATGGGTGAAAAATATGAATAAAATTCGCTAATTATATTCTGGATTAGAAGCTTTGATGTCGGATCAAGTTTCATCCGGATCTGATCCCGACTGCACATTTGGTGGCGATTTGCAATAAACAAAAGGTAATCTAGTTTTTTTTCGGAAGTGTGGTCAGACAGCAGGCTCAGCGGAGTCCCTGAATGTAGTCATTTCAGCTCATTCGCTCAACTATTTGTTTAATAAAACAATTGATAACATTCATTTGAATGCAGTGTTGGGTTAATTACTCACCGACGTCTTGAACTGATGAGGGGAAAAACTGAACCACTCCATAAAGTCTTCTCCAGCACATCCCCGAACACTTTCAATAGGGTTACAGTCCGGACTTTGGGGGGCCGATACATGTGTGAAAATGATTCCTCGTGCTCCCTGAAACACTCGCTTATTATTTGAGTCTCCATTTTATATCAGGGAAGAGAAAGTGCACTGACGTGATAACCTGCATTCAGTTCATCAGCGCCTTCATTTTATTGCCACGTTAATGTTGCTGAGCCTCGACCGGAGCAGCAATACCATGGAGATTACATGCTGTGATCAAGGATAAATGCCCTCTACGAAAATATTAGTGTGTGACTTTTTTTTTTTTTTTGGCTGGGCGGTGTATTTGGAAGCAGGAAACATGCGAGAGGGTTACCTAGGCAATCAGAGCCAAGGGATTCACTTGCTTTTATCACTTTCTTTGTGAATGCACCTTTAAGCAGCAATGAAATTGAAGTAATGCTTCAGTGACTGGTATTAAAAATCATTTAGATCCACATTATGTATAATCACTTTGGCTCCATTTTTTTTTTCCTACAGTCTCTATGCAGTACTCATCAGGGATCTCAATGACCTCAGAATATGTAAATAACCCCAAAGTGTAGTGTTTTTTTTTTTTCACCAGAAATTTAAAAAAAATATTTTTTTTTCCAGCATGAGTTACTCTGTTGAAAGCATCAAGGTGAAACTGAAGGCCAACCCTGTCCTCCTCCAGGTAAAATGTCCTCCTTTTCAATTTGCCATTATTCCTTGTTCATAACCGCCATCAATAGAGCCATGTGTTCATTGTTATTTTGAAGATTCCCATTGGTTCTGGAAAGGGATTTGTCGGGCTAGTGGATTTGATCACTAAGCAGCGACTGACATGGCAGGGGAAGTCGTGCGCGAAAGACGGGAGGGATTTTGAAACGAGAACCCTCCGAGCCACGGATAACCCGGAATTCCTGGAAGAAGTCGACCAAGCCAGAGCGACACTCATAGAACAGGTACATTGAAATTAATCACAGCGTCCTGCACTTCCTGATTATTTTTCAGTAACAGAACCTCCCAAAGTCTTATGTCTTTTGTGCTGTTCGATATCTTCTAACCAATCAGAATTGAGCAGGGAGTGGCATTGTGGCTGAAACACGGGATTATACATAGCACAGAGAGAGAAAAGACTCAAAGCAACGACAACAATGAGTTCAATAGCATGTCTTTGTGGAAAATCTCTTTCATGCAGATAAATTATCCCCATATTACGGCAATGTGACAACGGTTCATTATGATCCCCCCCCCCCCCCAAAAAAAAAAAAAAGTATTGAAACGACAAGGTCATGTGGTTTTTTTTTTGTTTGTTTGTTTTTTTGGGGTTGGGTGAGATTAAGGTTTGAGATGAGTTCCTGCTTCTGATATTTACAAAGTATTTGTCTTATTGGGGGGAAAAGTATTGGAACGGATCGCCTTGGTCTCCAATAAATATTAAAAACGATTGAATTCCTTGCCCTTCCCATCCGTTAGGTTTTTTTCAGCTTTTTTTCATAGTTTGGCCAGGGGTGCGACTTGTATGTTAAATTATTAACACATTGATATAATTTTATTTTTTTTTACACATTACATGTTGAAAATTTAGAAACCTGGCAACCCAGGAAGTGTTGAGTGCTTGTTGAGAAGGCTGACTCAGATTTCCAATGATCCGGAAAGGCAGTGCATTTATTGTGAACGTTTTTAGTGGGAATATTAAACACACAGGATTAAAAACATTAACAGGATTAAAAACAGAGGATTTCAGTGGCAGCAAATTGCAGTGAGAGCAGATCACAGCGAACTTTCTCTCCATCGGCGTCTCAGACAGGTAAATAACAGATGCTAAATGCTAATGCTATGCGAAATGACTCCTCATGCAAGATATAAAGCATATCTTAAACTGTCGAGTTTAAATTGAAATGAAGAGTCTGTTTTAACATGTTTGAGGTGACAGTCTAATGTTTCAGTGGAATTATATGCTCCTGTGTGTAAAGGTGAGCCCTTTTTCCTCCTCTCTGTGTTAGGCTCAGAGACGCACTGCGAGTGTCTCACACACCAACATTTTCGTTACACCTCGTCACGTCATGTTTTTGTCGCCAAAGATCCATTTTTAGTGCGTCGTCATACAAAAAAAGGTGTGTTAACAAAATAATTTAAACACTGCCCCCAAAATGCGACCTATACTCCAGTGCGACTTGTATATGTTTTTTTTTCTTTATTATGCCATTTTTTTTGATGATTTGACTTATACTCCAGAGCGACGTATACTCCAGAAAATACGGTAATAGGAAAAAAATGTTTTTACCTCATCTAAGGGTAATAGCAAACTAAGTAAGTTTTAAACAAAATAAAATTTGAAAAACTTTATTTGTGTTTTATGCAGGTTGCGGATTTGGATGATGAATTTGCCGACCTGCTTCTTGGGGAATATGGGGATAACTTTGACGCAGTGCCTGCTGGGAAGGTATGTTTGTTTGTTAATTTTTTTCATCTTAATCATAAGAGAGGCAAACATGAAGAATAAATATTGAATCTGTGCGATTGCACAGACACGCGTAGTGTGACGTGAGTAGAGAGTTGGCCTCTGCATTTAATCCCTCCTTACACACCAGCCGTGAGCTCACAGAATCACCCCGCAGTTTGGGGTTAAGTGCTTTGCCCAAGGTCACTTCAGACATGAATACTTTCTTGCCAGTGCTGGAATCTTTTGGTTACAAGCCCGCTTCGGTACCCTTTAGGCTACAGTTCAGGGCCAGGATACTCAGGGGATCAGGGATACTGTGCTGCCTGAAAGCGGCACTCTCGACAGATAATTGTACTGACAGCTTTCTGAGGCTGGTGTTGTAAGAGTATTGCAGCTCCTCAGGGCTGTGCAGCTTCCAGTTGTGCACGTGTTCGCATCAACTTTAGCCATTAAAGAAATAAACAAATCTCCCTGGTGTTTCCCAACTATGGTCTGAAGTGAAAGCAGGAAAGGTTAAGGCTGTTTTCTTTTCACCACATTTCCATTCATTTATATCACCTGTCTTCCGAGTTTAATTATCTGTTTAACCAGTTCATGTTCCGTGTTCCCGTTCATGTTTCATGAGTTTGTTGGCCTGTTTTTAACTCCCGCACACAAAGTGGCTCTGGAGCTGTAGGAATGGGTTCCTTCGGGGCTTTCAAACTCGCAATGCTTGTTCTCCATTGGCATATTATGAAATGTTTCTTTCGGCAGAAGTGTCTGAACCCCTGTAGCCTATTTTCTTTTTCATGTGCAAGTCTGAGTGTTTGGGTATTTTTTTATTTTATTTTTTTCAGTTTTGTATATTATCAATAAATGTATTTTTATTTATGAATTAGTTTTTTTGTTGTATGCAAGTCAGCGATACATAACATACAATCCGCATCAACTCAGTGACCCGGCAGTCTTATTGTGTTTTCTTTGGTGAACAGGATTCCAAATACGACACCTACCAACAATCAAAGGCATGTTTTATGACTATGGATCTCGGGTATCGTAGTCCATTTTACATCTGTGCCCTGCAATAGACTGGTAGTCTATTCAGGGTGTACTCTACCTCTCGCGCAAAGTCAGCTGTGATTTTTTTCTAACTTCCATCACAGTCCTGACAGATAGGCGCGATAGAAGGCCAGGAACAGAATGTCCCGTACCCCGGCTACCGACGTGGCCGCCCAGCGAGACTATATAGTGCGGGTCCAAGCGTATTTATTATCGAGGTGTTCTTAATGTGCAGATATTAGGCTAATGCAACTACGTCATAAATACCACGTCACTTGGGGGTCCTTGGCTACAGAGTCAGGCGGAAGAAGGAAGCACCCCAATAGACTAAGCACGGATTACCACCGTGCGCGAGGCAAAACTGCACATATTCGGAGAAAATGAGCACGAATACCGAAATACGACTTTTGTCCGAAGTTGTGGCGACAGAAGAACGAGGTCTGTAGAAAAAGTCAATATTCACGGCATGGAAGATCCAAATCTGATGCCTGGAACAATGTTTACACCACTGACTGAAC
>JAQNCB010000005.1:24861950-24874363 GCA_030068295.1 Euristhmus nudiceps | reverse complement strand
GATAATAGGAAAATGTGGAACCTTACCTTTCGCGTGAGGCGACGTCCGAAAGTTAAATAACAATCCAAGGAACTTTGAGGCTATGAACTCAGGCGATGAAGCAAAACCAGGATATGAGCACCACAACTGGTTTCATAAATTGAATAAAGTTCTGAAGCTGAAATGAAGTGTTTTTCCTTCTTTAAACTTTTTAATTTAAACAAACAAAAAAAAGCTCTCTTTTTGGATCATCTGTACACAAAATTTCTTCAGTAGTGCTCTGGCTTGTCTGTGATCCTTTACAAATTATAGAATTTGGAGGCTACAGTGTTTTTTTAAAAGCCATGGCTTTCTTTTTGCAACCCTACCATGCCTACAGCTTTTGGTCTATTTTCCCTTAATGTTAGACTCAAGAACATTAACATTCGCCAATGTGAGAGAGACCTTGCTTAAAAGTTACCGGGGGTCGCTTTTAGACCTCTCACTGTTCAGTCCTTGCTGTTGGACGGATCTTTGTTCGTGGTCCACTCCTGGGGAGGGTAGCGATGGTCTTGAATTTCTGGAATCTAAACTCTTTATAGATAGTTTTGTAGTTTTTTCGAGCCTGGTGAGCATCAATACCTCGCTTTCTGAAGTCCTCACAAATCCCCTTTGTTTGTCCCATAATGAACCATGCGCTCTGGAGGTCAGACTTTGGCAGATCTCTGTTCTTTAAATAAATCAGGATGCTCCTTCACACCTGATTGTAACCAGTTAATGGAAAACACCCGACTAATTTCACCTTCAAATCTAACGGCTAAGAATCACATACTAGATATGATGGTATTTTATTTCTTTAAGAAAATCACTAAGTATTTTTGTCTTGTTTCTTTAATTGAGTTCTTCATGTAGTGTCAGGACGAGTGTAAAGATCTGATGATGTTTTAGGTTTTATTTATGTACAAATATTATAAAGGGTTCACAAACTTAAGCACCACAGGACGGTGTTCAGTGGAAAAACCGTATTGGCTGATGATTTGCCAAATTTTTTCCATGTTTCACATGTTTAGTCCCTTTATGATCTCCATCTAAAGTACAGAATGTGTTTTATTTTCAGACTTCACAAACTGTTTATTATTGAATTTGGTTGAACAGTTTAGTGGTAGATGGTAAATGGATAGGTGCCAACATGACTCCTTTTCTTTTTATCAGTTTTTTATGGGTCTGTCATAAAGTGATGTTGCATGTTGGAACTTATGAGAAAACCATCACATGCCTGTAGGACACAGTACAAAGATGAAAAGTGCATGCTCGAAAAATATCCTGCTAAAACCAGATTCCTTTATATTAAAAATGTGACATGTCAAAAAGTTTTTAGAAACCAAGTAAAAGAAATAGGCTTGTTCCTTTGTAAGATCATAACACCTTTAAGTCCCTTTCTAATTGTGTTAAAATTATTTCCCCTTGGCTAAAGTGTTTATTTTTGGCCAGTATTCAAAAAATAATAATGAATAGTAAAAAAAGAAATAAAAATCTAGGTTGTGAACCCTTTCTCTTAAATGTACCTGATATGCTACATTGGTTTATAAGCAGCACAGAACATAAAGCCTGAGATTATAGGGATAAACGTTTTAAATGTTAAATTTCTAATCAGACTTGACGGATAAATCTGACTGTACTCAGAATGTTTCTATGATTTGTTTGATGACTTCTGAATAAGGAATAAAATCATTCGTGCTACACAAATTTACAGGATTTAGCTCTTGTTATTTTATATCTTTAACTAAATTCTGATTAAAAGTTCCTGCACTGCTGCAGGTTGTAATATGTTGTTATTTCTAACTGCAGATCTTGAGAACGCTCTGAAATGCCTCCAGAGGGAAGACCCCAGTCTGAAAGTCAGGACCGACCCCGACTCTGGCCAGGCATGTAACCTTTTGCTATTACCATTTTCGAATGTTCGTTCTTTAAAGTGAAACGAAAGGCAAAGCCTTCCAAACTCACCCCTTACACATGAACATGTGGATATTTTCATCATCAGGTAGTTTTTTTACTTACGTTTTTGAAGTTGCAACCTGCATGTGTTTGATAGCTTGCATTGGCCAATTTGAAAGGATTGTGATTTTATTCTCACGAGTGCATGAAATCATGAGAATCGGATGTAGATTTGTCGGTTTGGTTAACAGCAATATTAACAGCATACATTTATTAAACTAACATCAGACATAAACTAGTGAATTTCTGGATAAAGTAAAAAAGGCACAAATACAAATCATACTCACTTCCATTTACAGACATTAAACAAGAGTCAGCTGCTATATATGAAGGAATAATATACCACTCCATTCATTCATATGCAAATTAGTTCTCTGTTACTGACAATCACATGATTTTTTACGAGTTATAGTCTCAGTACAACGTTGCTCCTGTGTAAGGATTTATTAGTTTTTGCTTGTGCATGTGCTGTATGTGATATGCAAGCTTCTATTAAGTTTGAGTTTAATTTCCGTTTAACCATGTGCTACAAAGACGAAAGCAAGCACACTCGGAGAGCAAACCTCCACCAAGCCATAACAATCAACTACACTGCACCCCCTTGCTGCACTACCACCAGTTATTTAAAAAAGGATTTTCCATCGTGGGTCAGATCTGAATGAAACTTGGTCTGAGAGCAAAACTTCTGATCCTGAATATCCATGGTGACTTTTATTCAAATCAGATGTGTTTTGACAGAGATATGATCTAGACCTGCCCCTAACATTACCAAAATTTAATGGAAACATGGTTGGGTGATTGCTTAATCGTAATTAAAATTTCAGATTGCAATGTTAAAAACAGGGGACAGGAAGTTGGTAACACACAGACAAACTAACTTGGTGTTGGTACATAAATTTCTATTAAATCTCTGAAGTAACTGAAATGCTTCTTTGCGTATTACTAGTAACTTCCTGTCAGCATTTGTACTTGATCTTTTAAATGGTTTCAACAGACGATACTGTGTGGGATGGGAGAGCTTCATATCGAGATCCTGCATGATCGTATCAGGAGAGAGTACAACCTTGAAACACACTTGGGGCCGCTACAGGTTGCCTACAGAGAGACGATCGACCAGACAGCAACCACAACAGGTAGGACTTCTGAGCAGCAAATTGAACACAAACATCCAGCACTGATTTTCTTTCTTTCTTACATGAAACCTGGACAGTATTTATTTTTTTTGTTCTTTGGTCATCTCTAAGTAACCTCTTTATCCTGGTCAGTCATGGGAAGGTATATTATTTGTATATATTTTGGGACATAAAACCTCACTGGGAGACAGTCATATCTGAGTCAAACATATACCTACAAACATGTGAGTCAAATACATTTGAATCATTCAATATACCGAACCTAACCATTAATACCTGTAAATGAAGTAGATTATAGAACATAATGGAAAAAGTGGAACCTTACCTTTCGAGTGAGGCGATGTCCGAGGAGGAGGGCAAACGGCAGAAAATAAATGGCAGGAAACATTAAAACTTAAACCTATTTACACTTAATTTTTTTTTTCTTTTTTCAGTTTCTAATTTTCATCGGATTCCTCTTCTTCTGTTCTCTTTTTCGGTTCTTGACAAACTGACTTGAGATGCATTACCGCCACCACCTGGGCTGGAGTTTGAATCTTGACTCATTTCCCTTTGACTGATGCTTGAGAGATTCGGCCAATAGGAGAGCAGGATCATGGTACTGAGCATTATGCGAAAGATTCTGACCAATAGGGCAGCCGGGGCGCGTTTATGGCGCAAATTTTTTAATTTTCTGCGAGTGGTGGTTTCATTTATTTCATATGCTGAATAATTTTTTGTAATATGAGGCGAAAAAATCTTTGCATATCGTTTCGTAAAATGAAGTTTTCGTGTCTCGAGGTTTAAATGTCTGTGTATGTGTGTATATACATAAGAATATGAACCTTGGTCCAACGGACCCCGATCCAGCGGATTTTTGATGGAACGGACAACCCCTCGGTCCACAAGTTCGGATTTTGTCCAGTAGGTGTCATGAGAGCGCCAGTGTTTGTGAAGAATTTAGAGTTAAAAAACAAACAGTAAGTGATATTAGAAAATCAAAAGAAAAGTTGCAAAAGTTTGCTGTGCAGTTTGATGTTGGTTCAAGTAAAGGAAGTAAAGGTAATGTACGTGCTTGTATGACCACGAGTGTGGAGATAATGTCCGCTGCCGCTAGCGCATAGTGCTGTCGAGCCTTTCAGGTACCAGTTAAATGAATTACTGTACAATGTATTACAATATGTATTACATGTATTTACTGTACAGGTACAATATAAATGTATTATTTGGGTGTTAAATGTTCAGTACTACTCTGCTTTTACAGAACACTCAGGTGATTTTACTTGTATTTAGTATAGCGCGCGCGCACCCCCTCCGAAAAAACACTTCACTCTAGCGGACACCACAGCCCCCCTTTTAGTCCGTTCGACCGAGGTTCAACGGCATGTATGTGTGCGCGTGTACTTTATATATATATATATATATATATACACATACACACATACACACCTGTATGATTATGTAGATCTAAAATCATCAGTTTCTTAAAGTCTGGCACCTTGATTTATCATTTAAAAGTACAGTGTATTTTTCTGAGTCTACGCAAACTTTTTTTCCTTCCTTGTTAAATATAAAATGCATGTTTTTGTTTACTGAAAGGGAAAAAACAACATCAAGTAGTGTGGGATGGAAGGTCAAAGGCTAAAGGTATTTCCTTGTTCACAGTGATATCCTGGTTTATGGTTTAAGGGCAGCAGTTTTAATTTTGACATGAAATGACCTCAGTGTGCCACTAACCCTGATAAGCATTTCGTGTACTGAAACACACCAGCGTAAACAACATAGCATTTTATTGTAAGTGACAATTATTTGAACTCCTGAGTATCAGGTACGGTATTCAAATTGCTGGATAAATGTTGAGTGTAAATCACTGACTGTCCTCCCCAAGCTTTAGCGTGGTTCTGTTTTATGTTTTAGACACTTTGGATCGAACCTTGGGTGAAAAGAGGCATGTTGTCACTGTAGAGCTGACAGTGAGTCCCTGGGAATCATCTGCTCCAGCCACGTCATCTTGTCCCATGACTTTTGAGGAGGAACTAAAAGCCCAAATTTCTGCTGACATTAAAGAGGCAGTGGAGAGCGGGGTTCAGAGTGCCTGTCTGCAGGGTAAATACACTGTGTATTATACATGTCCTGTATAGAATCTTGGGCGCATGCAAAGAAATGCCATAGAGCAAACATCACGTAAATCAGTAGTCAGTATTTGGTGTAGTGACCCTTCCGGTCTCTAATTTACAAGTTTCACGGCAGCCTTAAATGGGATTCCTGTAATGACACGGACATCCAAGTCATGCTAAATGCTTATGGGGCTCTGCTAGGAGTTCCTCCATTACCGTATTTTCCGGAGTACAAGTCACATTTTTTTTTTCTCTCCTCGATAGTTTGGCCAGGGGAGCGACTTGTATGTGAAATTAACACATTATGATATATATTTGTTCTTTATTTTCACACTGATAACCGCAAGAGGGCACTCTTGGGTTGTGAAGTCAGTATAATTTTGCCGAGATCTTTTGTCAATACGACTCTTACAACACTGGAATTTAAGTCAAAAGAGACCTTTATTGTGAAAGTCTTAACAGGAATCCTTTAGTTCTTGTTAAGATAGGCTACTTTCGTCGTTTTGGTAAAGGCTTAGCCATATTTCCAATCATCCGGATAGACAGCGCATTTATTGTGAATGATTTAAGTAGGGGTATAAAACACGAGAGGACAGCAGTGACAGAGCGCGGTGAGAGGACATCGCAGCGACTCTTGCACTTCCATCGCCACCTGAGACACAGGTAAATAATAACAGAGGCTGCGGGTCAAAGCGAAATAACTCCTCACTTAAGACATAGGGCAAATAATATACTGTAGATTGAAATGAAGAGTCTATTTTAACATGTTTGAGCCAACAGTCTAATGTTTCAGTGGAACTATAGGTCCCTGTGCGTAACGGTGAGACTGCATCTTTTGTTGCCTCCCCGCTCGGTGTTACGCGCAGAGTAAGTAGAGATGGTATGTACACTGTTAGCATCTCACAAACCAACATTTTCACCCGTCTCGTCGACGAAAATCAAACACGTCACGTCATGTTTTAGTCGCCAAAGATCCATTTTTATGCATCATAGTCACATCATTTATAAAAAAAAAAAAAAAAAAGTGCCTTAATGATATCATTTAAACACTGCTCCAAAACGCGACTTGTACTCCCGACTTATACCCCAGAAAATACGGTACATAAAGCAGTAGCTGAACAGTTTGAATTTGGAAATTCGGTTTAGAATTAGTGCCCATCGTGTTGGCACAAACGTGAGAATAACTAATCATATCTTTTTTCCTTGCAGGTCCGGTGCTGGGTTACCCTGTACAGGGAGTTCTCACTGCGATCCACAGTGTACGTGCGGAACCTGGCACCTCTCTGGCCATGGTGTCGGCTTGTGCGTCTCGCTGCACGCTTAAGGTACCTTGCGTTCAGTCCGTGGCTTATTCTGACTCATGGGGTGGATACATGTTACATTGATTGGTGTTATAACGAAAATGAATGTACATCTAGGCACTTAAACAGGCAGGGGGACAAGTATTGGAGCCTGTGATGTCATTGGAGGTGACCATAAGTGAAGAGTATCTGAGTTCTGTGCTGGGCGACCTCGCTCAGCGCCGAGGACAAGTGCGAGACATTCAGAGTCGCCATGACAGTAAGGTTCTTTTGGCCACTGTACCGCTGGCAGAGATGATGGTGAGTGAGCTGCGTTTTATTAAAATTTAAATAAAAGCTTAAATAATTATCACAAAGGAAGGGCGATATTAAATGAAGTATACGTGGTGTTTCCAGGGGTATTCCACCGCTCTGCGCACTCTGACCTCAGGAAATGCCACCTTCTCACTTGAGCTGGCCAGCTACGAAGCAATGAACCCTCAGGACCAGAGTGCATTGCTGAACAAAACGGCTGGGTTGGTGTAGTATACACCTTTAAACATTCAACATTTCATTCACAAATCAGTGCATTTCCTTTAAGAACAGATCTGAACTTTTATTTTATGTTGCTGGACAGATATTTGTGACTGAAGATTGTGAACATAATATTTATCAGGTTAAAATTCTCACCCAAAATCATCATATTTACAGCAATTACAAACAAATCGGGCAACTTTCATAAAACTTATTCACAAAACATGATCTATTTAAACATTTTTTGGCGATAATCTAAAAACAGGGCTTTTAAAATCAACTCAGTGCACACAGAATATAATCTGTAAATGGATATTCCTGATCATTGTTTCCATGTGGAATTCCAGCTTCGGGCGCTCACAGGCCGTTGTATTCATGTGGGCAATAGCCGACATACAGAGGCTCTGCCGGGATTCCTCTCCTACAGAGGAATAGATGCAGTTTAGACATTTTTGCAACACTGACCTGCTTCAAAAAGGACTCTGGGAACTTTGGTCTGCGTCCAGATCGAACATTTAGATTAGAAGAAATGGCTTTTTCCACTTAGAATTCCTTCCTTATCATGGCTCTACTTTGAGATGAACAGAGAAACCAGCTGATCATCCTCACACGGTATTCCCGATGATTCCAGCGCACATGCTTCAAACCACAATCAATAATCAATCATGAATGAAACACCATTCCCAGGTGAACAGGCTCCGTTTGAAGGGAAAACTGTTGCATTAGCATGGGCGCCACAAACTACACTGAAGTTGGTTCAGATCTCAGGTGGGTTCCATAACCTACTGTTACTAAATAGTTTTTTTTTTTTTTGCTGTTACTAATAGTATTGGTAATATCCAGACTATTACCACTGCGAATACATTATTGATTAAATGCAGTCATTCTATTGTGAAAAAGGTATTAAATAAAAGCTTTTTTTTTTGTACATGCTGTCAATTATAGCTGTAAAAAAGAAAATTGGAATCAGCCAAAAACAGTATATATATATATATATATATACTTGCATTAGGCTTATGACTGCAAACATTAAAGTGGAGAAGGACAACACTGCTTTCTGGATCCACATGCTATCGTGCAGGAACATTTGAAAACACAGACCAGTCCGTATACTGATACACCAGGGTTTTGGAGGAGGGCATGGCCCGATGAAAAGTTTCACCAAGGTGGAATTACGAAAATCCCACATTTTCCAAAAAAAAAAAAAATTTAATTGATCAGTGCTTCTTTGGTGAAATTTCACAATGGCCGAGCCACATTGAGAAAGAATAACTCCACCAAGCCAGCTATAATAGTCCTGGGAAACTTACATTCATGACCTGATGTTCTGATTCTGAAATGAAAAATGTGCGCCATGCTTCCTATCAATGTGGTCTCTGGACCAAGTAGATAAACCTGTACAGCTCCTACAACTAGTTTATAGGAAATGATTGAATGTGTGATCCTTTATCATCGAGGCCTCATGAAACACCCCTCCCATGTTTGAGACTCACCTGAGCATGCGGCAGCGGTGTTTCACCAGACGAGTGTAGGCACTGCTGATGTCCTTCACATTTTCATCACTCCACAACCTCTCGGCCACTGCACTGGCTCGTGGCCTGCAAGAAAAACAAAAACATATACAGGGATCCCTCACATTTGGTGGTTAATGGGGGGTCGAGACCCTACCCGTACACCGAATTTCCGTGAAGTAGGATCGACCCCCCTGACTGACGTATATGTGTATATAATATCAATAAATACATTTTCAACGCTATAAATGCTTATAATAACAATTAAACATTCAAAAACAATGCACAAGATATAAATAAAATATAAATAATATAAAATACATACATGTAAGTGTACATAGATGTAAATAAAGTGTAAGAAATGTCTTGACTTCAGCCTTTTTTGTCTCGAATACTGTTATTTCAGAGCCGAGTCCCAAACGGGAGTCAGTAGTGACCTTGCCCTCCTCCCCTTAACGTTTTCTCTAATTAATAGTGAAAGATTTAAGTGAAGACCGCAAGCTGACGACCGACTCTGTTTGAAACACTGCCTTTGAAATCTTGCAAGCTGATTGGCCGAGATGAATTTCCCAGCCTTAGAAGAGGCTGGGATCCGAATCTGAATTAGTAGCGACCCCTTGTGGCATTTTGATGAATTTTTTTTTTTGATGATATTTTAAAAAATCTGCGATGTACTGAAGCCGCAGAACTTGAAGCACAATATAGCAGGGGATCACTGTATCTACAGACAGTCGTCGACTTACGACCGCATTTGGTTCCGACAGACCGGTCGTAAAGCGATCTGGACGCATGTCGATCCATGTTCCATGGATCCAGTCCGTTGCTTTGTTATCACCGTGGATCTGATAGGTGCTGATCCTTTCACAGCTTCACAAATCCGTTCTTTACTGTTGTAGAGTGAGTTCAACTAGGTGGGTGGAGGCGGGAACCTTTGTTCAGGTTTGGTTCCACCCGGTCCAGGTTTTAGTGTAGTACTACACGCACCCACCAGTATTATAGGAGAGCCGGTGGGCTTCTTGTTTTGGACTGCAGACGTTATTAAATAAAGTCCCACGTTACTTTACGTCATTACGAGTCAACGTGCTTTATATTTACCAGGTTACAAAATGTACCCTTTAAAATCGTCAACATGGTAGAGTGTGATAACTGAAGTTCACGTGCAACCATCTTGATCACCTTCACGTCAAGATCAATGGCCTTCCTCTCTTGGCAGGCTTCGGAACAGAAAAATCGCCTTTTCTTTTGGTCGCCATCTCGAAGTAGGGGTTGAAGGACTAAGTACTGTAGTATGTACGTACTGTACTACTGTTAACGCCACTCTGAGCAGTTAGAAAGTGAAGCTGCATCATCTCCTGATTGGCCTTTTTTAAGATGCTGGTGCTGCCGGCAGTGCAAACAACTGTCGTACGCTACACTCGCACTGCACTGTCATGAATCATGCGTCACGACTTTTGCGGTCATAAAGTCGAACAGACGTAACTCGCACAGGTCGTAAGTCGACGACTGTATTTTGAAACGATCGCCAACAAGGCACACTGACCATGCATGGTTTTTTAACTAAACGCAGCAATATTGCCAATGTCATCTTTGTTGACTCTGAAAAGAATGTCGTTACCGTTACAAAACTTGCGGGCTCTGACTCAGCCTCAGGCTCAACATGCTCCAAATTCATCCTTCATTCCAGTAAATTAAATTCCACTTCTCTACAGCATAATGATAATATTAATTTGATTTATATGATACACAATATTGCATGTTATTATTCTTAAGTTCTAAATGTTGACAGACTGTCCTCAGTATCACTGTTATATGTGCCCTAGCACCCAGCCTAGCACTAGCATCCAATAAGTGCATGCTCTAATGTTTTGAAATGATAGAATTTAAGTTATTTTACAACTTTATTCAGTGTGTATACAAGGATTCAAGTTTTTATCACAATATGTTAATAAAAGTATGTATTTTAGTTGCAGTAGATGCAGTTACACTATTCTAATGTTTGTTATGTATGTTTTATATGTTTAAATTGCATACTTTGCTCAATATGCAGTTCTGTTATAGTGTTATTGTTTGTGCCAAAACTTAAAACATAAAATGTTCATATTATTATTAAGTAGATTTTATGATGCTTCGAATTTCTATTTTAATTACTTAGTATTTAAAAAATTCTATTATATTGATTTAGTATTTTTGCATTTTTTGAATGTCTATAGGTTATTAAATATTAAATTCACATATACATAATTATAATGATAGAAATGTTAAGCAATACTTGCTTCAGCATTATAGTATTACAGGTACATCTTGTACTTAATTTTTACTAATAAAAAATTGCATATGTTACAAGTTTATGAGGACATGAACAGTTATTTGTACAGCCAGTTAAGCGCAGACTTGAAACTTGTTCAAGTTTGGTGTGGACCATGTGTGCATGTTGTGTTGTAAAGCTGCACTTCTGTCATTTTACAATAATATTATATCTTGAATCTTACATATTTGCATATGTAAAATAAAATGAAAAGCTGTTAGTATTTCAAATTATCTTCGGTTTCTTTACATATTAGATTTTTAGTGTGGCCCCAGTATAAGACCACTGTACAAAACCTTTGGTCTCAGACACATGGCAACAACTACATGTATACTTTAGGCTAAATTATATATATAGTTTCTATACTATATATTACATATTACATGCTGCAAATGGTCACCAAATGGCATCTACAACATTGAAATTCTTAAAAATTTCCCTGTAGGGGGGACCCCCTCCCATACCCTCCCCTTTGCGCTACCGCGCCGCCTCGACGGCTCCGCAGACTCGTTCAGCTGCTTCGCAGCTTCATAGTATACTCACTTTTTTTTTTTTTTTTTTTTTACCATGACAGCACTGGTAAAGCATATGTGTATGTGCAAAGGTTGTTCATCAGTTAATAGATCAACAGACTTTAAGCCTAAATGCAATACCAAAATAACTTGTGCATGCAAACTGCACATTTTTGTACTGGACAATGACTAACTTCAGTCTTTTATTGTTAGCAGGATTACACAAACAGTAATGTTCATCATCGTTCATTTTCTGAATCACTTAATCTTAATTAGGGTGGTTTGGAGGCTGGAGCCCATCGTAGCTGATTCTGGGCAAGGGCGTGCACGCCAAGCCAATTTTGAAGATGATCTGGCCCAAATTCTGAATCAATTTCAGTTGAAAATAATTTACTTTTCAAAGATTCTTTAACATTGTGAGACAGGATGATTGACAGTTTGGATGACATATAAAGGATTTCTGGGTTTGCATTCTCAAATTGTCTTTGGTGAGTACCAACAATAACTAGATTTCCTATAAGAGCTACGGTTTAAATTTTAAAAGCTTTTTACATAACCTTCATCCCTTAGTATGATCCGTTCTGAATAGCTTACAGAACAGTCCATTTTATCCAACATTTTTACTTGTTTTTTTTTTTTTACTTGGTTTGAGATCATAACAATAAACAGTGGGAAGGTTCAACTAACTCGGCTAACCACAAAATGAATAAGTAAGCATGTAACACACACTTGTATCCAAACATTTTTCCATTATAGAGTGCCAATCTTGGAGGATGTTTAATTCATAGACTACACCCCACCAAGATCAAAAGGTAGCATTGAACTGGAAGCTAAAATATACCGTATTTTCCGCACTATAAGGCGCACCTAAAAGCCTTAAATTTTCTCAAAAGCCGACGGTGCGCCTTATATATCAGGTGCGCCTTATATATGGATCAATGTTGATTAATCATGGCTCCCGTAGTCAGGGTGTTAAGGTGGATGCTGAATTCCACCAGGCTGG
This sequence comes from Euristhmus nudiceps, assembly GCA_030068295.1. NCBI lineage: Eukaryota > Metazoa > Chordata > Actinopteri > Siluriformes > Plotosidae > Euristhmus > Euristhmus nudiceps. Next base: position 24,862,036 of record JAQNCB010000005.1, on the reverse strand, counting down.
GCTGGTTAAGATCCATTTGTGAGACCAAGCAGACAGTGATGGGTGAAAACAAAAACAAACCTTTATTGAGGGTACTCCAAAAAACA
>JAQNCB010000005.1:24675179-24686691 GCA_030068295.1 Euristhmus nudiceps | reverse complement strand
ACACACACACACACACACACACACACACACACACACACACACACACACACACACACACACACACACTCAACCATTCATTGTATTTACTGTAAATACATTTACAGCTATGAGCAATTTGGAAAAGCCAATTTAGCCGAATGTCTTTGGGCTGTCAAAGGAAACAGGAGTACCCAAGAGAAAACCAGGCAAGCACAGGGAGAACATGCAAACTCCACACAGAAATGCACATAGAATCCAGGACCTTCTTGCTGTGAGGTGGACGTGCTAACCATGACCCCTCTGTGCCTCCCCCATGTCAACTGCCCACATGAATTCAGTTCCCCAGACTATTCCAAATTGGACCCAATTATGAGGCCTGTCTGCGCTTGCCAAAGTGGGATGCTCTTAAATAACCAATGTGAGCTCTGGTTAACATGTTCATTTTGGGCCTATGTAAGCAGTTGACAAGGGGCCTCTATGGAACTTTCAGGTAATCCCATATGGGATGCATTTTTCAGCCCAGTGCTGGTGGGACACGTCTACCAAGTTTGAAGAAATTCTGCGAAAAGCTGTAGGAGAAGTTGATTTCAGAAGATTCCTGGATGGATGATTGTCACTGACATAATTTCCACATGACAGAAGCAGTTGAAATGTTCAGAATTTGAATCAATACCTTGGTTCAACAAATTATTATCCAGGTCCATTACAATTCACCGTTAAAATTGGTCATCTTCGCACTTCACAGTTGTCTTGAGACTGAGAAATATAAAAAACTTGTAATCCTGAATACGGTATATCATTCCTGCATTATGACTCCTCCTAGCTTATATAATAGAATACAATATAATATAATAAAATATAATATAATATAATCCTTTTCCCAGCATCTGTGCCTGGAAGCTGAATAGATTGAAGGAAGCCTGGACGAAATCCATCCCCGAGTCGTTCACCAATCTGTTTCTCTGCAGTGGTGTCATGTTTCCATGGGAACTAGAACCTCGATCATGGTAACATGACAAACATTATTATGTTATTATAGATGTTGGCGAATAACTGATCATTTTGCAGAATCCATCAGAATTTTTCAAAGCCGCTGCACATTTCATTGTTTGGATTTTTTTTAAAAAGTACATTAGAAAATATGGCGATTCGTCCAGATCCTTATATGAACGTTTCATCTGTTCTTGCAATTCATTTTCTCTCAACATAAGCCAACAAAGTCTTTGTACTACATACAAGTCCATTACATTCAGTTAGTTATATTGTGGAAGCACTTCATGGTCAGGGTCGCATTGGATCCAGAGCCTATCCCTGGAACACAGGAAAGGAATACGGCCTTGGATGGGATGCCAGTCCAAATCCATTACAGTGTTCTTAAATTAATAAAAGGATGACATCACCCGATTTACTTCACAATATATACATTTTTCATCTGCTTTCTTGGTTTGGCAGCGAAACCAAACCAAATGCTAAAGATCAGACATGAAGGAGCTCAGTGATGGGAAGCCTGAAAGATGGATATTAAATAAAAGAAAAATCGGTATTTTCAAAAGCAACTTGGACTGTCGGTCTGTGATCAACGATTGAAAGAAATTCCACTTTTGTAGTCTGTGTGGGAACTGAACAAGTACAACACTGATGTAAAAGCAAATTAAAAGTGAACTCATAATTCTGTTTCCCTTAAAGAGCATTTCATCATTACTCACTCATTCATTTGCCGAGCCACTTCATCCTCTTAGGGTCATAGGGAGGCTGAAGCCTATCTCAGCCGACAGTAGATAAAGGAGGGTTACAACCAGTGCTGTAGTGGTCAAAAAATAAGTGAGTACACGATGGCAGCGAAGCGACCGAGTCGCGCGGAGCAGGGGCACTTTGAAACTATTTAGCACTTCATCTCTTCATCTCCGTGTCTGGGAGGGGCTTTAAAACTATTTAGCACTTCATCTCCGCGTCTGGGAGGGGCTTTGAAACTATTTAGCACTTCATCTCCGCTTTTTATTTACACATTCGTGGAAATTTACATTGATCAACTATAAAGTAGATCAAATTAAGTCACTACACGCAACTCAGCCACTAAAACAAGTAGGTACACGGCATGTACCGGGGTGTACCCACCACTGCAGCCCTGGTTACACCCTGAGCATCTTGCCAGACCATTACAGGGCTAACATGCACACACAACCACTCACATCCACCCCTTAGGGGCAATTTGGAACATTCAATTAGCCTAATGTGTATGTCGTTGGACTGTGGGAGGAAACTGGAGCATCCCATTCAAGCGCAGGCAAACTCCACACAGAACCATCTGAACCCGGGACTCGAACCCAGAACCTTTTTGCTGTGAGGCATGATGTCAAATGCCAGCATGAATTCATTTCCTATTAGTAACACAACTCGGACCCACAATGAGGACCTGTCTGGGCTTGCCTAATTGGAATGCATTTAGTTAACTCGTATTTAGTTAACTCAAGTACACTCCAGTTATCTAATCAAGGCTTCAGACTTTGAAATGGAAACTTCACTTCAAAGTCTGAAGCCTTGATTAGTTGACTGGATGGTCAGGTGGGCATGATTAGGGTTGGAGCGAACATATTCAGGAAGGTAGCTCTCCAGGAGCAGGATTGAGCACCCCTGCAATAGCCTATCCTCTCACAATGGTGGGTATAAGGTGAAATGGTTCATCATATAACCTGAGCTTTTCCTTCTCTGATATCACGTGTATAATGTCTTTCTGATGCAAACACAGCCGACAGCATCCGGGCTAAGGAGGTGTTCTTGTTATATTTTTTTAGTAGCGATTCCTTCACTTACTGAAAAGCACTAGCTACTGTCAAGCCAGCTACTCGTATTCTATCAAGTACTGTACTTCCTGGTGGAAACCAGTCGTGTTGAAATCAAGTGTGAAAGCAGAGACGTTAAACGCAACAATTGTGTAACAGTTTCTTCATAAACGATGACAGATGGCAGTAAACAGAGGCGTTCCAGTAATGACTCGGGTATGTATCGTTACTAATTTCCATCATGTTGATGAAAGATATCATAGTAACCGAACAAGTTTATGTGACATGCCTGCTTATCTTAAATGGTTTGCCAAGGTACAAGATCAGATAATGCATAAATGAGAATCACAGTAAAAGTTTTCTCTAAAATAAAATAAAATTAAATCCAACACAGTATTATATTAAAATTTCTTTGAAGACAATTACTGGATACAAAATCTTATATGAAGTAATTTAAATAAAGAATCTGTATGGTAGTATGGTGTTCGGAGGTGGAGTTAGCATGTTGATTATAATTTTTCATTAGATAATGCTTATCTAGGGCAGCGTGGTGGCACACTCGCAGAGCAAAAAGGTCCTGGGTTCGAGTCCCACGATTGGTGAGGGTGTTTCTGAGTGAAGTTTGCATGTTCTTCCAGTCATAGCATGGGTTTCATCCAGGCGCTTCAGATTCCTCCTACAGTTCAAAGACATGCACATTTGTCCAATCGGCTGTTCCAGCTTGCCCCCAGGGGGGAGTGTGAATGGTTTTGTGTGTTATCCCTCTGATGGACTTTTACTCTGTCCAGGGTGTACTTTGCCTTAACCCTGAATCAGCAGAAATAGGCTCTAGCCTCCCAGCAACCATAGTAGGATTAAACAGTTCGGAAAATTTAATAGTATTAAAATAAACCGGGCGTCCATGAGAGCTAATTGGCCGAGCTCTCACGGGAGGGAGGGAGGAACGGCATACGCTCACTTCCCTATCACTCACAACGATCACCAGCCAATCATGAGGGTCTATGAGCTCATTTGTACGAGGGGGCGGATAGTGCTTTCCCTCCGAGTGTGTTAGCCCGCCCCCAAATACGCATGACTGCGCAGTTCGAAAAGAGGCGGGTGGCTAGCAGCGCATGTCACGGAGGAGGCGTGTGCATGCTTTCAGCCCGCCCTAGTCAGTGGTGGTTGTGTGATAGGGAAGGCAACACCTGATGGGTGGGAATTGGATACGAATAAATTAGGGAGAAAATTGGGGGAGGGGGTATTAAAAGAAATAAATAATTACATGCAGACATCCCGTGTACTTCTTTTTTTTTGTTGCTGTTGTTGTTTTTGTTTTTTGACTCCACCCCTCACTACCTCCACTTAGAGATTATCTTAAAAAAATGATAATTTAAAAAAACTTGGTTAAATGAATGAAACTAATTTCAGGTAATTAATTAGTTGAAAAATAACTCAAGTGAAGAGTTTTAAAGTGTACCTGTGGTGAATTTGTCTTACTAGCTCTTTAAAATGATCATGTAAGACATCAACGGTTCCATCAGTCCTTGCTTCTCGTCAAGTATACACAAGTGTTGCCACACCATTACGATGATTAGACGTACACAGCAACATGTTGCCTTCTTCATCGGCTGTTCCAGCCCTGGTTGTGACAGGAATTCATTGTTTTGTGACAATGCAGCAGACACCAGTCCAAGATAACACATTGTTGGCCAGGAAAATGGCAGAGTGCAAAGCTTAAGGCTGCACAAGCAACAAGCACAGAAACAAACATAACATCGGCATAATGGGTAGAGAAGTAGGTTTGGAACCAAACTAGAACTACTTGGCACAAAGTCCTCGTTTTTATTTCGAAAGCCAGACACTGTTCCTACAGAATGCCGTCATAACAAGTCAAAGGGTGATGACGGACAGGAGCAGAGGATCGCCGAAAGGAACCAGTAAAAGCTAAGTGCCTTTAGTATGCGGGGAGTTTTATTCCCTAAAATGTCGCTTGCTCTTTGTTTACTTGCGCTGGACAACCCAACTCGACGAGTCCATGTTAGCTCCGGGGAAAAATGGCTGTTCTGCATGGGTTCAGCCCCGTGAGTAATCCACAGGTCATTTTATATTCTGGTAATTTGATTGGGGATTTGAGCCACACTGTCACTGGTTCGTCACTGCTGTCCCCCCAGTGCCGCTCACTGGGTTATCAAAGGCGTGTATCTCACCGTCTGTGGTGAGAGGGATGTAAAAGAACCATTGCTGACTTTCGTCAAGAGTAGCTGTATAGCCGTCAGCGTGTTTCTGCCCTGCAATGGCCTGGCGAGCTGTCCAGGGTGTACTCTGCCCTCGCCCAGAGTCGGCTGAGATGGGCTCCAGCCTCCCTGAGACCCTAATTAGGATTAAACGGGTCAGAAAATGAATGATGAGTTTAATATGATTGTTCTGTTAAATGAATAGTGTGCGCGTTGATTTGAAAATATCACAAAGCATCGACAGTATATACGGTTTTATGTTTTTTTGTTTTTTTTGAAGCATCAGGCTGTCAGCTGAGTTATAAAGTTTCAGCTTGCTGGTGCATTCCTATCGAATCAGCCCTGAAGCCACGTACCTTATAATCACACGGAAGTTAAGAGCCAAAATGTCAAATCCGATGCACATTTTACTGAATTTGAAATCACAAACGCTCAAAATTACTCTGAGCATTTTATCATCTTTAAATATGAAGATTTTCATCCTGCTTGATGATCGTACTGTATTATTACCACTGCACTGCTGATAGATTCACCCACTTTGTGTCCATTTGCTTTGACCATTTGATCAGATAAATTTTCAATAATAGTCACTTTGTAGGCAGAAAAAATCCGATTGTATGAATGAATTGAATACTTCCACTTTAATAGGGACCCCTTTACATCTTCATGCAGTTGTCCAATCTGTCAATCATGTAGCCACAAAGTCGTACCTACAACCATGTCGATCAAGGGATCACAGGGAAGCTGGAGCTGGGGGATACAGTATATATGGATATTCCAGAAAGATGGATGATGATATTTACAACATACCGGTACATGCTTTTTAAAAAAAATAAATAAAAAAAAATAAAAAAAAGTAGAACACACACACAAACACATTTTATGGATACAGGTGTGGCCACACCCCTCCCTTTGTCTATGGTATGAAACTATGTGTGCGCATGTGTTTACTTCAGTCCTCAGCACCCAGACATGACAAAATTAAAACCAGATTTGAGCAGATTTCAGTTATTATCAGTGCAAAAGACTTCATCGCTGCTTCATTTGCCATACTGCTTAATCGTACAAGAGTTGCAGGGAGGCTGGAGCCTATCTCAGCCGACTTTGGCCGAATGCAGGGTACACCCTAAACAACCTTTCATGCAACCATTCACACTCATACATAGTGCCAATTTGGAACGGCCAGCCAGTAAGCATGTCATAAGACTGCAGGAGGAAACCAGAGTGTGCAGAGGAAACCTGCACAAGCATGAGAACATGAAGCAAACTCGACAGGCTCAGGGTACGAATCCAGAAGCTTCTTGCTGTGTGGCGGACTTGTTAACCATTACGCCACCACAATGTCCACTGTATATACATCACAGCTGGTTTCATTTATTTTCTTCCGCTTATTCGAAGTCGGGTTGCAGAAATAACAGGTCTAGCAGGGAAACCCAGGTATCCGTCTCCCCAGAGATACTCTCTCGCTCCTCATTGGGGATCCCAAGGGGGTCCCTGGCCAGACGGGATATAAAATCCCTCCAGCAAGATCTGGGTCTCGTCCCAGTTGGACATTCGGGGTGGAACTGGGGGTAGAGCTGCTGCTCCTCTGTATCAAATGGAGTCCGTTGAGGTGGTTCAGGTGTCTGATTAGGATGCTTCCTGGTGGCCTCACTTTTGAGGTTTTCCTTTTTTTTTATGAAGCAATGTACGACCGATTGCTTTGGAAATATCCTGAATTTCCACAAACTCACCAGTCAGCACTGTGAGATGCCTGGTATCGGTACATAGCGATGAAATTGTGATAGAAAAGTACATTGTTTTCACAGTAAACCAATGAAAATGCGTTTTTGAACCACTTCAGTGTGAATAAAAATGTCTTTATTCTGATTGGCTTGTTCAGCTCCGCTTATTTCCTGCCATTTCATATAAGCATAGATCTGCTATATCTAAAAATTCAACCCTGTGGTTTCTGATTGGTTTGACATGAAAGGGTCAAATATCCAGCAATCATCAGGAAATTTTCTGGATAATGCTTCTGAATACTCTCACAGAGAGCCTGAGATTTTGCTGGTGCTCTGAATAATGTGGTTATGTTGTTTTGTTTTTTTAAAGCATTAAATTGTTTTTCTATGCCAATAGCTACAAACAAGTTCATGTTGCTTCGTGCAAGGCATTTTACTTTTTATTTTTTGGCAATCAACTTCCTTCTGATTTGGTTTTTGGTTTTGTGTTTTTTGTTTTCACAGGAACACGTTTGTGGGGTCATGTTTTGGAACTGCTTTCTTGGGACCTATGCAATTACTGTTTATTATTTACATCACAAATGTAAAGCACATATTGCAGTGTACAGATTTTCTATGAAGTGGAGGCATCACAAACAAACACACACACACCCACACGGCGGTTTTTGTTTTATGGAAATCACCCCGGAGCGAAACCAATCATTGCAGCTAAATGGTGTGTGTGTGTGTGTGTGTGTGTGTGTGTGTGCGTGTTTTCATCTATCTATATTTTTGTTTTGTAAGAATCTTTTGGGTGAAATGTAAAATAGAAACCGTTCAGAAGGCGTATTCATAAAAAACATTTGCCAAAATGTGAATTCTTTCTTATCATATACCTTTTAGTAATTAACTGATGAACCTAAAAGAATGCAAACAGACAATGCTAATTTGTTTATAATTTTTTGAATTAAATTAAATTGCTATTAGACTAGGGCGGCACGGTGGTGTAGTGGTCGGCACGTTTGCCTCACAGCAAGAAGGCTTGGGTTCGATTCCCAGCCTGGGCGTTTCTGCGTTTTGCATGTTCTCCCAGTGCTTGCGTGGGTTTCTTCCGGGTACTCTGGTTTCCTCCCACAGTCCAAAAAAAGATGCACAGTAGGCTAATTGGCTGTTCCAAATTGCCCCTAGGTGTGAGTGTGAATGGTTTTGCCTGGTTTTGCCCTGGTGTTGCCCTGCGATGGCCTGGTGAGTGATCAGAGGTGCACCCTGCCTTCGCCCAGAGTCTGCTCTGATGGGCGCCAGCCTCACCCGAGACCCTGGTTAGGACTCAGCAGCTTCGAAAATAAGAGTTCATTCTTAATCAATAATAAATTACGTATTTACTTCTTACTGTTTACAAAAAGAACAGTACCATGTGATCGAAGAAAATCTTGTGCAAGATAACTTGGCAGTGCAACAGTGAATCGTAGAAGGTGGGAAAGTCTGAGATGAAGTATGAAGAAACAGAAGAAGGCATATGGTTTCAAAAGAAAGAGTTGGTGCAGCACAGTGGTTTGAACAGTTGCATCACCGCAAGAGGGTCCTGGGTGCAGTGAAGCTGTTTCCGTGTGGAGTTTGCATGTTCTACAAGTGCCTTCGTGGGTTCCCCCCAGGTACTCCAGTTTCCGCGTACAGTCAAAAAATATGCACATTAAGCTAATTAGTTGTTCCAAATTGCCCCTAATTGTGTGTGTCAATAATTGTGTGTGTTGGTTCTGTGATGGTCTAGTGAGCTATTCAGGGTGTATCCGACCTTTGTCCAGTGTTGGCTGACATAGGCTCCAGCCTCTCCAAGACCCAAGATGGCAGGATTGAGTGATTTATCATATGCATGTGTGGCTGAATAAGTAAAAAGATGGAGATGGTTACTCATATTGTGGCATTCAGTGCAGGGATTCTTATATTTGTGTACAGGAGTAAGCAAATGGTTTCAGAAAGACATAGTGGCCAATTCCATTTAATTAATATGCCTGTAAAGTAACTACATTACAGGATGAATGTGGTGACACCAAGCAGAATCACAGCTGTGATTTATATGATACATGCTCTGTAATCTTCCAGATTATTTTTTTTTGTTGTTGTTTTTGCCTCTAAACCTTTGTTTCTCTTTGAAACTTCCCAACATCATAGTCTACTTAGCTGTTGATATGCACTTAGTGTACCCTGTGCAATAAAAATGGTAATGACAGATGCTCATATGGGAGTTATATAGTGTGTTGACAGAAACGGTGCTCCGCTGCTGAAAGCTGATATGCACCTGCATTGAAAGCCAATAAAACTCTGAGGATGTATTGACTCAGGATAATAAACCTACAAATGAGAAGTCAGCTTTAGTGGCAGGAGGAATGTATTGACTGGCTCATCAGGTTCTGAGAGCTGAATGACTTATTTATCATGCTTCTTCCTCACTTCTAAGATCTTATTATAATGTAACCCGACTTGATCCGGAGGGAAAGTTATTAACTTGGTTTTTATACACTGCATTTGATATCTTTTCTTTTCCTGGTAGATTCGCACACCTTTAGTATAGCTGTGAGCCTGGACAGGACTACAAGTTCATTATAGGACACCATGCGCATCCATATTTATGTTTACACCTAGGAGCAGTTAAGCCTGGCTAATCCGTCTACCAGAGTACCCAGAAAACCCACACAGGCGATAAGCTGAAGGCAAAAATCATACCAAGGACTTGGGAAATGTGACATGCAAACATTATTTAGCTCATAACATACTGCAGCTAAATATAAAAGTTCTGTACTCTAAAAATTTTGTCAGTGTGCCTTTAATCTTGATTATCCTGAATTTACTCTGAGGAATGATCTCCCCAATTAAACAAATAAATTCACTTAAAGCATAATTGAAGAATAAAAAGGAGACAGGTGCATCCAAGAGATGAAACTTGAAGAAATCATGTTTTGAAGTTTATCAATATCTCCTACAATTGTGCATTAAGGTCTGTTATGTTCTGGTAAGGTCTGTTAAGCTCTTCTGTGCCCTACTATGATTCCGACGTTCTATTACATTTGACGTCAAATCATTTTGCATTGTAGTAATGGTGACAAAAATATTTAACATTCAAAATTTTCATACCAAGTTCCCTCAAGAACATCACGAATTCACCAAGTTCCCTCAAGATCATCACGAAGCCACTAAGGTCCCTCAGGAACATCAGGAATCCACCAAGTTTCCTTAGGATCATCAAGAATCCTCCAAGTTCCCTCAAGATCATAATGAATCCACCACACGAATCCACCAAGTTCCTTCAGGATCATCAGGAGTCCTCAAAGTTCCCTAAACATCATAACGAACCCATCAAGTTGCCTTAAAATCATCACGAATCCACCAAGTTCCTTCAGGATCATCAGGAATCCTCAAAGTTCCCTCAAATCATAACGAATCCATCAAGTTCCCTTAGGTTCATCACGAATCCACCAAGTTCCCGAAAGATCAGCATGATTCCACTACTTTCTCTCAAGATCATTGTGCCTCAGTGTAGACCCAGGGTTACAGCACGTAATCACCATGGCATTGATTCAACAAACTGAAGCAACATTCCAAGATGAATTTAACAGAAAAATTTAACCACTCCATAAAGTCTTCTCTCACACATCCAAATGCCTTTCAATGGGGCTAAGGTCAGGACTCTGGGATGCCAAGACATTTGTGAAAATAATTTGTGATGCTTCCTGTAGCACTCTTTTACTATTAGAGCCCCAATTTTATATCTGATACCCTGGTCATTTAGTACATTCTGCTTGTCTCTGACTTCATGTTCTTACCAAATAATGTTGCTGAGCCTCAACCAGACCAATTGAAACAAACAATGCCACAGTGATTCCTGTAATCAAGGCTAAAGGAGCGCCAACAATATATTAGCTTGGGACTTATTTTTATTTATTTTTTCAAACTATGTGATAACCGCATTTCATTTACCCACTGAACCACTACGACACAAAAATGTTGTTGTGTTTATTATTTTTTTTTTAAATGTTAACAATTTGATGAATTTGATAAACACATTCTATGGTTTCTTATCAGGTTTTTATCTCATGCTTTCTTTATTACTGCGTATGTGTAAAGAATGCAGTTCGCTACTGTTTGGCCTTTGGCTTGATCGTATTGTTACCTCACGGAGTGCTGTTGCTGGGTTAATGCTGAGCCACAAGGCAAACGAACACTGCTATAAATAACACCAATGTGCTTGAGCGTGCGCCCTCACACACGCTTTTAACAGTCCCTTCTTGTGCACACAAAGGGCTTAACATGAGATTAGCCATGAAGGTGAGAAGGTAACAGGTAATCACACACAAGTTGGAGGAACAAGGCTCCAACAACACAATAGCACAAATACAGCAAAAAATTGAGGTCAGGTTTCTGCACAGCCAACATAAACCTATTCTCATTAGAACATTAGTCAGAGACTGATATCATGCTACCACTGCTATTATCAGTGCTTTTGATTTGATATTGTTCAGTAGTTTATATAGGGAAGGAAGAATGCAAAGAGGTAATGTTCCTGCCACACAAACAGCCAGAAAAAAAAATGAAACTGATTTGAAATGAAAAATCCAAGCACTTTTATCATCCATTAATCTTTAAAGCACAATCTTGTTTCCATGACTTCAAGATACATTACACAGACTGGCATTCATTGTCTGTAAACGTACTCTCGCCTAAACTACAGTATAACCCTTACCCTGACTCAAAACTTATCTTAACATTAAAATATCTTCAGCTTAAAATTTCATCTGTATAAACAGATTTAGACTCATTACAATGTGATGAATACCTCGAC